>CAWUFW010011847.1:0-585008 GCA_963921515.1 Calotriton arnoldi
CTAATCTCATTCTCGCCACAGGTGACGAACTGCTGGATGCTGGGGATGGAGCCAGCAGCCAGCACAGCCAGCCTACAAGCCCCCAACGAGGACACACGGATCTGGAGGATCTGTCCTCCTCTTCGGACACGGACAACCAAGCAGGCCCATCTGGTGTGGCAGGGCCCAGCCGCTCCCCAGGACCCCTCCTACCCACCAACCCATCATCCAGGGCTGCTGAACATTCACAGCCCCCTGCTGCCACTGTCGTTGCGGCCACACCCACGGTCATTGTGGCCACTACCACTGCCGCAACCGCCACCATCGCCGCACCGACCACCACCGCCGCCACCGCCGCCACGTCTCCGCTGGCACCAGCCCCAGCGCAGGTGGTGGCCCGGACGACTGGATCCACCCTGGGAGCCACAGCGAGGACCGTGGTGAGCAATGTGGCTAGTGGGCAGGCCGGTGGCAGCAGGACTGGTAGGAGGAGCAGGGTCAGGGAAACGCCAGCCTCCCCTGGGAGCCATGCCCTGCCTCACATGGCCAGAGTCCTTGGGGCCTATGAAGAGGCCCAAGGACAATGGGTCCGGTCTGCCTCAGACACGCGTGAGGTGCTGGGGGTGTTGAGGTCCATGGACGCCCGTATGGGCCAAATCGTGGACCTCATGGGACAGCTGGTGGTGGCGGTGAGGTCACAGCCAGGGACAGCAGCTCCCCTCCGCCACCACCTGCCGGGGCGCAGGGTGGAGCAGCAGTGTCCAGTTCCCCTGCGTCCACAGCCAGTGATCACACCTCAACCACCAGCATGTCGCAAGCAGGCACCCCCTCGCAAACGTGGAAGGGGCCGTCCGAAGAGGAAACAGATCTCCCGGGAGGACTTCGCACGCTCCAGTCGCAAGTGAGGCAGCCAGCCAGCCTTCCGCCAGCCTTCCTTGACCAGCCACTGCATTGACTTGGACTACGATCCCACTCCACACAGCCATCTGGATGGCATGTGTGTGTTGGACTATGGACATAGAACCAGTGGGTACACCCTGATCATCACGCAGCCATGACCGACAGCTCATTGTCACTGCACGCACCACTTTTGTCATCACCTTACACACAATCACATGTCACAGTTTGTAATAAATGCACCTTTTTCACTAACTGCTGTTTGTGCCCTGTGTCTTATTTGTACGGAATACAACGGCCACCTTGGGCGGAAAGGCACCTGATGCGTGGCATGGCATTTGAATCCGGAGGGCCTGTAGGGACCTAGGGGTGGGAGACAGAACAGGAGCACATTCAATGAGTGTGTCACACACCCATCACACAGTACATGTCAACAACTACAAGCAATGTACACACATCGCACAGAGCAATAGGGCACAATGCCACAGCCACCAACAGTGGCATACTACCCTGGCCATGGAGCGTTGACACACAGCACGCAGTGAACAAACGGCCACCCTGACACAGCACACACACACCTGCACAGATACAGCCACATCAGCCGTCGTACATGGACACTCACCGTCAAGTGAAGTAGCGGGCGATGAGCTGCTGCCGCACATTACCAGCTTCCTCCTCTCCGCTGTCCTCCTCACTCGAGCTGTCCTGGTCTGCGGGCTGGGGCCCTGGTTGATCTCCGTCATCCACGATGAGGGGGATCTGCTTCCGAATGGCCAGATTGTGCAGCATGCAGCACGCCACCACTATCCGGCACACCTTCTGTGGGGAGTACGCCAGCGCACCCCGGTGCGGTCCAGGCACCTGAACCTGGACTTGAGGAGGCCAAAGGTACGCTCGACCACACGTCTGGTCCTCCCATGTGCCTCATTGTAGCGATCGTCTGCTGGGGTGCGAGGATTCCTCAATGGACTGAGCAGCCATGCCCCATTCGGATACGCAGAGTCACCTGGGTGTGAGGGACACAGAGAACCGTTGCTAATCCAACTGGACAGGGGACAGCATCGCACAGCCAGCACGCTACACCACTCCACATACTCACCGACAATACAGGCACGATCCTGTTGCATATTGGACATCAGTCGTGGCAAGATGCTGTTGCGCATTATGTGTGCGTCATGGGCCGAGCCTGGGAACTTTGCACACACGTGGGTGATCACCATGTCCGCAAGGCACACCACTTGCACATTCAGGGAGTGCGTGTGCTTCCTGTTGCGGTACAGGTGCTCAGTGGCCTGTGGTGGAACAAGGCCGACATGTGTGCAGTCAATGGCTCCAACGACGTGTGGGATTCTGCCAAGGGCATAGAATGCACCCTTCACTGCCGCCAATTCACGAGCCCTGGGGAAGCGGATGTACCTGTTCCGGTACAGCATCATGGCTGCCAGTACATCCCTCAGCACCTTGCTGAACATGGGCTGGGACATCCCTCCTCCAATGCCCACTGTGTGCTGGAATGACCCAGTGGCGAAGAAATGCATGGCGGCCATCACCTTAGCCGTGGGGGTGACAGCAGTCGGATACACCCTGCGGGGACGGAGATGGGGTTCTAACATGGCACACAGTCGATGCAGGGTTGGCCTGTCCAGCCGAAACTTCCTAATGACCTCCGTATCCTCCATGTCTGCCAGCAATTGGTATGGGCGGTCAATGTTCGGTCTCCGCCTAGGGACAATGGCAGAGGACACATGTCAAAGCAACACGACACATAGCAATTTCGCATACACATCACTGACATGACTGAGCAAGCACATGAGCCACAGCCCAGCTGTCAAGCTGGGACGGCACGGCCACAATACACTTACACAGGTCTCCCACCAATGGCAATGGCTAGTGATACAAACCACTGCCATGTGCATGCACATGGGGATCTAGGCCCCAATGACTAGCGGGGCGTGCTGATGGGGACTGACTGCATTTCCGTCAAGCGGCAACGCCACGGCAACATGAATGTCTGCTGAGCATGGAACTGCTTCCGCGGCTGGATGAGTATGGCACACGACGACGACGATGTGGGCACAGGCTGAGCGGCCAAAACAAGTGGGACCTGTGGCACGAGGGGATATGAGACAGTAGTAGGTGTCAGCACTGCACCCTATGTACAGCACTGTACGGATCACACCTCCCGAAACATTGACAGGTGTCCACATTGACAGCCCCATGCCAAGACGGCTGTGTGCTTGCAGTCACACGTCACAGGTGAGAGGTTACATTGCACGTGCCAGGTGGCAGACGTACACAGTGGGAGCTGGCATGTGTGTGCATGTGTCTCCTGTTCAGGATCCACCAGATGGGCGCTGACTCTGTACTGAGCATTGGACACAGCATGTTCCGTGGAAGGCTTGTGTGTGTGGGATGGTGGCACTGGATGTGCCTCCGTTGGGTGGGGGGCCATGCACAGGGCGGGTACGTCGATGATTGCGCATTGTTGGTCACGGTGGGTGCACCCACTCAGATGTGTTGCCCTGTGTTCAATTCCTATGTCCGCATGATGATGGACTGTAGATGTGGGCAGACTACACATTGGTCGATGTGCTGTCTATATGCATGTGCCTTCACACCAGGCACAGCTGCCCCTGCACATGTGACCCCTGCTGGACTCGCTGCTGGGTCTGTGGAGCTGATGCACCTTCTGCGCGTGGGGCGGACAGCTCTCCTCACTTCCCTCATTGCGCATGTCATGACTTTGCCGCAGGTGACATGGATCATGGAGGGCCCACATGTACGCGTGGGTAGGCTACACATGATTGTACACTGGTCGCCACCCCCAGTCAGTGTTTCGAATGGGAAGGTTGTCGTGCTGGTGGTATGTTCGATGTGGCGGATGGGCGGGCCTAGGTGCGGGCTTACATTCCGGACATGGGGGTAGTTGGATTGGCGACTAGTTGCAGTACACACGGGACACGTCTCTTCCTTTCCACATCTGGGTCATCCCTTGTACTCACTGACAGTGATACAGTCATCTTCGCCCCAGCCCTCATGTCCTCCCCTCGCTCCCCCAATATGCATGCTCACCTGCGAGGCTAGCGCTTGCACAGGCAGCCCCAAGCTCGCACCAGAGAGGGCAAGGAGTGTATGTGTGGGTCCAGTTGCACGAGTGGGCTGTCTCAGGGTATGATGTGTGGCGGGACGCCGTCCACCTGCGTGGTGCCCCAAATGGAGACCCGGCCTGCATGGACTATGCATCACAGTCTTCGCCTTCCGGATCCGCCACCTGCGACACCCAGTGGCTGTGGCTGCCCTTGCGGCCATGCCGCGTCCGTCTGTGGCTGATGGCCCACACATTCACTCTTTGGCCTCTCTGGGGAGGGCTCGAGGGTGGTGGCGCACGCGCTTGCACTTAGTCGCAATGGCATGTGGCGTGGTTGGTATGATGGGCAATGGATGGGATGGTGCGAGCCACCTCCCGTGACGTCTGTGCTGCTCGTGCTGTGGTGCGTCCCCCTACACTTCCATCTGACTTGTGCCATGCTAGACGTTGAGGTTCTATTGCCTGCGTGATATGACCAGGAGGAGCGCGAGGAGACCTCTCACACACCATGCTCCACTGCCATCCCGTGCCCTGTATCGCCTGTGCGGATTGACTATGTTGGGGTTACACCTGGTCGACTGGGGCTGTGTGTGCCTTGTCAGGGGCATGGCGGGCGCACAACAGGATCCAGCTTGTCCACAGAGGGTGGGCTGAGGTGCGCCTGGTACCGCTTTGTACGTGTGCCCGGCTGCTATGCACACACGTGTTCACTCCCCCCGACAGGTGTCCTCTCACAATGCCCAGGGAAGCGGTGGTGTACTGTTCATGACCCCTCCCAACACGGCGTGCTCCAACTTGGCATGTGCGCATCTACCCGTCGCACCCACCCACCTGAGCACTGCGTCCATACGACTACACACGACACATGTGTGTCTTCCACAGTAGTGCTACTCATTTGCGTTGACATCCAATACCAGTGGACTACATGGTCATGTCACGACTGCCGTGTACTTCACATACTCTCATCCTCTCTCATTCGTACTTGTGAAATGAGTCAGCGGAGACAGTTTTGGTTTCAAACATTATATTGAGTCTTCTGTCCTCTGTGATGCAGTATAGTGGACACTACTGGCAGCGGAATACATGTTGAGGATATACTGAGCATGATTGCAAATGGGATAGGGAGTGGGGTTACATGTGATTGGCTGTTGCATGTGGGATGTGGGCTTCAGAGTGACATCTGCTTGGCCAAGGCTGTGCTAATGTACATTTACGTATAGCTGCGGAGCTACGGACTTTGACACAGACGGTATACATGTAGCCTACCAGACCGCTTGGCATCATGGGCACAGTCCATCTCAGTTCCATGTGACAGGTTTGCTGCGGTTGTTCCTCATGCACGCGTGCATGTGAGATGACATCAGGGCATGTGCTTGCGTGCATGCAGCGGCGTGCCACTTGTTGTTGCACTGTGGTGGTTACTGGACATGTCACAGTCACTGGGGTCGTGTTGTTGTTGTATGCACTTGTCGTCCATGCAAAGGTCCTGGTATGGGATTCCCGGGGCGGGGGTGGGAGGGGTGCAGCACCCACAGACTCCAGGCGACCTATTCATGTCCACTGAGCGGTGTGTGTGTCCATGGGCGCTGGATCCATGTCGTGTCCTGGTTGTTCGTGCAGTTCCGTCCATGTGGGTGCGATACACAGAGCCCATGCCACTGCCTCCCACGATGCATGCGGTGTTCCTGGATGTGATGGGGAACAGTGTGCATGTCCCGGTCTTATCCGATGTCATGGCGATGTCGTTGATGGTGTGGTTACAGTTGCCGGTCGTTTGGTATGGCTGTTGTGGTGGTGACTGGCCAGTCCGTGCGGAAGCTAAGCATGGGTGCGGGGTTGGACATCATAGGTCACTCGGGGAACCTGCGTTGTGGTCCGACGTATTTACAGGTTGTCAGGTATGCGATGCCGTCCAGCAGGGCTTCCATGTCATTGGTGGTGTACATGTTTGCCAGCCAATGAAGCGGATGGTGGCTGTCAAGGTGTTGTTCGTAGGTTGTCCCTTGGAGGACCATGATGGGGCATGCTGGGTGACATTCGATGTAGCTGTTATCGATGATCCGTCGTGTGGAGGCACAGTGGTCCCATTTCAGTGCGGGTGCGATGTTGGCCACATACGCCATGCCCCCATAGGCAGAGCAGGCCCTGTCGTGTGCGTCCAGAGGGAGGAGTAGTGGTAGCAGGTCCGCCTTCAGACATGCCGGGTTGGAGAGGCATATCTCGACGGGATGCTGGTAGGGACACCTCCGACAGTAGAAGACGGGCATGACGCAGCTGAACAATGTGATGCGGTAAGTCAGTCGGTAGCTTACGTTCAGCAGGGACAGGAGATCGCATCCCAATGTATGGCACAGGTTGGTTTTGTACAGCTTGAGCTGTTCGGCGTAGTTGGGTAGGTGTGTTGCGGTTGCCATTTCGCAGCGGTTCGTTGAGGTGGCGTGCTCCGGCTGTGTGTGCAGTCTGCAATGTGCACGCTCCGGGGTTGCTGTGAGCTCTGTGTAGTCGTAGGGAGACAGGACTTGTGTTCTGTTGGCTTGTTTGGAGGACACGGGCCCTCTTCCCACATGCTTCTCAGACAGTTCAAGGTCAGTGCTGTGTGACTCCTTCCAATTAACTAGCATGTGGCCGACATGGGGGAGTGTTTTCTTCTTTCTTCCCCGTCCGTTGTGTGCTTCTGTGATATGCGCTATCTGCCCTGTGGTCAGTCTCCTCGGCATGCCTGTGTTGGTCTATTCTTGGACAATGGCTGTATTCACCGGCTTCTGTCGTAGGGCTGTGGTTTCGGAGTTGGAATGGAAGGTCATTCAGTGCTGTCTGCTCTCCCTTGTGTGGGCGGCAGGCTGCCTTTCCGCTCTGCGTTGGGCCTTGTGTGTGAATGTTATTCTTGGGCCACCTGTTGTCGGTCCCCGGGCTCTTTGGTGTTCCGTTTTATATGTCTTGTTCATATGTGCAGGGTGGTATGGGTGTTTCTGTGTGGTACTGGCGTTCCTCTTCCCGAAGGGGCCCTGCTTCTCCTAGTTGGTGTTGCCGCCGCTGTGTGCTACGCCATGTTTGTTACACTGGGGTGTGTCCTGCTGTTGCGTGTCTTCACTGACATGTGTGCGTCGGTTGTGTGGCGTTGGGTGTTGTCCGTGAATTGGGCGTTGGGGACATGTCTGTGGCCGGCCTGTCACGTGTCATGTGCGTTCGGGGTGGGGCTGATATGTGTGCTGCTTGGTTGTGTCCCTGTGTCTGTGTGCGACGCATGCATGGCGCTGCGGTTGGCCTCTGCGTTGTGCGCATGTGTGGCGGCGTCATCGGCGCTTTGGGGCCGTGACGGGGTGGTTGGTTCCTAGTCCCAGGTGGTGTGTACACATGTGTTCTGCGATGTTATGATTTGGCCTGTGTGTCATATGTGGTTGCGATGGTGGATGTGTTGTGTACACGCGCTGGTGGGGGGTTGTCCGCTTTTTCCGCCCTTGCACTGTGTGCGCTGTTTGCGTGCACTTGTTGTGTGTGTGCCTACCTGCGTCTCCGCGGTACGTTGCGTCCTTGGTGGTGCATCAGCAGGAGCATGGGGACGGCCTGCAGTGCTGGATTCATGCTCGGGGAGCCGCTTTTCGTTGTCCGTGCTCGGCGTCCGTGTTACCGCTTCGGTTTGTCGTACGGTATCTCTTGGCCGTGGGAGCCGTTTGTTTGCGGCATCGTAATTTATGCGCCGGGCGGGACGTGTTTCGTCGGACGGTGTGTGTCAGTTGGGCTGCGCCGCTACATGTACGGGCGCACTTTGATGGCGGACGGTGTTGCTGGCTTGCCGGCGGTGTTTGGCCTACTTTTCGCATCGTAATTGGGCGGGCGTGTGGACTGCTGCGTGCCGGCGGTAACTGGTGCTTTTTGCATCCGCCAGCACGGCGGTTGTGCTTCCGCCCGCCATCGTAATGGGCCCCTTAAATCCCTGAGGAAGTTCCTACCTCTGTTACCCAGGGCAGCTAAGGAAATGGTCACTCGCACCCTGATTCTCACACGTATTGATTATGCTAACGCTCTGTACATTGGCTTGCCAGGATACCAATTGAAAAAATTGCAAGTAATATAAAATGCTGCGGCCAGAGCTTTGCTTAATATCGTGGGAAGGTCAAGCATAAAACAACATTTACATGATCTGCACTGGCTCCCTGTGGCTCAACGAGTTAAATTCAAAGCCCTTACTCTGGCCCATGCAGCCCTTCACGGATCTGGCCCGCTCTATCTTAGGAAACATTTTAGCTTCTACGAGCCACGAAGACAACTGCGTTCAGCCACGCAGCGTCTGGCAGTGATCCCCTGCTTCCGTCTTACAAGAATGGGGGGCAGCTCCCTATCCTTTAAGGCAGCAGAAGCTTGGAATGTCCTTCCTTACGAGCTGCGCAATACACAAGACCCGAAGCTGTTTAGAAAATGGCAAAAAACTTTGTTGTTCATCTAATTTGCTGTTAGCTCCTTACCATTTGGCTTCCGCGCCGGGACACTCTTGAGCCGTGCGCGTTATAAATGTTAATAACATAACATAACATATCCGTGTTTGGTCGATTTGAAATTTGTCTTTCAGTGGAGTTCTCATTTTGAACTCCAGTTTCAAGAGGAACGAGTTCCATTGCATTGTTGGCTAGTCCTTCATTCAGTGCAGGTGACCCTTCAAACGTGATGAGTCTTTCTGTTTGAACTTCTTATATATTTGTAAGAGGTGGGTGTCTGTTACTTCGGAGTCCACGCGGCCTACTATTCAGTATCGGCCACATAGTGTGGTTTGATTAGGTCAATTGAGACGAATCTTTTCTCGTTTTTGCCGGCAAGACGTGGCAGAAGTTCTGTTCTTGTTCTTCAACTGCCAGGACAGGTACAGGCTTTCTGTATGATGGCCCAAATTCTTTTTTGTCCGCTATTTTTTCTCTGACCAGATCACCGACTTTAGGGATCCAGACAGGTCTTGCTGTGCCACTTTTTACTTCCCCAGTGGCGGTCCTTTTCGTCTGGACATTACTCTGTACTGCCCTGCTTTCGTTCAAGTCCTGTAAAACAGCCAAACGTTTATGGATGTCAAAAGGTTTTTCATCCGCCACTGTGCCTTCACAATCAAGATCAGGTACCCACATTCTCGTCCCAAATAGGACCTCATAAGGAGTGACACCCCCTAGAGAACTTCTTGGCTGATTATTTAATGCCCTTTGAACTCCATACAGATGTTTTACCCAATTTCCACCCAAGCCTAATACTCTAGCTGTTAAAGATTGCTTTAAGTCCAGGTATTTCCTCTCCACAACCGAATTTCCCTCAGGATGGTACGGAGAGGAGTACCGCAATGCTACACCCAAACTTCCCATGGCTTCCTTGTAAGCCCTAGAGCTAAATGCGGGGCCACGGTCAGAATGTAATGTGCCATTTGCGTATGTCCCTATAAAGACTCGCAAATCTTTTATAACAGTTCGAGCATCAACCAAGCGCCTGGGCCACACCCATAGGAACCTAGAGCAGGAATCCACTGCAACCATGATATACTTGTAAGCCCCATCTGATTGTAAGGGGCCGCAGTGGTCCAAATAAACACACGCAAGTTGTTTGTCTGATATTAGTAATGGTGTCTGCACTGGACGTGTTACAGTGGAGCCTTTCACTGCTGACAGATGTCGCATTTCAGGACATAGTCCTTAGTCTGTCTTCTTAGTCCTGGCCACCAGTAGCGTTGTTTTAATAGAGAAACCGTAGCAGAAACTCCTGCGTGTGCAGAACCTATACCCTCGTGTGCTGCTAGAATTAATCCTAACCTGCGATCCATATTTGGTATTACTCTATCCCCCACTCCTGGAATTTGAGCAAATGGAACATTGTTTGCATCTAACTTGTAGGAGTACTTGAGTGGAAATCTTTTCGGTACTGCTGTGTTATTGCGTGTGGCAATATTCGCAACCATTATCTCACCGTCTATCCTTGTTTTTGAACGAGTGATTGCAGCTACGGAAGCCTTTCGTACAGCCCCCTTTGCGGCTTCGTCAGCCAATGAATTCCCTTCAACGTGAATTCCATCACGTTGATGACTCAATGTGTGTATCACGTGAGCCCTTGGTTGTTCGTTTTTCAACTCCACTACCTGTTCCCATAGCGTTTTGTGCTTAATTGTGCCACCTTTTGCTTCTTTAAACCCGTTTTGTCCCCAGTGATGTAAATATTTATTATATGACTGTACACAGTAGAAGGAATCAAACACGATTAGTGTGAGGAATTCTCGATCCATATTTACCAGTGCCAGTATTAGTGCTTTTAGTTCTACCAGCTGCGCCGTACAGTCTCCTAGAGACTGTGTTTTTGTGCATTTCGGATGAAACTTTCCATCCCGCATGCATCCTTTAACAATAGCACATGCGGCGCTGTATTGCTGTTTGCTCCCTATGGCCGGTTGCGCAGAACCGTCAGTATAAATAATATATTCATACTGATCTAGAGGCATTATTTTGTTTGGTAGAGGATATTCTTGTTCGTATTGCAGAAATGCTTGTGTTTTTAGATTTGGGTCGTATCTGTATTCTACATCTGTTGCAGTGAGAGAATTAGCCCATTGTATCCATCTTGGATGTAAGGCTTTAGCGTTGGGAACGCTTGCCTTTGTCGCAGCCTCTAAGGCTGGAACTGGGGTAACGACTATTATACGTTTCCCTTGAGCCAGGGGTCTTTCTCTAACTACAGTAGTCTGTACTGCTGTTAAAAAAATTTCAGTTGATGCAAAACGCATCTCAGCATTTGTGTACAAATGTCATTTGTATGCTATTGGTACTGTCTCACCTTCATTATATGTTAGATAGGCGTACCCAGATTGACCCGCAACTATACGGTTCACCAGGTTTTGTACATTTACGCGTGTCTTTAAGTGTTTTGAAGCTATCATGTCAGCTTGTAAGGAACGAAGAGTATCTGTGTGTTCCTGTGTCCACTGTCTAACTGAAAAGTCAGGTTTTATCAAATCGTAGAAAGGTTTCACTCTTTCTGCGTAATCCAAAATGTATGTTCTGCCAGAGTTCAGGAATCCCAAGATTGATTGTAAATGTTTTTAATGATTTTGGAGGTTGGAGCAGCGCACATTTTTCTAAAAAGTTAGCTGCTAGGCTTTTCCCTTCACTTGAAAGCTCATATCCTAGAAAAAAGACATTAAGGTGGGCAATCTTCGATTTTTTGAAGTTGAATTTGTAACCCTCAGAGGCAAATCCCAAAATTATGGTATTCACTCTGTTCAAGTGTTCCTCCAGGTCATCGTCCGTTAGATAAATATCATCCACGTAGGACAATGCCTCCTCATCCAGATTTTGAAGTAATTCAGTTACTCTGGCTGAAAACAACCCCGGGCTGTTCTTATACCCCTGGGGAGTCGACAAAATTGCCGCTGGGACCCTAGCGCTGAGAATGCTGTCTGCTCTCAGGTGCTATATTTTGGCAATCTAGCCTTGTTTTGTATTTTTTCCGCACAATGTTATTCATTAATGCGGCACTGTGTGCATTTTGAACTGCAAATGTCTTAGTGCAAGTGTTTAAATGTCTGTAATCTAAAACTAGACGGTATGTGTTGTCTGGTTTCGATACAGGAAACAAAGGGTTAATCATTTGAGAGGTGCATGTTTCAATCACTCTTTGATATTCAAGTTGATCTAAGATCTCCCTGACCTGTTTTTTAGCTTCTTGCTTTATTGGATACTGCCTTTGTGCAGTTGGTGTATTTTTTAATGGAATTATGTGGTGGGTTGAATCCTCATCCCATCCAACATGGTTTTTGTATATTTCTGGGGCTTGGGCTTCCGCCCACTCCCGCGCATATGTATATTTTAAATGTTTGGGAACGAGGTTGGAAAATGCCGGTAAAATTACTGTTTCTCCCCTAGGGCAATCCATGACGAATGCTGGCGGCCAATCTTGTTCAGCTAACAAAATGTCATAGCCAAACGTTAGGTTCTCCCAAAAGAGACCTCTAACTGTCCTCCTCCATTTGGAGTGTAATTTCATATAGTTTGTGTGGGACACTTACCCTAGTATCAGGTGTTTCCACCGTGATATAATCATTCAAGTCCGCTGTCACCAGAAATTCCATCAGGTTCTGGCGAGCTATTGTTACTTCTGCTGCACTGTCTAGCATCGTCAGAGCCCATTCCCCGTTCAGTAGTTGAGTCCTCAGAATTCTGGGCATGTCTGATCTTTAGAACTGCAACCTTCTTTTTTTTAACGGTGGTATTGGTTTGGCTTTATCTTCTTTCTTGGAAGTATAGTCTTGAGCGTTCTGCTTGTCTCTGGACTTTGTACGCTCTTCTTGTCTGTCTGACCGTCCTTCCCTCTCGGAGTTTTTCGATGAACCCTGAAAGGAACGAGAGGAACGTGTATCAGTATCCTGATACCTGTCAGGTTTCCTAATATTATCCCTATTCCTAAGGTTATACCTCCTTTCGGAGGGCTCCTGTGGAGGAGATCTACCTCTGGATTGAGATCTGTTTTCTTTAACTTTTTGTTTTTTGTTATTGTCCCACTTCTTTTTAGAAGAAGTAGGTGTCTGCTTCAAAGTCTCCTTCTCGGGACTCCCCATCAGTTGTGGTTTTAACGCTTTTCCACCCAAACTGTCCCTGCCTAACTCTGCATACGCAGTTTCAATTATTTTGGGTAGTCCGTGCTCCTGTTGTAAAGGACTGAACTCCCTTAGGCGTTGGCGGATGGCCACTGATGCTGCCTCCCCTTTAATATTTGCTAATATTATGGCTGATACCTGGGCATAGTTACCTAGTAACTTCATCCCTAAGTTCAGAGCAGGCTCTGCTCCGTACTCATTTTGTATTTGTCTTAATGCATCTGGTATTACTGCTAAGGACAGGTATACCATGAGTTCTGGTATATATGGCAGCGAAAACTGTACCCCAAGAGGTACAATCCTCTATCTGTGGTGTTATCCCCATGGGTAAGCAGATTGTCAGCATTCTGTGTTTTTCATAAGGGCTAGTATTTGGGAATACTGCTTCTAGCTGTGTTATCTTCTGAGCTATCCAGAAGGGCATTTGTTCACGTTTTGCGGGCATTTTACCCATTACTGCATGTAATGTTTGTGGTGTAATTTTAGTTGCTGTGTTTTGAACGTGAGCTGTATTTGTTGTTACCATCGCTGGCTGGACCGTAAGAGTCCTCATGACGAATTGCGTCATGTTTCTGTAAAGTTTTATTAATTCTTTGTGAAGTATGAGTAAGTCTGGTCCTGGCATTGTTTCAATGTCAGGATGTGGTGTGTAGGCCGCTAATATTGGCCATGTTGCCCCTTCTCTTCCGAGCGGGCTGAGTCTCACTCTTCTTCTTGTATGGGGTAGGGTGCCTTTAAACCAGTATAAATGTTCCTGGTACGTGAGTGGAACCTCAATGTCCTCATACGGACAATATTCCGCTGGTGCATCACCTTCTGTGTAGAAGTGAAATGTTTTTGTTCTTGCATTTGCTGCTGGGAATGTAACCCACGAATAAAATACCTCTGTTCTGTATGATTCGTGTGCCTCAATCACGAAAGCTACTATGCCACCCCTAGGTGTTAAACCATGCGCACGCAGTTTCAGGGTGACTGCGTTTCTAATATTTTCTGCAATCTGAATTGCATTTGCATCTTCCTCGTCATCTGAGAGGTGCAAGTTTTGCACAACTCGCTCCGCGTTATCCGCGTCTTCAGTCATTGTGTTTAAGGAACGAAGTAATTTTCCAAGGGAACTAAGATAAGGTGTTTTGCACAATTTTAGGAACACTGTGTCCTTCAAGCTTGATTAACCAACAGCCAATAAATAGGATTTTCGCCTACTCAGCTGTGGCGGAGTTTGTGCCCTACCCACTCCAGACGTCTCTGGTGTTTTGTGAATAGGGATTTCTGAGAATAGCACGACTGAACTACTCAGATTCTACTGTTAAATAAGTACCCAACCAACGTTGGCGGCGCCATGTTGTGTAGTTCCTATAGAAAGTATACAGGATCTGCGCGTTTAGACAACATACACTGTAGGATTGGTGTCAGACAAACTCTGATCACCCCCACCGGGTATGCTGGCTCTTTTTGTACCAACTAGCTCACAGTGCCACTAGAATCTCCTCTTACCAAGGAGAGAATAGTTCTTGGCAACCATTCGAACATGACAACCCTGATCCCTCAGGACCGTGGAAACAATATACTACCTTTCGCTCAGTCACTCGTGCTTACTTAGTCTGTCTCAGAGAAATACACAGAATAAACAGGCTGGGCGTTTTCAATAAGAATTTATTGAACAGTTGTTATTCTGGTGTAGAATAGATGAGCTGCAACAACCGTTAGGCAGTATAAGATATAAATGATTAGCAGTACGATAAAGGTAAATGGATGGTATAGCTCTACCATCTTACTATAATCATGAATACATTATGAGTATATAAAACACATGATAAAAGATGCGTACTCCTACGATGCCTCCCTAACTAGATGTACCTAAGTGTACCTAGCATGTATGTAGGTGTTAAGCCAAGAATCCCTCTAGGATTTAGTCAACCCCATTACCTGAAGTGAGCGACTATGGGACCCCGTCCTGGTCTCGAGTCGGACACCCCGCGAGGGATGTTAGACCACTGAGAGCTGGAGTATCTGCATGCAGGAACCTCAGCGTCTCTGGTCAGTGTGTCGGCTGGGAAGTCTCGGTCTCCTCTAGCTTATCTTAGCAAGATGTGATGTATATATACCCATAGGTCTCCCCAGGGGTCCTACCTTGCTGTGTTACTGTGTCGGCCTAAGGATGACGTTGGGCATGAACTTTGTACATAGATTTTATACAGGAGATGGTAGTCCTGCTGTGCTTCCAAGAATCCTCATGCATAATGTATGAGATTTCGAACTAGGGAAAACCCGCGTTCTGACTGCAGTGTAATATCTAGGTAAAAGGTCAGCACCTGTAAACCGTGACAAGTGTAATGTAGGGAGAGAATATAGGTGGCGGGTAATGAGATTACCGGGGCTTATGTTATAATACCTATATGGAATATAACACAAGAGAAAAAAAAAATGGTGTTGCTTCAAATTCCAATTTGGATTGTTTTGAAAAAGGCCCAATTGTTCCCAGCACACGGAGAGCTAAATGTTTATGTGTCCTGTGTTCGAGACGCAACATCACTGCTTCTTGCTTTCGCAGATGACGGTCCCTGTAACACCTCTTGGATCAGTTCACTGGAGCAAAGGTGATCTTCTCCGGTTCCCACAGCGGCTGCTGAGGAAGCACTCGACAATTGTGAGCCTGTTGTAGAGCCGTTGTCCGTTACGCCAGGAGCTGAAGCATCCCGTGGTGTCTCTAATAATGCCGACATCATAATTGGAATACGCTGAGGACACTGCACTACATGGGCCTTTAATGGGTCCAGCAGTACGTCCACGTCCGGAGGCGCAGCCAATGGAAGTGTTAGACATATGTCCAACACGCATTCGTATCCGCATAATAAGCAGCGGAACACAGGCAAGATGCCGTCAACCCAGGTTGATCTGAACAATAGGAACCAATGGTCGCTTAGCTCCCGAAGCCGAGGTGTGCCCAGATGGAGTACCAAGCGTTCACGGCAACATCGCACTAGGAGTGCTTTTTCCATCTCTTTGGAGGCTGGGACGTCTATTGCGTAGCAGGAAAATTAAAACCAGGATACCCACTACAAGGAGTAGGACCAGCGGAAGCCCTCCAAAATGCTTTGCAATACGGAGTGTATCAATGATGGAATGACTGAAAATCATCTGAAAGGTACTTAGTAGCCCAGAACCTATGCTCTTAATTAGGTGTACTATCCCACTCATATCAGACATGTTAAAGATACAATGTACCATTTCCCTGAAATGGAGCGCAAAGCTGGTTCGGACTAGTGCCTGTATCTCAGCCGAAGACCTTGCAACTTGGAGATCAAAAGTCTCTCGGGCTGAGGTTAAGGCCACATCCTTCTGTAACAGCATGGCTTGCAGTCTGCTCAGAGAATCAAACCGTATAAGGAAAACATTCAATGAAGGCCATAGCAGCGCCTCCCTGAATATGTGGGTTGGTGGAAACAATACTTGCATACAACAAGTAACCCTGGAACTTACTGTGACCAGATATGCGATGCCTGGCAGCCTCCCACAACAACCTTGATCATTCAACATCAAATAACTCCCATTTGAGAGCAGTTTGAACACCGGATGACTCACGGCAGCCGGGGATCCTTTCATGTGACATGAAAGGTTTGCAACTGAAGCATTAAAGGCTCCGTGAAGCATAATATCCTGACAAATTAGAGACCCACTCAAAGAACTCTCACAGTCTGAACCACTGAGAAAACTTCAGTGTCCCCATTCCTGCATCTAAATCTGTACGGTAATTTCCAAGATTCATGAATGTAGCCCTCTCCCATCGCTTCATACCTGCCTACTTGGTTATACTGTAGACAGTATTGAAATTGGAATGTCGTGACTGGCAGTGTAATATGGCCATGGATTAACCATTCTGTGGAAGGTGAGTCAACCACGGTAAAAGGTAATTGGTCCAATTTGTTAATGTGCAGTATTGTATACCTGCACCTCTACGTGCCATAGCTGTCTGTCTTTCTGTCAGATTGTATGCAGAAAACAGAGACATACTGTTGATTTACCACCAGGGCACGGGACCAGAGCGCAATGAGTGTAGCATCCAGCTTAATAATAGAATGGATCGCAACAGTGATTGCCCATGTTGAAGAATAGACAAATTCTGTTCTAATATATCTATTGCAGAAGACACAATGTTGCCCAGTGAATAAATCCTGGATGTTAGTGTGGTCATGCTACTGTCGACCACTGCCGAAGCTTTTTCTAGGTTAACCCTGTCAAGTTCACGTAATTTCTCCACTGCCTCCCGTTGAGAGATTTCCATACAGTGTTGAGGTTTTTAGCCACTCTAGACACAACTTCCCAACACCGTAAGATGTCACCACCCCGTGTGTTCTGATTGTACATAGCGTTGGTCAGGCCTATGGATACTAAACCCTTCAGTGGTACCCATGAATCTTGAATGACACTTATTCGTGTCGATAGGCCAAACCAACCATCCCTTCCAATTGGGGTATGAAGAATTGTAAGAACCATCGTATGTAATGTCATCTAGCTTATCCTCATTATGTTCTGTGTAATTTTGCCACCCCTCAAAGTGTGTGGGTGAGGGAATCCGAGGTGTATTCAAGTCCTAAATCTTGCCTAACCCAAGATAGGATGTCTGTTGCTCTGTGTTGTTCAGAAGGATAATCTGCTGTGGAATGACACATGCTCTAAATATTGCCTCAGTTCCCTGAACTTGCCAATCTTTAGTCCCCCAGACAGGTTTTGTGTCTATGGTGTCCCTCCAAAAGTCAAAACCTTGTGAAGACAGCTGGGAAAGAAAGGAAGCAGAGGATATCTGTTTTGTATTGGTGAGCATATTTTTCTTTGCAGGTGTAGGTGCAACCTTATAATAATAAGAGGCCGGGTCCGAAGTATTAAACCCAGAAAAATACACAAATTTCTGGGCAAACGCTTGTGAACTACCTTTCGGTGGTGTCGGGCAATGTTCCCATTGATGGTAAGTGAAAACCCTACGTGGGATACTTGCTTTGTGCAAGAAAGGATGGCCATAGTGTTGGTAACAATACATGGTGTCAAAATCGGGTGTATCATCATGCAATTCGTTACTTGAGAATGCAGCAGATTGTTCTAAATCAGACAGCATAGTATTTACAGTTTCAAAGTCCCAATCATCAGAGAAAGTACTGGAGGTGATGATATCATTTAAAGAAATTTTAAACAAATGTGGTATTTTGAAAAGTTCAGTGGGACCAAATACATCATATGAAACCCTATCCCGAACTATTCCTTCAGGAACGGAAACCGCTGAAATGTTCACAAAGGACAGGTCTCTCTGTTCACGATGAGATGATGTATGTGTTGTCAGAACCAAGTTCACATGTGGTACTGTGGAGCGTTCTGGGAGATAGTGTCCATTCAAGAGCAGGAAAAAGACAGTGACAACACCTATCCAGAGGACCAGGAAAAGTAGACCAATTGCAACCCAGAGCTGTAGCCAGGGAGAAACAAAGTAAGACTTTTTTCAGCCAAAGGTTCTTATCATGTATTTTTTCTTTGCGGGAAACAGAAGCTGGCGGTGACTCAGGTTCACTCGGATCCAGAGAAAAGGTATCAAAATCGATGAAGTAGCCAGATGCTGTTCGATCTATCTTTGGTAGCTCAGCAGGTTTTGTAGAACTGGCAGATTACTCGTTTTGAGACATATTTACATAGATGTTGGTATTAGGTAGGGGTGGGCAGAATTTGCGTAGTTGCGCTACGCAAAGCTCCGCGAAACGGTAAAAAATCTCCGCGAGCACGTAAAAGTTCCGCGAACACGCGGAATTGCTTGTTCCGCCTGTTCGCGATGCTTTTTTCCTGTTCGCGAACGCTGTTTGCGTGCTCGGGGAGAAATATCTCGCGAACATGCATTTTGAAAGCGCGAACAAGCAAAAAATTCCGCGAAGCCGCGGATCGCGGAATTTTTGGTAATTTCGTGTTCTCTGCGGAACGCGAAATTACCCAAATTCCGCAAATTCCGCGAGCGGAACAGAATTTACCGCCCAGGCCTAGTATTAGGCTGAATTCAAATCTGTGTTTCATTTGTATTTTGTAGCTGTTCAATTTCAACAGGTACGAGTTCCATTCCAATGTTGGTAACTTCTTCACGTCTGATGGTAGAATATTCAAATGTCATTAGTCTTTCTGTCTGAACCTCCTGTACGGTAGCGTGTGGTGATCAGCGGCTACCCAGGAGCCCACGTTGCCTGCTATTCAGCATCGGCCACATAGTGTGGTTTGATCAGATCAAAACTAATCTCTTTTCTTTTTTGCCGGCAAGTGGCAGAAGAAGTAGTGTTCTTGCTCCTTTGACAGCCAGGACAGGTACAGGCGCTCTGTAGGATGGCCCAAATTCTTTTTTGTCCACTATTTTCTCTCTGACCAGGTCCCCGATCTTCGGGACCCAGGCAGGTCTTGCCAGAACAGCTTTCACTACCCCAGTGGCGGCGTGTTTTACTTGGACGTTGCTTTGTAATGCCCAGAATTCATTGAGCTCCTGTAAAACAGCCAATGACATTGATGTCAAATGCTTTTTCATCCGCCACTGTGCTGCCACAATCGAGGTCAGGTACCCACATTCTTGATCCAAACAGGACCTCATATCGAGTACGGCCTCCTAGGGAACTTCTTGGCTTGTTATTAAGTGCCCTGTGGACCCCATATAGGTGATTGACCCAACTGCCACCTGAGCCTAATACCCTTGCTGTTAAGGATTGCTTTAAGTCACGGTTTTTCCTTTCCACAATCGAATTTCCCTCTGGATGATACGGAGAGGAGTACCGCAAGACCACACCAAAACTTCCCATAGCTTCTTTGTAAGCCTGAGAGCTAAACACAGGGCCACAGTCAAAATGTAATGTGCCAATTAAATATGTCCCTATAAAGACTCACACATCCTCTATAACAGTTTGAGCGTCAGTCAAGCACTGAGGCCAAACCCACAGGAATCTAGAGCATGAATCCACTGCCACCAGGATATACCTGTAAGCCCTGTCAGATTGTAAGGGGTCCAAATAGACACAAGCGAGAGTCTGTCTGATATCAGTAGTGGTATCTGTGGTGGACGTGCTACAGTGGAACACTTCACCTGTTGACAGATGTTGCACTTAAGGACAAAACCCTTGGTCTGCTTGGTACGACCTGGCCACCAATAAGGTTGTTTCAGTAGTGAAACCCTTGAAGTAATACCTACATGTGCTGATCCCAGACCCTCATGTGCAACTAGAATTAAACCTAATCTGCGATCCATATTTGGTATTACTCTATCCCCCACTCCTGGAATTTGAGCATACGGAATACTTTGTGCATCTAACTTGTAGGAGTACTTGAGTGGAAAACCTTTTGGTAAGGCTGAGCTGTTACGTGTAGCGTTGACAGCTACCATTATCTGTCCATCTATCCTTGTGCTAGAGCGAGTGATTGCAGCAACAGCAGCAGTTCTCACTGTCGCCTTGGCAGCTTCATCAGCCAGTGAATTCCCTTCAACGTGCACGCCTACACGCTGATGACGCAATGTGTGAATTACATGAGCCCGTGGTAAGCCATTTTTCAGCTCTGCCACTTGTTCCCAAAGCAACTTGCTTTATTGTGCAACCTTTGGAATCTCTAAACTCATTCCGGCCCCAATAGTGAAGGTATTCATTGTAAGACTAGACACAGTAAAATGAATCGATATCTAAGAGTGTGGGGAATTCCTGATCCGTATTTTTTAGTGCCAGTATCAGGGCTTTTAGTTCTGCCAGCCGAGCCATGCAATCTCCTAGAGACGGTGCTGAGACAGAATATCGTGTTGAAAATGTCAACTTACAAAGATATCGAGTTGAAAATATCGTGATCCAGAAATATCGACAGCAAGAATATCGTGGTCAAGCATATCGAATTGAAAGTAAGAAATATCGTTTTTAAAAATATAGAAGTCATTAATATTGTTCGCAAAAATATAGATGTTTAAAATATAAATTTTTTAATTATTGTTATGTATTTTAGTTTATATTTTAAATGTATGTGATGTATTTTTTTTGTATAAGTATTGTTTTTGTTTTTTAATATATGTGTTACATTTTTAGTAGTTATGAATTTTATTTTAATTAAATCTTGCATTTTTTAGTTCCGTAGCGGGTTGTAGGTTTATAGGGGAATACGGTGGGAAGTAATTTAATTATAATAAATTGATGATTATTTTTTATTTATTTAATTTAGATTGTATAGCATCAATTGTGGGAAGTAATGTATTTGTAATTAATTATTAATTGGTTATTAATCAATATTAATTAATTAATTGATAATTAATTATAGTAATGGTGTAAAAAAATTAGGTGTGGGTTGTGGGGTTTATGGGGTAAAGGGTGGGAAGTAATTTATGTTTAATTAATTAATAATTAGTTGTTAATTAATATTAATTAATTAATTGAAAATTAAATGTGGAATTTGTGTAAATAATTTTAGGTGTGGGCTGTGGGGTTTATAGGGGTAAAGGTTGGGAAGTAATTTATGTTTAATTAATTAATAATTTTGTCGTTAATTTATATTAACTAATTAATAAATAATTAATTATGGTAATTGTGTGTTTTTGTTTAGGTGTGGGTTGTGGGGTTTATGGGGTAAAGGGTGGGAAGCAATTTATGTTTAATTAATTAATAATTAGTTGTTAATTAATATTAATTAATTAATTGAAAATTAAATGTGGAATTTGTGTAAATAATTTTAGGTGTGGGCTGTGGGGTTTATAGGGGTAAAGGTTGGGAAGCAATTTTTGTTTAATTAATTAAACATTAGTTGATCATTAATATTAATTAATTTATATATATTTAATTAGTATATTTGTTTATATTTTTGGGGTGTGGGTTTTATTGTTATAGGGGTACAGTGTGGGGAGTATATTCATTTTAATTACTTTATAATTAGCTGTTAAATACTATTAGTTTTTTATTGAAAATAGGCTTTAATTGTGTAATTAATTTTGTTACAGTTTAATTTTAGCTGTGGGTTGTGGGGATTATAGGGGTAAAGTGTGGGAAGTTAAATAATTTTTATGAGTTTTAATTTTTTTATTTAGATGTGAGTTGTGAATTGTGTGGTGTTATAGGGTAGGAAATAAAAAAAGTAAATGTATGTAATGTTTTGTTTCTAAATAATTTTTAATTAAAAATATTTATTTGTTTGGAAATAATTTTTTATTTTTGTAATATAATGTTTGTATGTATTTGTTATATGTATTTAACATTATAATATGTTTTGTTTTTAATTTTAATATTAAATATATTTGTATTTGAATTTTTAACATATTTATATATTTTTAAATTTATTTTTAAATATTTTTATTGTTTTTAAAATTGTGCTTGTTTTAAATTTTGAACTGACTGGAGTGAGAATATTAATTGCTACTCCTCTGCAATCCAACACTTTCCCTACTGTTGCACTCACTGGAGTGGGAATAGGAATGTTTACCCATCCTCTATCCAACACTTTCCATACTGTTGCACTTACTGGAGTGTGAATAGCAATTTTTACCCCTCCGCTATCCAACACTTTCCCTACTGTTGCACTCACTGGAGTGGGAATAGTAATTTTTACCCCTCCGCTATCCAACACTTTCCCTACTGTTGCACTTACTGGAATGGGAAATTTAATTTAAGTTTGAAGATTTTTAAATAGTTTAATGTTTTAATTTATAATAGAATGTTTTTTTAATTAGATTTTATGTTATTGGTACACACATATATATATAAGTGGTCACGTGATGAGGAGTGGCCACAGTGTTAACATCTGAGCATTGGACCCCCATGAATACCAAGGACACACCTGAAACGGGCACTGATGAAAGACAATGAAAGTCTGAAACGCGTCTGCCTAGCGTTTCAGGGACCCTTTGCTTGCCTGCGCAGATTGTATCAATAAAGCCGGTTTTGATATCCCCCGGAGCTGGTCACACTCTTTCTTTCTGTGGAGAGAGACTGGTTGTGACATATATATATATATATATATTACCACAACCCTCTCCTCACGGGAAAGAAATATATATATATATTACCTACTAGCGGTTGCCAGTAGGTAGTTATAGTCAGGACCTTTTTCTATTCATAAAGTGTTTTTCTTTTGCCAATATTTTTGGCGCCGTTTGACGAATCTTAGCCAAATTTTCAAAACTAATGGGGCGTTATGCTCAGCTCCTGTCTTGAAAGTTTCGGGGTGATTCGTCAAGTGGGGGCTGAGAAAAAAAGGGGGTCCCAAAACGCGTTTTCGCCATGTAAATTTCCATAGGAAACTTTAGACACGGCTACAGCCCGTACTGCTGAACGGAATTACACCAAATTTAGCAAAACGGTAGCTCTTGTTTCAGAAAGCGACCTTTTTTTTAAATGGTGTAAATCCGTTCAGTAGTTACAGAGGAATTCAAGAAATAAAAAATATATATATCTGAGCACCGAGGAGGATTCACGACTCCTCCCGAGCACAAGCTGACTTCTGATTGGCTGCCAACACTCCAAACCAGGAAGTGTTGGCAGCCATCTTGTGACCTGGTAACAGAGTCACAAGAAATCAGAAAAAAGAAGATGAAAAATAAGAAAAGGGGAAAGGGTAGAAATACCCTGACACCCTACGCGTGCTCAGGGGGTCCCACAGGGACCCCCACGGCCAAAGAAAGCATAAAAAAAAAAAAAAACAGCCGAATAATCGCTGGGTGCGCGAATCCAACCGAAAAAAAAAAAAAGTGCGGGCTTTGTTTCTTAAAGCCCCCGGGTGGGCCAGGTCCCGGGGGCAATGCCAAATTAATTTGTGGGGGCCCGCATGGGCCCCTGCAGCCCTGGGGACCACCACCCCCCGGGGCTTTATTACAATAAGGACGGGGGGCCTCGCGGGCCCCCCAAGCCCCGGGGACCGCCACCTCCCTGGGGCTGAGATAAATAATTAGTTGTGGTGGTATTGGTGGTGGTAGTGGTATTGGTGGTGGTATTAATGGTGGTGGTGGTATTGGTGGTGGTGGTATAGGTGGTGATATTGGTATTGGTGGTGGTATTGGTATTTGCACTGTTGGTGGTATTGGTGATGGTGGTATTGTTGGTGGTATTGGTATTGGTGGTGGTATTGGTATTGGTACTGTTGGTGGTATTGGTGGTGGTGGTAGTATTTGTGGTGTTGGTGGTCTTGGTGGTGGTATAGGTTGTGGTATTGATAGTGGTGGTATTGGTGGTATTGGTGATGGTGGTATTGGTGGTGGTGGTGGCATTGGTGGTTGTGGTATTGGCGGTGGTCGTGGTGGTGGTATTGGTGGTGGTATTGGTGGTGGTGGTATTAGTGGTGGTATTGGTGGTGGTATTGGTGGTATTGGTGGTGGAGCTATTGGTATTGGTGGTGGTGGTACTGGTATTGGTGGTGGTGGTATTGGTATTGGTGGTGGTATTGGTGGTGGTGGTATTGGTGGTGGTGCTAATAGTGGAGGTGGTGGTATTGGTGGTGGCGGTATTGGTATTGGTGGTGGTGGTACTGGTATTGGTGGTGGTGGTATTGGTATTTGTGGTGGTATTGGTGGTGGTTGTACTGCTATTGGTGGTGGTGGTGCTGGTATTGATGGTATTGGTGGTGGTGATATTGGTGGTGGTGGTACTGGTATTGGTGGTGGTGGTATTGGTGGTGGTATTGGTATTGGTGGTGGTATTGGTACTGTTGCTGGTGGTATTGGTGGTGGTGTTATTAGTGGTGGTGGTGGTATTGGTGGGGGTATTGGTTGTGGTATTAGTGGTGGTGGTGGTATTGGCGGTGGTATTGGTGGTGGAATTGGTGGTGGTGGTATTGGTGATGGTGGTATTGGTGGTGGTGGTGGCATTGGTGGTGGTGGTATTGGCGGTGGTAGTGGTGGTGGTGGCATTGGTGGTGGTGGTATTGGCGGTGGTAGTGGTGGTGGTGGTATTGGTGGTATTGGTATTGTTTGCATTGGTATTGGTGGTGGTGATATTGGTGGTGGTGATATTGGTGGTGGTGGTGGTATTGGTGGTGGTATTGGTGGTGGTGGTATTGGTGGTGGTAATGGTATTGGTGGTGGCATTGGTGGTATTAGTGGTGGTGGTATTGGTGGAAGTGGTATTGGTATTGGTGGTGTTAGCAGTATTGGTATTGGAGGTGGTGGAATTTGAGCTGGTGGTATTGATGCTGGTGTGGTATTTGCGGTGGTAGTGGTTTTGGATTGGTGGTGGTGGCATTGGTGGTAGTGGTATTGGTGGTGGTGGTATTGGTGGTGGCATTGGGGGTTCTGGCATTGGTGGTGGTATTGGTGGTGGTGGTATTGATGGTGGTGGTGGTAATAGTGGTGGTGGTGGTATTGGTGGTGGTGGTGGTATTAGTGGTGGCATTGGTGGCTGTGGTGGTATTGGTGGTGGTATTAGTGGTGGTGGTGGTGTTGGTGGTATTAGTGGTGGTGGTATTGGTGGTGGTATTGGCATTGGTGGTGGTATTGGTGGTGGTGGTACTGGTGGTGGTATTGGTGGTGGTGGTATTGGTGGTGGCATTGTAGGTGGTGGTATTGGTGGTAATGGTGGTATTGGTGGTGGTGGTATTGGTGGTGGTGGTGGTATTGATGGTGGTGGTGGTAATGGTGGTGGTGGCATTGATGGTGGTACTGGTGGTGGTATTGGTGGTGATGGTATTGGTGGTGGTGGTGGTATTAGTAGTGGTGGAGGTAGCGGTATTGGTGGTGGTATTTGTGGTGTTGATGGAGGTGGTGGTATTGGTGGTGGTGGTATTGGCGGAGGTGCTGGTATTGGTGTGGTATTGGTGGTGTTGGTATTAGTGTTGGTATTGTTAGTGGTGGTATTGGTGGTGGTGGTATTGGTGGTGGTGGTATTGGTGGTTCTGGTGGTGGTGGTGGTTTTGGTAGTGGTGGTGGTGGTATTGGTGGTGGAATTGGTGGTGGAGGTATTGGTATTGGTGGTGGTGGTGGTATTGGTGGTGGTGGTGGTATTGGTGGTGGTATTAGTGGTGGTGGTGGTATTGGTGGTGGTGGCATTGGTGGTGGCATTGCCATTGGTAGTCATATTGGTGGTATTAGTGGTGGTGGTGGAATTGGTGGTGGTGGTATTGGTGGTATTGGTGGTGGTATTGGCTTTGGTGGTGGTATTGGTGGGGATGTTAGTAGTATTTGCGGTGGTTGTGGTATTGGTGGTGATTGTATTGGTGGTGTTGGTATTGCTGGTGGCATTGGTGGTGGTGGTATTGGTGGTGGTATTGGTGGTGGTGGTATTGGTGGTATTGGTGGTGGTATTGGTGGTGGTGTTGGTGGTAGTGGTGGTATTGGAGGTGGTGGTATTGGTGGTGGTGGTATTGGTGGTGGTGGAGGTGGTGGTATTGGTGGTGGTGGTATTGGTGGTGGTGGAGGTGGTGTTATTGATGGTGGTGGTGGTAATGGTGTTGGTAATGGTGGTGGTATTGGTGGTGGTGGTTTTGGTGGTGGTGGTATTGGTAGTGGTATTGGTGGTGGTGGTATTGGTGGAGGTATTGGTGGTGGTGGTATTGGTGGTGATGGTATTGGTGATGGTATTTGTGGTAGTATTGGTATTGGTGGTGGTGGTATTGGTGGTGCTATTGGTGGTGGTGGTATTGGTGGTGTTATTGGTGGTGATGGTATTGATGGAGGTATTGGTGGTGGTATTGGTGGTATTGGTGGTGGTATTGGTATTGTCAGTGGTATTGGTGGTGGTGGTATTAGTGGTGGTGGTGGTAATGGTGGTGGTATTAGTGTTGGTGGTATTAGTGGTGGTGGTATTGGTGTTGGTATTGTCATTGGCAGTGGTATTGCTATTGGTGGTGGTGGTGGTATTGGTGGTGGTGGTGGTATTGGTGGTGTTGGTATTGGTGGTGGTATTGTAGGTGGTGGTATTGGTGGTGGTATTGGTGGAAATGGTGATATTGGTGGTGGTGGTGTTATTGGTGTTGGTGGTGGCATTAGTGGTGGTGGTTTTGGTGGTGGTGTTAGTGGTGGTGGTGGTATTGGTGGTGGTTGTGGTATTGATGGTGGTGGTGGTAATGGTGGTGGTGGTATTGATGGTGGTATTGGTGGTGGTATTGGTGGTGATGGTATTGGTGGTGGTGGTGATATTAGTGGTGGTGAAGGTAGTGGTATTGGTGGTGGTGTTGATGGTGGTGGTGGTATTGGTGGTGGTGGTATTGGCGGTGGTGCTGGTATTGGTGGTGGCATTGGTCTGTTGGTATTGGTGTTGGTATTGGTGGTGGTGGTATTGGTGGTGGTGGTGGTGGTGGTGGTATTTGTGGTGGTGGCATTGGTGATGGTGTTGGTGGTTGTGGTATTGGTGGCAATGGTATTGGTGGTGGTATTGGTGGTGGTATTGGTTGTGGTGGTGGTGATGGTATTAGTGGGGGTATTGGTGGTGGTGGTGGTATTGGTGGTGGAGGTATTGGTGGTGGTGGTATTGGTGGTGGTGGTATTGGTGGTGGTGGTATTGCTGGTGGTGGTGGTATTGGTGGTGATGGTATTGGTAGTGGTATTGGCATTGGTGGTGGTATTGGTATTGGTGGTGGTGCTGGTATTGTTGGTCTTGGTATTGGTGGTGGTATTGTAGGTGGTGGTCTTGGTGGTAATGGTGGTATTGGTGGTGGTGGCGGTATTGGTATTGGTGGTGGTATTAGTGGTGGTGGTATTGGTGGTGGTGCTGGTGGTGGTAGTATTGATGGTGGTGGTAGTGGTTTTGGTGGTGGTGGTATTGATGGTGGTATTGGTGGTGGTATTGGTGGTGGTGTTGGTGGTGGTGGTATTGGTGGTGGTATTGATGGTGGTGGTGGTAATGGTGGTGGTATTGGTGGTGGTGGTGGTGGTATTAGTGATGGTATTGGTGGTGGTATTGGTGGTGGAGGTATTGATATTGGTGGTGGTGGTATTGGTGGTGGTATTGGTGGTGGTATTAGTGGTGGTGGTGGTATTGGTGGTGTGGGTATTGGTGGTGGCATTGTAGGTGGTGGAATTGGTGGTAATGGTGGTATTGGTGGTGGTGGCGGTATTGGTATTGGTGGTGGTATTAGTGGTGTTGGTATTGGTGGTGGCATTGTAGGTGGTGGTATTGGTGGTGGTGGCGGTATTGGTATTGGTGGAGGTATTAGTGGTGGTGGTATTGGTGGTGGTATTGGTGTTGGTGGTGGTGGTATTGGTGGTCGTGGTATTGGTGGCGGTGGTATTGTTGGTGGTGGTGGTAATGGTGGTGGTGGTATTGATGGTTGTGGTATTGGTGGTGATGGTATTGGTGGTGTTGGTGGTATTAGTGGTGGTGGAGGTAGTGGTATTCGTGGTGGTATTTGTGGTGTTGATGGAGGTGGTGGTATTGGTGGTGGTGGTATTGGCGGAGGTGCTGGTATTGGTGGTGGTGTTGGTATTGGTGTTGGTATTGGTGGTGGTGGTATTGGTGGTGGTGGTGGTGGTATTGGTGGTGGTGGTATTGGTGGTTGTGGTGGTGGTATTGGTGGTGGTGGTATTGGTGGTGGTATTGGTGGTATTATTGGTGGTGATGGTATTGATGGAGGTATTGGTGGGGGTGGTGGTATTGGTGGTATTGGTGGTGGTATTGGTATTGGCGGTGGTATTGGTGGTGGTGGTATTAGTGGTGGTGGTGGTAATGGTGGTGGTATTAGTGTTGGTGGTATTAGTGGTGGTGGTATTGGTGGTGGTATCGTCATTGGCAGTGTTATTGCTATTGGTGGTGGTGGTGGTATTGGTGGTGTTGGTATTGGTGGTGGTATTGTAGGTGGTGGTATTGGTGGTGGTATTGGTGGAAATGGTGGTATTGGTGGTGGTGGCGTTATTGGTGTTGGTGGTGGCATTAGTGGTGGTGGTATTGGTGGTGGTGTTGGTGGTGGTGGTATTGGTGGTGGTTGTGGTAATGATGGTGGTGGTGGTAATGGTGGTGGTGGTATTGATGGTGGTATTGGTGGTGGTATTGGTGGTGATGGTATTGGTGGTGGTGGTGATATTCGTGGTGGTGAAGGTAGTGGTATTGGTGGTGGTATTTGTGGTGTTGATGGTGGTGGTGGTATTGGTGGTGGTGGTATTGGCGGTGGTGCTGGTATTGGTGGTGGCATTGGTCTGTTGGTATTGGTGTTGATATTGGTGGTGGTGGTATTGGTGGTGGTGGTGGTATTTGTGGTGGTGGCATTGGTGGTGGTGTTGGTGGTTGTGGTATTTGGTGGCAATGGTATTGGTGGTGGTATTGGTGGTGGTATTGGTGGTGGTATTGGTTGTGGTGGTGGTGAAGGTATTAGTGGGGGTATTGGTGGTGATGGTGGTATTGGTGGTGGAGGTATTGGTATTGGTGGTGGTGGTATTGGTGGTGGTGATATTGATGGTGGTGGTGGTATTGGTGGTGGTGGTATTGGTAGTGGTATTGGCATTGGTGGTGGTATTGCTATTGGTGGTGGTGGTGGAAATGGTGGTGTTGGTATTGGTGGTGGTATGGTAGGTGGTGGTCTTGGTGGTAATGGTGGTATTGGTGGTAGTAGCGGTATTGGTATTGGTGGTGGTATTAGTGGTGGTGGTGGTAGTATTGATGGTGGTGGTGGTGGTATTGGTGGTGGTGGTATTGATGGTGGTATTGGTGGTGGTATTGGTGGTGGTGTTGGTGGTGGTGGTATTGGTGGTGGTATTGATGGTGGTAATGGTGGTGGTATTGGTGGTGGTGGTATTAGTGATGGTATTGGTGGTGGTATTGGTGGTGGAGGTATTGATACTGGTGGTGGTGGTATTGGTGGTGGTGGTGGTATTGGTGGTGGTATTAGTGGTGGTGGTGGTATTGGTGGTGTTGGTGGTATTAGTGGTGGTGGTATTGGCATTGGTGGTGGTATTGCTATTGGTGGTGGTGGTATTGGTGGTGGTGGTGGTATTGGTGGTGTTGGTATTGGTGGTGGCATTGTAGGTGGTGGTATTGGTGGTAATGGTGGTATTGGTGGTCATGGCGGTATTGGTGGTGGTATTAGTGGTGTTGGTTTTGGTGGTGGCATTGTAGGTGGTGGTATTGGTGGTAATGGTGGTATTGGTGGTGGTGGCGGTATTGGTATTGGTGGTGGTATTAGTGGTAGTGGTATTGGTGGTGGTATTGGTGTTGGTGGTGGTGGTGGTCGTGGTATTGGTGGCGGTGGTATTGTTGGTGGTGGTGGTACCGATGGTGTTGGTATTGATGGTTGTGGTATTGATGGTGATGGTATTGGTGGTGTTGGTGGTATTAGTGGTGGTGGAGGTAGTGGTATTCGTGGTGGAATTTGTGGGGTTGATGGAGGTGGTGGTATTGGTGGTGGTGGTATTGGTGGTGGTGCTGGTATTGGTGGTGGTGTTGGTATTGGTGGTGGTGGTATTGGTGGTGGTGGTGGTGGTATTGGTGGTGGTGGTATTGGTGGTTGTGGTGATGGTATTGGTGGTGGTGGTATTGGTGGTGGTGGTGGTGGTATTGGTGGTGGTGGTGGTGGTAGTATTGGTGGTGGAGGTATTGGTATTGGTGGTGGTGGTGGTGGTTTTGGTGGTGGTATTGGTGGTGGTGGTATTAGTGGTGTTGGTGGTATTGGTGGTGGTGGCATTGGTGGTGGTATTGCCATTGTTAGTCGTATTGGTATTGGTGGTATTAGTAGTGGTGGTGAAATTGGTGGTGGTATTGGTGGTGGTAGTATTGGTGGTATTGGTGGTGGTATTGGTATTGGTGGGGATGTTAGTGGTATTTGCGGTGGTTGTGGTATTGGTGGTGATTGTATTGGTGGTGTTGGTATTGCTGGTGGCATTGGTGGTGGTGGTATTGGTGGTGGTGGTGGTATTGGTGGTGGTATTGGTATTTGTGGTTTTGGTGGTGGTATTGGTGGTGGTGTTGGTGGTGGTGGCGGTATTGGTGGTGGTGGTATTGGTGGTGGTGGTGGTATTGGTGGTGGTGGTATTGGTGGTGGTGGAGGTGGTGTTATTGATGGTGGTGGTGTATTGGTGGTAGTGGTGGTATTGGTAGTGGTGGTATTGGTGGTGATATTGGTGGTAGTAGTATTGGTGGTGGTATTGGTGATGATGGTATTGGTGGTGGTGGTGGTAGTGGGTTTTGGTGGTGATATTGGTATTGGTGCTGGTGGTGATGGTATTGGTGATGGTGGTGGTATTAGTGGTAGTGGTATTGGTGGAGATATTGGTGGTGGTGGTGGTATTGGTGGTGGTGGTATTGGTGGTGGTGGTATTGGTGGTGGTGGTATTGATGGTGTTGGTGGTAATGGTGGTGGTATTGGTGGTAGTATTGGTGGTGGTGGTATTGGTGGTGGTAGTGTTGGTGGTGATGGCATTGTTTGTGGTGGCATTGGTGGTGATGGGTTTTGGGTGGTGGTATTAGTGGTGGTGGTATTGGTGGTGATGGTATTGGTATTGGTGGTGGTGGTATTGGTATTGGTGGCATTTGTGGTGGTGGTATTTGTGGTGGTATTGGTATTTGCGGTGGTATTGCTACTGGTGGGAGTGGTATTGGATTGGTGGTGGTGGCATTGGTGGTGGTATTAGTGGTGGTATTGGTGGTGGTATTGGTGGTGGAGGTATTGGTATTGGTGGTGGTGGTATTGGTGGTCATGGTGGTATTGGTGGTGGTATTGGTGCTGGTATTGGTGGTGGTGGTATTAGTGGTGGTGGTGGTATTGGTTATGGTATTGGTGGTGGTGGTATTGGTGGTTGTGGTATTGGTTATGGTATTGGTTATGGTATTGAATTGGTGTTGTTATTGGTGGTAGTGGGTGTGGTGGTGGTGGTAGTATTGTGGTGGTGGTGGTGGTGGTATTGGTGGTGGTGGTATTGGTGGTGGTCTTGGTGGTGGTGGTATTAGTGGTGGTGGTAGTGGTATTGGTAGTGATATTGCCATTGGTGATGGTATTGGTGGTATTAGTGGTGGTGGTGGAATTGGTGGTGGTATTGGTTGTGGTGGTATTGGTGGTATTGGTGGTATTGGCATTGGCGGTGGTATTGGTGGTGGTTTTTGTGGTGGTGGTGGTATTGGTGGTGATTGTATTGGTGGTGTTGGTATTGCTGGTGTCATTGGTGGTATTTTTGGTGGTGTGGTATTGGTGGTGGTGGTGGTAATGGTATTGGTGGTGGTGGTATTGGTGGTTGTGGTGGTATTGGTGGCATTGGTGGTGGTTATATTGGTGGTGGTGGTATTGGTGATGATGGTTTTGGTGGTGGTGGTATTGCTGGTGGTGGTGGTATTGATGGTGGTATTGCTGGTGGTGTTGGTGGTGGTGGTATTGGTGGTGGTGGTATTGATGGTGCTGGGGGTAATGGTGGTGGTAGTATTGGTAGTGATGGTATTGTTGGTGGTGGTATTGGTATTGGTGGTGGTGGTATTGGTAGTGGTGGTGGTATTGGTGGTGGTATTGGTGGTGGTGGTATTATTGGTGGTATTGGTGGTGGGGGTGGTATTGGTATTGGTAGTGGTGGTATTTATGGTGGTGGTATTGGTGGTGGTATTGGTATTTGTGGTGGTATTGCTACTGGTGATAGTGGTATTGGATTGGTGGTGGTGGCATTGGTGGTGGTGGTGGTATTAGTGGTGGTATTGGTGGTGGTATTGGTGGTGGAGGTATTGGTATTGGTGGTGGTAGGTGTATTGGTGGTGGTGGTGGTATTGGTGGTGGTGGTATTGGTGGTGGTGGTATTAGTGGTGGTGGTGGTAGTGGTATTGGTTGTGGTATTGCCATTGGTGGTGGTATTGGTGGTGGTGGTATTAGTGGTGGTGGTGGAATTGGTGGTGGTATTGGTTGTGGTGGTATTGGTGGTGGTATTGGCATTGGCGGTGGTATTGGTGGTGGTATTTGTGGTGGTGGTGGTATTGGTGTTTGATTGTATTGGTGGTGTTGGTATTGCTGGTGTCATTGGTGGTGGTGGTATTGCTGGTGGTGTGGTATTGGTGGTGGTGGTGGTAATGGTATGGGTGGTGGTGGTATTGGTGGTAGTGGTGGTATTGGTGGCATTGGTGGGGGTTATATTGGTGGTGGTGGTATTGGTGATGATGGTGTTGGTGGTGGTGGTATTAGTGGTGGTGGTGGTATTGGTGGTGGTATTGCTTGTGGTGTTGGTGGTGGTGGTATTGGTGGTGGTGGTATTGATGGTGCTGGGATTAATGGTGGTGGTAGTATTGGTAGTGATGGTATTGTTGGTGGTGGTATTGTTGGTGATGGTATTGGTGGTGGTATTGGTGGTGTTGGTATTGATGGTGGTATTGGTGGTGGTATTGGTATTGGCGTTGTTATTGGTGGTGACGGTGGTATTGGTGGTGGTGGTATTGGTATTGGTGGTGATGGTATTGGTGGTGGTATTGGTGGTGTTGGTATTGATGGTGGTATTTGTGGTGGTGGTATTGGTGGTGGGGGTGGTATTGGTGGTGGTGGTATTGGTGGCGGTGATGGTATTGGTGGTGGTGGTATTAGATCATGGTTTTGTTGGTTCTGGTATTGGTGGTGGTATTGGTGTTGTTGGTATTGGTGGTATTGGAGGTGGTGGTTTGGGTGGTATTGGTGGTGATGCTATTGGTGGTGGTAAGGGTGGTGGTGGTATTTATTAGGGGTGGGCGGAATTTGCGTAGTCGCGCTACGCAAAGCTCCGCAAAACGGTAAAATATCTCCGCGAGCACGCAAAAGTTGTTCCGCCCATTCGCGATGCTTTTTTCCTCTTCGCAAATGCTGTTTGCGTGCTCGGGGCGAAACATCTTGCGAACACGCACTTTGAAAGTGCGAACAAGCAAAAAATTCCGCGAAGCCGTGGATCGTGGAATTTTTGGCAATTCCGCGTTCTCCGCGGAACGTGAAATTACCCAAATTCCGCAAATTACGCGAGCGGAATGGAATTTACCGCCCAGGCCTAGTATTGATGGTGGTATTGGTGGTGTTGATGGTTGCGGTGTTGTTGGTGGTGGTATTGGTAGTATTGGTGGTGGTGGTGGTATTGGTGGTGGTGGTGGTATTGGTGGTGGTGGTAGTGGCATTGTGGTGGTATTGGTGGTGTTGATTGTAGTGTCATTGGTGGTGGTGTTCTTGGTGGTGGCAGAGGTGGTGTTGTTGATGGTGGTGGTGGTAATGGAGGTGGTGGTGGTATTGGTGGTGGTATTGGTGGTGGTAGGCGTATTGGTGCTGCTATTGGTGATGATGGTATTGGTGGTCGTGGTGGTATTGGTGGTAGTGGTATTGGTGGTGTTGGTGGTAGTATTAGTGGTGGTGGTATTGGTGTTGGTGTTGGTGGTGGAGGTATTGGTGGGATGGTATTGGTGGTGGTGGTGGTATTGATGGTTTTAGTGGTAATGGTGGTGGTGGTGGTACTGGTGGTGGTAGTATTGGTGGTGATAGTATTGGTGGTGGTGGTATTGGTGGTGATGGTATTGTGGTGGTGGTATTGGTGGTGTTGATGGTGGTGGTGTTGGTGATGGTGGTATTGGTGGTATTGATGGTGGCATTGGTGGTAGTGGTGGCATTGGTGGTGGTGGTGGTATAGGTGGTGGTGGTATTGGTGGTGGTGGTGGTATGGGTGGTGGTGGTAGTGGTATTGGTGGTGGTGGTATTCGTGGTATTGGCGGTGGTGGTATTGGCGGTGGTGGTATTGGTGTTGGTGGTGTTATTGGTGGTGGTATTGGTATTGGTGGTGGTTGTGGTATTGGTGGTATTGGTGGTGGTATTGGCATTGGTATTGGTGCTGGTGGTATTGGTAGTGGTGGTATTGGTGGTGGTATTGGTATTGGCGGTGGTATTTGTGGTGATGGTGGTATTGGTGGTGGTGGTATTGGTATTGGTGGTGATGGTATTGGTGGTGGTATTGGTGGTGTTGGTATTGATGGTGGTATTTGTGGTGGTGGTATTGGTAGCAATGGTATTGGTGGTGGTGGCGGTATTAGTGGTGGTGGAGGCAGTGGTATTGGTGGTGGTATTTGTGGTGTTGATGGTGGTGGTGGTATTGGCGGTGGTGCTGGTATTGGTAGTGGTATTGCGGTGTTGGTATTGGTGTTGGTATTGGTGGTGGTGGTATTGCTGGTGGTATTGATGGTGATGGTGGTATTGGTATTGGTGGTGGTATTGGTGGTTGTGGTGGTATGGGTGGTGGTATTGGTGGTGGTGTTGGTGGTATTGTTGGTGGTATTGAAGGTGGTGGTGGTATTGGTGGTGGTGATAGTGGTGGTATTAGTGGTGGTATTGGTGGAGGTGGTATTGGTGCTGGAGGTATGGTATTGGTGGTATTGGTGGTGGTGGTGGTATTGTTGGTGGTATTGTTGGTGGTGGTATTGGTATTGTTGGTGGTAGTATTAGTGGTGGTGGTGGTATTGGTGGTGGTATTGGTGCTGGTGGTATTAGTGGTGGTAGTGGAATTGATGCTGGTATTGGTGGTGGTGGTGGTATTGGTGGTATTGGTGGTATTGGTATTGGTGGTGGTATTGGTGGAGGTGGTATTTGTGGTGGTATTGGTGGTTGTGGTATTGGTGGTGGTATTGGTGGAGGTGGTGGTATTGGTAGTGATGGTATTGGTGGTATTGGTGATGATGGTATTGGTGGTGGTAGTGGTATTAGTGGTGGTGGTATTGATGGTGTTGCTAGCAATGGTGGTGGTATTGGTGGTAGTATTGGTGGTGGTGGTATTGGTGGTGGTATTGGTGGTGGTAGTATTGGTGGTGATGGTAGTGTTGGTGGTTGGATTGGTGGTGATGGTATTGGTGGTGGTATTGGTGGTGGTATTGATGATATTGGTATTGGTGGTATTGATGGTGGTGGTTTTGGTGGTGGTGGTATTGGTGGTAGTATTTGTGGTGGTGGTTGTATTGGTGGTGGTGGTGGTATTAGTGGTGGTATTGGTGGTGGTGGTGGCACTGGTGGTATTGGTGGTGGAGGTATTGGTGTGGAGGTATTGGTGTTGGTAGTGGTGATATTGGTGCTGGTATTGGTGGTGGTGGTATTAGTGGAGGTGGTGGTATTGGTGGTGACGGTTTTGGTATTGGTGGTGGTGGTATTGGTGGTGGTGGTATTGGTATTTGTGGTGGTATTGGTGGTGGTGGTACTGGTATTTGTGGTGGTACCACTATTGGTGGTGGTGGTATTGGTGGTGGTAATACTGGTGGTGGTGGTATTGGTGGTGGTGGTGGTATTGGTGGTGGTGGTACTGGTATTGGTGGTGTTGGTATTAGTGGTAGTATTGGTAATATTAGTGGTGGTATTGGTAGTGGTGGTGGTATTGGTGGTGGTGGTGGTGGTATTGGTATTAGGGTATTGGTGGTGGTATTGGTGGTGGTATTGGTGGTAGTAGTTTTGGTGGTGGTATTGGTGGTAGTAGTTTTGGTGGTGGTTTTGGTGGTGGTATTGGTATTGGTACTGTTGGTGGTCGTATTTGTGGTGGTATTAGTGGTGGTGGTGGTATTGGTGGTGGTATTAGTGGCAGTGGTGGTATTGGTGGTAGTGGTGGTATTGGTGATGGTATTGGTGGTGGTGGTATTGGTGCAGGTGGTATTGGTGGTGTTGGTGGTACTGGTGGTATTGGTGGTGGTGGTATTAGTGTTGGTGGTATTGGTGGTGGTGGTATTGTTTGTGCTAGTGGTGGTTGTGGTACTGGTATTAGTGGTATTGGTATTGGTGGTGGTGATATTGGTGGTGGTGATATCGGTGGTGGTACTGGGGGTGGTAGTAGTGGTATTGGCGGTGTTACTGGTGGTGATGGTGGTACTGGTTGTGGTATTGGTGGTGGTGGTATTGGTGGTGGTGGTATTAGCGGTGGTGGTATTGGTGATATTGGCAGAGGTGCTATTGGTATTGGTGGTGGTGGTGGTATTGGTAGTGGTGGTATTTGTGGTGGTGGTATTGGTGGTATTGGTATTTGTGGTGGTATTGCTATTGGTGGTAGTGGTATTTGATTGGTGGTGGTGGCATTGATGGTGGTGGTGGTATTGGTGGTGGTGGTATTGGTGGTGGTTGTATTGGTCATGGTATTGGTGGTTCTGGTATTGGTGTTGGTATTGGTGGCGGTATTGGAGGTGGTGGTTGTGGTGGTGGTGGTATTGGTTGTGGTGTTGGTGGTGGTGGTGGTGATATTGGTGGTTGTGGTATTGTTGGTGGTATTGGTGGTGGTGGAGGTGGTGGTATTGATGGTGGTGATGGTGGTGATATTGGTGGTGGTGGTATTGGTGGTGGTGGTGGTATTGGTGGTGGTATTGGTGGTGGTGGTATCGGTGGTGGTGGTATTGGTGGTGCTGGTGGCAGTGGTATTGGTGGTGGTACTGGTGGTGGTATTGGTGGTGGGGTGGTACTGGTAGTGGTATTAGTGGTGGTGGTGGTGGTATTGGTGGTAGTGGTGGTGGTATTGGTGGTGGTATTGGTGGTAGTGGTGGTTGTATTGGTGGTGGCGGTATTGGTGGTGGTGATATTGGTGGTGGTATTGGTGGTGGTATTGGTGGCAGTGTTATTGGTGGTATTGATGGTGGTGGTATTGGTGGTGGCGGTATTGTTGGTGGTGGTGGTATTGGTGATATTAGTGGTGGTATTGGTGGTGCATTGGTCGTAGTAGTATTGGTGGTGGTATTGGTGGTGATGGTATTGGTGTTGGTATTGGTTGTGGTGGTATTGGTATTGGTGGTTGTGGTGGTATTTGTGGTGGTATTGGTTTTGGCGGTGGTATTGGTATTGGTGGTGGTATTAGTGGTGATGGTGGTATTGGGGATGGTGGTATTAGTGGTGTTGGTATTGGTATTGGCGGTGGTATTGGTATTGGTGGTGGTATTGGTGGGTGGTGGTATTGGGGGTGTTGGTATTAGTGGTGTTATTGGAGGTGGTGGTGTTGGTGGTGGTGGTGGTATTGGTTATATTGGTGGTGGTGGTGGTATTGGTATTGGTATTAGTGGGGGTGGTATTATTGGTGGTATTGATGGAGGTGTTGGTGGTTTTGGTGGTGATGGTATTGGTGGTGGTGGTATTGATGGTGGTGGTGGTAATGGTGGTGGTTGTGGCATTGGTGGTGGTTTTGGTGGTGTGGTATTGATGGTGGTGTTGGTGGTGGTGTTGGTGGTCATATTGGTGGTGGTTGTATTGGTGGTGGTGGTATTAGCAATGGTGGTATTTGTGGTATTGGCGGTGGTGCTATTGGTATTGGTGGTGGTGGTGGTATTGGTAGTGGTGGTATTTGTGGTGGTGGTATTGGTGGTGGTGGTGGTATTGGTGGTGGTGGTATTGGTGGTAGCATTGGTGTTGTTGGTATTGGTGGTATTGGAGGTGGTGGTTTGGGTGGTATTGGTGGCGATGGTATTGGTAGTGGTATTGGTGGTGGTGGTATTGATGGTGGTATTGGTGGTGGTGGTATTCGTAGCGATGGTATTGGTGGTGGTGGCGGTATTAGTGGTGGTGGAGGTAGTGGTATTGGTGGTGGTATTTGTGGTGTTGATGGTGGTGGTGGTGGTATTGGCATTGGTGCTGGAATTGGTGGTGGTATTGCAGTGTTGGTATTGGTGTTGGTATTGGTGGTGGTGGTAATGGTGGTGGTGGTGGTATTATTGGTGGTGGTGGTATTGGTGGTGGTGGTGGCATTGGTGGTGATGTCAGTGGTGGTGGTATTGTTGGTGGGGTTATTGGTGGTATTGGTGGTGGTATTGGTGGTGTCAGTGGTGGTGGTATTGTTGGTGGGGTTATTGGGGGTTATTGGTGGTATTGGTGGTGGTATTGGTGGTGGTAGTGGTGGTATTAGTGGTGGTATTGGTGGTGGTGGTGGTATTGGTGGTGGAGGTATGGTATTGGTGGTGGTGGTATTGTTGGTGGTGGTATTGGTGGTGGTATTGGTGGTGGTGGTATTAGATGTGTTGGTCGTATTGGTGGTGGTGGTGAACTTGGTGGTGGTATTGGTATTGGTGCTGGTGGTATTAGTGGTGGTGATGGAATTGGTGGTGGTATTGGTGGTGATGGTATTGGTGATGGTATTGGTATTGGCATTGGCGGTGGTATTGGTATTGGTGGTGGTGGTATTGGTGGTGGTTGTATTGGTGGTGTTGGTATTGCTGGGGGCATTGGTGGTGGTGGTATTGGTGGTGGTGGTATTGGTGGTGGTGGTATTGGTAGTGGTGGTTTTTGTGGTGGTATTGGTGGCAGTGGTATTGAGGGTGGTATTGGTGAAGATGGTATTGGTGGTGGTGGTGGTAGTGGTATTGGTGGTGGTGGTATTGGTGGCGGTGTTGTTGGTGGTGGTATTGTTGGTGGTGGTGGTAGTATTGATGGTGTTGGTGGTAATGGTGGTGGTATTGGTGGTAGCATTGGTGGTGGTGGTATTGGTGGTGGTAGTATTGGTGGTGATGGTATTGTTGTTGGTGGTATTGGTGATGATGATAATGGTGGTGGTGGTATTGGTGGTGGTAGTGGTATTGATGATGCTGGTATTGGTGGTGTTGATGATGGTGGTGTTGGTGGTAGTATTTGTGGTGGTGGTATTGGTGGTGGTGGTATTAGTGGTGGTATTGGTGGTGGTGGTGGCATTGGTGGTATTGGTGATGGAGGTATTGGTGGTGGTGGTGCTGGTGGTATTGGTGGTGGAGGTGGTGGTATTGGTGGTGGCAGTATTGGCGGTGGTGGTATTTGTATTTGTGGTGGTATTGGTGGTGGTGGTACTGCTATTGATGGTGGTGGTACTGGCACTTGGGCTGGTACTGCTATTGGTGGTGTTGGTATTGGTGGTGGTAGTACTGGTGGTGGTGATATTGGTGGTGGTGGTATTGGTGGTGGTGGTACTGGTATTGGTGGTGGTGATATTGGTGGTAGTATTGGTATTGGTACTGGTGGTATTGGTGGTGGTATTGGTGGTATTGGTAGTGGTATTGGTGGTGGGGTATTGGTTGTGGTATTGGTGGTGGTATTGGTGGTGGTGGTTTTGGTGGTGGTATTGGTATTGGTAATGGTATTGGTGATGGTGGTATTGGTGCGGGTGGTATTGGTGGTGGTAGTAGTATTGCTGGTGTTGGTGGTATTGGTGGTAGTGGTATTGGTGGTATTAGTGTTGGTGTTGTAGGAAGGTGGAATCTGACTGCATAGTTGCCCCCACTTTTTTCCTGGTGTTTTGCTGGTTTTCGACTTAGTTTGGCTGGGATCCTGCTATTCAGGACCCCAGCCTATTTGCTATCCCCTTAAATTGATTGCATGTACTTTAGGTACACTCCAAATTGGATTCTGGGGTACCATTATAAGTCCCTAGTATGTGGTATACTATGTACCCAGGGCATAGGTGCCCCAGAGGCCTCCCAGGGGCTGCAGCATGTATTATGCCACTCCTGAGAGGCCATCCAAAATGACACAACAGGTCTGCTATAGCAGCCTGTGTAAGGTGGTGTATGCACCCCTTACTGAGACATAGGTTCCCTATATCTCTCCATATCACTGCACATGTAAACCTATCAGTCACCCCTATGGCAGGCCTTAACAATCCTGAAGGCAGGGTGCTGGGTTTCATGTGAGAGGGTGCTCATGCATGAGCTGAGCCCCTCTGTAGCTTTCGAAATCTTCATTCCGGGGTTGTTTGTGATGCAGCCAGACCATATACTCTTAAGTGCATTATAACCTCGCAGTAAATGCTAACTTGAGAATGGCTGCATGGAAACATGTCGTGTCTGGTGTGAAACACCTTGGAATCATACCTCCACCCCAGTACTGGGGTGGGAGGTATCTTTCCTCCCTTCTAGAGGGAGCAACATGGCATAACTGGTACACCCGGTACCAGCTTAACAGAACCCTGGCATCACAAAATGGATGTTGCAGCCACAGACACGAGTCTGCCCTCCTGCTGCTGGACGAAACTCCGGCAGGGGAGGCCTGGACAATAGGTTTCCTGTCAGAGGGAGGTGTGACCACCTCCCATTCAGGCTTTAGTGTATTGGGGCTGGGTGGGTGCACTCCAAGAGGGCTTTGAAGTCTGCACTGGGGGCACATTTGGTGTCCCTGTGCATAGTCCAGCTCAAACCGGTTGCATGGGCTACCATCCCCTGCTCTGGTGCGAAACTGGACAAAGGAAATGGGTGTACCCACCTCTCTTTCCTGACCCTCCCATAGGTGGGTCCCCAGAGTTTGTCCCACCCCTTCCTTGGGTATAGTAGGAACCCCTGGCTACAGGACTTTAGATTACACTTGGACTAAACTCTGACACAGAAACCAAGTACTTCGATGATCTGCACAATGCTGGATGACTGAAGAATCTCCATTGGAGTAAAGGAGTTACTCCCCTGCAAGGCAGGCACCTTTAATGCAACTGACCTGTTGGCATCTCCGCAGCTCCGATGGACTCCGAAGAATATTGCCACACAGGAGGTGGGTTTTTCCAAGGTCTTAGAGGTTGATCTGGGTCCACAGCAAGTCTGAGGTCCGTATCCCTCGTGGTAACCGTGCAACCTGAACCCCTGGGCACCCGGTCCATTTGCAGAAGCATCAGCTTTTCGGCGACCCCTGAGGCTGAGCTTTGGGTTACTTGTAGCCCTGAGCCCGAGCAGTAATCACACTGAATATTACAGGCCTACACTCAACAAGTGTTCCGTGGGCCGCCATTTTGTGATTCCTCTCAAGGTCCCTTTGCGATCCCTGGTCCGGAGACCTGTGGCTCCCCAAGAAGGCAACTCTAACTTTGATTGGGCTTCCCTGGTTGCTCCAGACGTGCCCTGACTCTCCATTGCTTGGGGAGTCCCCAGGACCTTGCTGGTCCGCACAGAAGCATATTATCTCTTCCTGCGTGGGTTGCTGTTGCCAAGGCTTGTTGTGGTCAATCCGATCACCGACACCCCAGCACTCAACATCCTTTGTGGGACAGCTCGAATCCGGCTCCTGGTTGTCTTCAACATCTCCAGGACCCCATGGCTGCAGAGTCAAGCTTCACCTCTTTGCACCTGAAGCACCTGACATCGGTGGGCATTCGATTGCTCCGCTCCTGGTCACTGGCTAGTGACCCAGACTCTGTCCCCTCTGCTTTCAGGTTCTTCACATCTTCGATCCAGGTTGGATCACACTGGACACTTTCCTTCTTCACGGCAGCAGCTCTTTGCAGCAGATCGCCATTGAAATCAACGACGATTCCCGACACCCTTTGACACCTATGCACCCGGCTCGCTTGGGTGAGGTAAATCGAGTACTACGGTGCTCCCCTGGGTGTTGGCCCTAGAACCCCTTAAGTTTAAAGTGGTTTGCTCAAAGTCCTCTTCTAAGTGTCCTTTTGCTTTAAAATTCCAACCGCGACTTTCCTCATAGAATCCTACGGCGCTCGCGGCTGTGTTCCCACACTGCACACGTCCCCGTGGGTCTCCTGTGTCACTACCTTGGGTGGTTCCTTGGGGTCCCAGCGATTCTACGTGCTCTAGGCACTGTGTCTAGTCAAGTCGTGGTTCTTATACCACTTTCTTAATATATGGTTTGGTCCCCCTGGGGCCCAGTGTATATTGTGCTATTTACTGTCGTTTTTATACTGTGATATTGTGTATCTTGGACTCTAATCTCATAAAGAGATTAGTAGTTAGTATTTAGAAATAAATACATATATTTTATATATACCTTGTGTGGTTCTCCTTTCATTTGGTCATTCAAGAGGTTATAATCTCGTAAACCAAGCTGCTTTACATTCCTTCAAGACTTAGCCTGAAGGCTGCTCTCCATAGCTACTACTAGGATAGCTTTCAATAAATGTTGTCTTTAAACCTATCATCAATAAGGATCGTTTGGACTGGTGCAAGGTGCCCACTATAACTAGTGGACAGCATATACCAGGCCAACTTCTCACAGGTGGTATTGGTGGTGGTGGTGGCATTGGTGGTGGTATTGGTTGTGGTAGTGGTGGTACTAGTGGTATTGGTTGTGGTATTGTTGGTGGTGGTGGTATTGGTGGTGGTGGTATTGGTGGTGGTGGTATTAGTGGTGGTGGTAGTGGTGGTAGTGGTGATAGTGGTGGTATTGGCGGTGGTGCTATTGGTATTGGTGGTGGTGGTGGTGGTATTTGTGAGAAGTTGGCCTGGTATATGCTGTCCACTAGTTAAAGTGGGCACCTTGCACCAGTCCAAATGACCCTTATTGATGATTAGGTTAAAGACAACCTTTATAGAAAGCTATCCTAGTGGTAGCTGTGGAGAGCAGTCTTCAGGCTAAGTCTTGAAGGAATGTAAAGCAGCTTGTTTTACCAGTATATAACCTCTTAAATGACCAAATGAAAGGAGAACCACACAAGGTATATATAAAATATATGTATTTATTACTAAACACTCTCTACTAACCTCTTTATGAGATTAGAGAACAAGGCACACAATATTACAGTACTAAAACAACAGTAAATAGCACAATACACAGTGGGCTCCCGGGGGAGACCAAACCATATACTAAGAAAGTGGTATAAGAACCACGACTTGACTAGACACAGTGCCTAGAGCACGTAGAATCACTGGGACCCCAAGGAACCACCCAATGTAGTGACACAGGGGACCCACGGAGGACGGGTGCAGTGTGGGAACACAGACGCAAGCTCCGTACAACTCTATGGGAAAGTCGCAGTTGGAATTTTAGAGTTTAAGGAAACTTCGGAGAGGACTTCAAGCAAACCCAGCTAAACTTAGAAGGTTCAAAGGCCAGCACCCTTGTGAGTACCAAGGTACCCGTGTTACCTAGGCCAGGGAAGCCGGGTGCATAGGGGTCAAGTGGTGTCGGAAACCCTCGTCGTTTTCTATGGCGTGTTGCAAAGAAGAGCTGCTGCCGAGGAGAAGAAAAGTGTCCGGTGCGATCCAAGCCTGGATCGAAGATGTGAAGAACCTGAAAGCAGAGGGGACAAAGTCTGGGTCACTTCACGAGACCAGGAGCGGAGCAATCAAATACCCACCGATGTCGGGTGCTTCAGGTGCGAAGAGGCAAAGCTTGACTCTGCAGCCACGGGGACCAGGAAATGTCGACGATGACCAGATTCTGCAGGCGAGCTGTCCCACAAAGGATGTCGATTGCTAAAGGGTCAGTTTCCGGATTGGAGACCAACAAGCCTTGGCAACTGCAACCCACACTGTTAGAGAAAAGATGCTTCTGTGAGGGCCAGCAAAGTCCTGGGGACTCCCCAAGCAATGGAGAGTCAGGGCACGTCTGGAGCAACCAGGGAAGCCCATTGAAAGTTAGAGTTGCCTTCTTAGGGACCCACAGGTCAACGGACCATGGATTGCAAAGGGACCTTGAGAGGAATCACAAAATGGTGGCAAACGGAACACTCGTTGAGTGTAGGCCAGCAATCTTCAGTGTAATTATTGCTCGGGGTCAAGGCTACAAGTAACCCAAAGCTCATCCTCAGGGGTCACCGGAAAGCTGATGCTTCTGCAAATAGATGCCGTGTCCAGGGGTTCAGGTTGCACGGTCACCACGAGGGATACGGGCCTCAGACTTCCTGTGGGTACAGATTGACCTCAGAGACATCAGGAACCCACCTCCTATGTTGCAATATTCTTCGGAGTCCTCGGGAGCTTTGGAGATGCAAACCAGTCAGATGCATTTAAGGTGCCTGCCTTTAACTCCTTTACTCCAAGGGAGATTCTTCAGTCATCCAGTGTAGTGTAGATCGTCAAAGTACTTGGTTTCTGTAGCAGAGTTTAGTCCAGGTGTAATCTAAAGTCCTGTAGTCAGGGTTCCTACTTTATACCCAAGGAAGGGGAGGGACAAACTCTGGGGACCCACCTATGGGAGGGTCAGGACAGATGGGTGGCTACACCCATGTCCTTTGTCCAGTTTCGTGCCAGAGCAGGGGCTGAGTGCCCCTGCAACCGTTTTGAGCTGGACTATGCACAGGGACACCAAATGTGCCCTCAGTGCAGACATCAAAGTACTCTTGGAGTGCACCCACCCAGCCCCAATACACTAAAGCCTGTCTGGGAGGTGGTCACACCTCCCTCTGACAGGAAATCTATTGTCAAGCCTTCCCCTGCCGGAGTTTCATCCAGCAGTAGGAGGGCAGACTCGTGTCTGTGGCTGTCAGCATCCATTTTGTGATGCCAGGGCTCTGTGAAGCTGGTACCGGGTGTACCGGTGCTGTCATATTTCTACCTCTAGGAGGGAGGAATCATACCTCCCACACCAGTTACTGGTGTGGAGGTATGATTCCAAGGTGTTTGACACCAAACACGACATAATTCCTTGCAGCCATTTTAAAGTTAGCATTTACCGCGAGGTTATAATGCACTTAAGAGTATATGGTTGGCTGCATCACAGACAACCCCGGAATAGTGGTTCTGAAGGCTGCAGAGGGGCTCTGCTCATGCATGGGCACCCTCTCACATAAAACCCAGCACGCTGCCTTCAGCATTGATAAGGCCTGCCATAGGGGTGACTGATAGGCTTATATGTGCAGTGATTAGGATTGATATAGTGAACCTATATCTAAGTAAGGGGTGCATGCACCACCTTACACAGGCTGCAGTAGCAGACCTGTGGTGTCAGTTTGAATGGCCTCTCAGGGGTGGCATAATACATGCTGCAGCCCCTGGGAGGCCTCTGGGGTACCTATGCCCTGGGTACATAGTATACCATATACTAGGGACTTATAAGGGTACCCCAGAATCCAATCTGGAGTGTACCCAAAGTACATGCAATCAATTTAAGGGGAAAGCAGATAGGCTGGGGTCCTGAATAGCAGGATCCCAGCCAAACTAAGTCGAAAACCAGCAAAACACCAGGAAAAAAGTTGGGGCAACCAGGCAGTCAGATTCCACCTTCCTTCATAACCCCCCCCCCCAAACGAAAGGAGATAAGGCTAACCTTGCCCAGTTGAGCCTTTATTGACTAAGTGGCCATATAAGGTAGAACCTGCACTAGCATGGTTACCCCCTGCCTTATGGTCCACTAAGCAATCCCTAACCCCAAGGGTATTGGATGATCTCCACCATTTGGAATTACTACCTGTGGTGTGTTTTGGCAAAGTAAAAGGCTGGTGGGGTGTCTGAGTAGAGAAGTGAGGCCCTAATAAAGTTGGCCTCAGCTTCCTCAGATCACTGGTCACCATGGAGGCCTTTCTTTCCATGACTGAGTTGTATCTGGCCCTAAGGGTCAACCTCTGGCTGCCTACAGCTGGGGGTTGGGTCCCTTTGGTTGGAACACTGGAGGGACATGGTAGGTTTGGAACCACTTGATCCCAGGTTTGCCTTTGCCCAACAGAATCCATCTGGGGGAGGTCCCTATCCAATGGTAAGAGGGTTCCCTCAGTGGGTTGAGGAATTTTCACCTGGCTAGGACTACTAGACTGGGTGCCCCTAATCTGTGGATGAGGGGGTTCCTCTGGACAATGGGCCCTAAGGGGTCCACTGACCTCCCTGACCTCTGCAGCCCTAGGCTGATTGAGGAAGGGTAGAGAGGGGCAGGATACCTGCTCCAGACTGGGTACCACCTTGGAAGGGTCCCCTGCCATCAGGGGTGTTGCCAGGCCAGGCCTCACCACCTCTGGGGCAGTTCCTTCACGAGGGGTAGGATCAGTTTCCTGAGGAAGCTGACCCTTACCTATAGTCTGGGGGGAAGAAGACTTTTCTTCAACCCTTCTGCTCTCTTGTTGAGTAGAGTGGGCCATTCTTTCAGGCTCCACTTCTCCAAAATTTCGCTGGGATGGGGCTGAGGCCCTAACAGCCCCACCAACCTTCTCAGAGAGGCCCAACATTTTTAAATGGCATGGTATTCCACTTCAGCCCAGGCTGAAACCTCCAGATCATTGCCCAACAGGCAATCTACAGGCAAGTTTGGGGACACTGCCACTCTCTTTGTGCCAGTGACCCCTCCCCAGCTGAGATTGACTATGGCCATGGGGTGATCTGTGCTGATACCATCAATGTTGGTCACCTGGTACTTGAACTCAGGTAAAAGCTGTTGAGGGGGGACTAGTTTCCCTGTCACCATGGTGACACTAGCCCCTGTGTCCCTGAGGGCCACAGCTTTCTGACCATTTATTAAGGGCTCCTGTCTGTACTTGCCCAAAGAATTGGGACTCATAGTAAAAGTGGAAAATCCCATGCCACCATCACAGACTAAGGAGGCCTGTGAGGAGGACCTTGATAAGCCGGGGTCCACCTCAGTTCCCCATGAGAATGCACCTACCTTTTTGGGTGCATTACTACCACCTGGGGGATTACTACTTGTAGTACCAGGAGGAGTGGTAGTATTGCTGGGAGGAACATTTTCCTTATTGCTGGCCTTAGGGCAACTGGGGTCATTTTTTCAGTGGCCAGGCTTCTTACATATATGGCAATAAGGTTTCTTTTCAGGGGAGGAAGGAGTTTGGGACCCACCCCCAGAAGAGGAATTTTGGGGCCCTGTAGGGGATTTATCCTTTGATTTATCCCCACCTTTCTCTTGGTTTTTGGAAGAATCTTTCTTCTGGTCACTACTCTGATTCTTTGGCTTTACTCTGGGTCTGACCCATTTGTCTGCCTTCTTTCCCAATTCTTGGGGAGAGGTCAGATCAGAGTCCACCAGGTACTGGTGTAAAAGCTGGTTTTGACAATTATTAATGATCTGCTCCCTCATAATCAAATTGTACAATCCTAAAATGTCATGCACCTTGATGCCATGTATCCAACCTTCCAGAGCCTTAGTAGCACAATCTACAAAGTCAACCCAGTCCTAAGTCTGTGCCTTTTGGGTGTCTCTGAACTTTAACCTATATTGTTCAGTGGTTACGCGAAACCCATCAATCAGAGCACTCTTCAGGACTTTGTAATTATCAGCATCCTCTTCTCTTACCGTGAGGAGCTTGTCTCTACCTTTGTCTGCAAAGGAGAGCCACAAGATTGCTGCCCACTGCTCCTGAGGGACCCTCTGTACCTTACAGGCCCTCTCAAGTGCAGTTATCCATTTGTGGATGTCATCCCCACTCTGGTAGGGAGGGACAATCTGGTTCAGGTTCCTATGGTCATGAGTATGATCTCTACCTCTAGGGACACTGTGGCTGCCACCATGGGACTCTAGTCCCAACTTCTGAGAAGCTCTCTGAAGCTCCAGGAATTCCCTGTCTAAGGCCAATTGCTCTCTTTTGATCCTGAGCTTAGCTCTCTCAAACTCAAGCAGTTGGCACTTCTTCTCATAAGAGGACTCCCTTCTATGAGAAGAAGTCCTATGAGAAACAGAGCTCCCTACTGATGTACCAGAACGATTAGATTCCAGAGAAGGAGATCTAGATCTTCTTGGTAAACTGTTAACCCTTCCAGGTGGGGTAAAGAGAGGCCCACTGGGGCCTCCTTCCTCACCTTCAGGAAGAATTGGATTTTCCAGGTTAGAATCATTTTGATCCTCCTGGCCAGCATCAGAGTCCTGGTCATTGAGGTTTTCAGTCATCTAAAAGCAAAGTCACTATGAACTTTTGGGTGTTTGGGTTTTTCCCTGTCTTCAGTTTCCTTGATGCACACATGTTTCTCAATTCTTGGAATGTGAGAGGGTCATACTTAGTTGGCAAGTAGTCACTGACTTCAGGCCTTGAAGACATTCTAGTGTGGTGTGGTGTATGCACCTACCTACTCTAGTGGGAACTACTAAACTCTCTTGAGTTGGAGAAAGGGTGTGCTAGGCCCTTGACACCCAACTCTAAGTTCAGTAGAACTTACTTTATTCTAGACTTGATTTATATGTACCTAAGTACCTTTAGTGGTTTTCAGTTAGTCACTCACTGAGATTATCTGGTAAAACAATAGCAAGTTTGAATCCCAACCGCTGCACACCACTGTGAGAAGTTGGCCTGGTATATGCTGTCCACTAGTTAAAGTGGGCGCCTTGCACAAGTCCAAACGACCCTTACTGATGATTAGGTTAAAGACAACCTTTATAGAAAGCTATCCTAGTGGTAGCTGTGGAGAGCAGCCTTCAGGCTAAGTCTTGAAGGAATGTAAAGCAGCTTGTTTTACCAGTATATAACCTCTTAAATGACCAAATGAAAGGAGAACCACACAAGGTATATATAAAATATATGTATTTATTACTAAACACTCTCTACTAACCTCTTTATGAGATTAGAGAACAAGGCACACAATATTACAGTACTAGAACGACAGTAAATAGCACAATACACAGTGGGCTCCCGGGGGAGACCAAACCATATACTAAGAAAGTGGTATAAGAACCACGACTTGACTAGACACAGTGCCTAGAGCATGTAGAATCTCTGGGAACCCAAGGAACCACCCAAGGTAGAGACACAGGGGACCCACGGAGGACGGGTGCAGTGTGGGAACACAGACGCGAGCTCCGTACAACTCTATGGGAAAGTCGCGGTTGGAATTTTAGAGTTTAAGGACACTTCGGAGAGGACTTCAAGCAAACCCAGCTAAACTTAGAAGGTTCAAAGTCCAGCACCCTTGTGAGTACCGAGGTACCCGTGTTACCTAGCCCAGGGAAGCCGGGTGCATGGGGGTCAAGTGGTGTTGGAAACCCTCGTCGTTTTCTATGGCGTGTTGCAAAGAAGAGCTGCTGCCTTGGAGAAGAAAAGTGTCCGGTGTGATCCAAGCCTGGATTGAAGATGTGAAGAACCTGAAAGCAAAGGGGACAAAGTCTGGGTCGCTTCACGTGACCAGGAGCGGAGCAATCAAATGCCCACTGATGTCGGGTGCTTCAGGTGCGAAGACGCAAAGCTTGACTCTACAGCCACATAAAAACCAGCACCCTGCCTTCAGGATTGATAAGGCCTGCCATAGGGGTGACTGATAGGCTTATATGTGCAGTGATCAGGATAGATATAGTGAACCTATATCTAAGTAAGGGGTGCAGGCACCACCTTACATAGGCTGCAGCAGCAGACCTGTGGTGTCAGTTTGAATGGCCTATCAGGGGTGGCATAATACATGCTGCAGCCCCTGGGAGGCCTCTGGGGAACCTATGCCCTGGGTACATAGTACACCATATACTAGGGACTTATAAGTATGCCCCAGAATCCAATCTGGAGTGTACCTAAAGTACATGCAATCAATTTAAGGGGAAAGCAGATAGGCTGGGGCCCTGAATAGCAGGATCCCAGCCAAACTAAGTCGAAAACCAGCAAAACACCAGGAAAAAAGTGGGGCAACCATGCAGTCAGATTCCACCTTCCTACAGTATTGGTATTGGTAGTGGTGGTATTAGTGGTGGTAGTATTGGTATTTGCGGTGGCATTGCTATTGGTGGTAGTGGTATTGGATTGGTGGTGATGGTATTGGTGGTGGTATTGGTGGTGGTGGTGGTATTGGTATTGGTGGTGGTATTGGTAATGGTGGTGATATTGGTGTTGGCGGTATTAGTGGTGATGGTATTGGCATTGGCGGTGGTATTGGTATTGGTTGTGGTATTGGTGGGTGGTTGTATTGGGGGTTGTTGGTATTGGTGGTGGTATTAGAGGTGGTGGTTATGTTATGTTATGTTATTCACATTTCTTAAGCGCAACTGTTACCCGAGGGTGTCCTGGCGCTGCACGCTATCTTCCTGTTACCAGAGAGTGAAATGCCTATAAGGTAAAAAGCCAGGTTTTGAGTCCCTTCCTAAAGGCCAATAGATCTGTGGCATTCCTAAGATGGAATGGCAGCTCATTGCAGGCCCTAGCGGCACAGGTGCTGAAGCCTCTGTCCCCCATTTTGCTTTCCTAAAGGAGGGTACTATCACTAGTCTTGCTCCTGCCGATCTCAGTGCTCTCCTGGGGGCATACCATTTAAAGCATTGTTTTAGATGTTCTGGGCCTCTTCCATGGAGGGCCTTGAAAACTGTGCATAAGGATTTAAATTGAATCCGTTGTTTAACAGGGAGCCAATGCAGCTGTTTCAGCCCTTTTTTACTGAGACAAATTTCGGTGTTCCGGTCAGGAGTCTTGCTGCTGCGTTCTGCACAAGTTGGAGTCTATTAAGATGTTTCTTTTGGATGTTTAAATATAAGCTATTGCAGTAGTCCACCCGTGATAGTATTAGGGATGTTATTATTACCTTATGGCTATCTGCTGGCAGGAACGGCATGATTTTCCATATCATCCTAAGAAGATGGAAGCAGGTCGATATAACCGCACTCACTTGATCTTCGAATGTCAGTTTGTTGTCAATTAGGACTCCTAGATTTTTGCCTTTCTGGTTGGCTCCGGGAGCGACCCAAGTTCTTCTGGCCACCAGCCTGATGTCCAGAAATTGGCATTGCTGCCAAATATAAGAACTTCCGTCTTGCTAGAGTTTAGCTTTAAGCAATTCATTGACATCCACAGCCCGACTGCTTTCATGCAGTCGTGGAATTTTCTCCCTTTCTCTGCTTCTTGCCCACGACTTAATCAATCAATCAATCAATCACAGAATTTGTAGAGCGCACTACTTACCCGCGAGGGTCACAAGGCGCTGGGGAGAGGGAAGGGGGGGGATGCTGCTACTGGTCGAACAGCCAGGTCTTGAGTAGCCTCCTGAAGGTCAGCAGGTCTTGGGTCTTTCGTAGGCTTAGTTGAAGGGTGTTCCAGGTCTTGGCGGCGAGGTGTGAGAAGGATCTGCCGCCGGTGGTTGTTCTTCGAATGCGGGGGACGGTGGCGAGGGAGAGGTCGGCGGAGCGGAGCTGGCGGTTGGGGACGTAGAAGAAGAGCTGTCTGTTGAGGTAGCTGGGCCAGTTTTGTGGAGTGCCTTGTGTGCGTGGGTGAGGAGTTTGAAGGTGATCCTCCTGTCGACGGGGAGCCAGTGCAGGTTCCTCAGGTGGGGGGTGATGTGGCTGTGGCGTGGTACGTCGAGGATCAGTCGTGCGGAGGCGTTTTGTATGCGTTGCAGTCGCTTGATGAGCTTGGCCGGGGCTCCCGCGTAGAGGGCGTTTCCATAGTCCAGTCTGCTACTGACGAGGGCCTGGGTGACTGTTCTTCTTGTGTCTGTCGGGATCCACCTGTAGATCTTGCGAAGCATGCGTAGGGTGTTGAAGCAGGAGGAGGAGACTGCGTTGACTTGCTTGGTCATGGAGAGCGTTGAGTCGAGGATGACTCCCAGGTTGCGTGCGTGGTCGGTGGGTGTCGGGGCTGCTCCCAGCGTCATTGGCCACCAGGAGTCGTCCCAGGCTGAGGTGTTGGAGCCGAGGATGAGGACCTCCGTTTTGTCCGTGTTCAGCTTTAGTCGGCTGATCTTCATCCAATCGGCGACGGCCTTCATTCCTTCATGGAGTTTGGCTTTGGCGGCGAGGAGGTCCTTGGTGAGGGAGAGGATCAGTTGAGTGTCGTCGGCGTAGGAGATAATGTTGAGGTCGTGTTGTCTGGCGATGCGTGCGGACGGGGCCATGTAGATGTTGAACAGTGTTGGGCTGAGGGACGATCCCTGGGGTACGCCGCAGATGATCTCGGAGGCTTCGGATCGGAAGGGTGGGAGGCGGACTCTCTGGGTTCTGCCGTCGAGGAAGGAGGTGGTCCATTCAAGGGCCTTGTCTCGGATACCTGCGTCGTGGAGGTGTGCGCGTAGAGTGCGGTGGCAGACAGTGTCGAAGGCGGCGGAGAGGTCCAGCAGGATGAGGGCTGCAGTCTCACCATTGTCCAGCAGGATCCTGATGTCGTCGGTGGCGGCGATGAGGGCAGTCTCAGTGCTGTGTTTGCTGCGGAACCCTGATTGGGATGGGTCCAGGATGCTGTTTTCTTCGAGGTATCGGGTTAGCTGTTTGTTGACGATCTTCTCGATGACCTTGGCTGGGAACGGAAGCAGAGAGATGGGCCGGAAGTTCTTGAGGTCTCTCGGGTCCGCCTTGGGTTTTTTGAGTAGGGCGTTGATCTCTGCGTGTTTCCAGCTCTCTGGTAAGGTCGCGGTCTCGAAGGAGAGGTTGATGATGTTGCACAGGTGGGGTGCGATGGAGCTGCTGGCTTTGTTGAAGATGTGGTGCGGGAAAGGGTCTGACGGGGAGCCGGAGTGTATTGTGCTCATGGTCTTGATGGTGTCCTCGATGTTCACGCTGGCCCAGGCTGGCAGGGGGTCGTGGTCGATGGTGTGTGGCGGGTCGATCTTAGTTGGGGTTGTCTGGGTGTCGAAGCTGTCGTGGATGTCGGCGATCTTGCGGTGAAAGAAGGTGGCGAGGGAATCGCACAGGGGTTGCGACGGCGGGATGTCGTTGGTGTTGGAGCTGGGATTGGAGAGTTCCTTCACGATGTTGAAAAGCTCCTTGCTGTTGTGTGCGTTGTTGTCGAGGCGGTCTTTGAAGGAGATTCTCTTGGCGGACCTGATGAGGTGGTGGTGGTTACGGATGGCGTCTTTGTGGGCTGTGTGGCTGTCCGGTGTCTTATCGCTGTGCCATTTCTTCTCTAGTTTCCGGCAGGTGCGCTTGGAAGCTAGGAGTTCCGAGGTGAACCAGCTGGCTCTTTTGGTGGTGTCACTGTAGGTGAGCTTTTTCAGCGGGGCGAGGGTGTTGGCACAGTCGTCCATCCATCGTCTGAGGTTGCAGGCAGCGTCGTCGGTGTTGGATGGGTCGGAGGGAGGGCTGAGAGCGAGGGTTGCCCGGAGTTGGTCTTCGGTGACTTTGCTCCAGCAGCGGCATGGGATCTGTTGGGTGCGGTGGTGTGTGGTGGGTTTCTGGAAGGTGAAGTGGATGCAGCGGTGGTCGGTCCAGAGGAGTTCCGTGGTGTGGCTGAAGGAGACGTGGGAGCTTGAGGAGAAGATGGGGTCAAGCGTGTGGCCGGCGCAGTGGGTCGGTGTTGTGACGAGCTGGCTCAGGCCGAGGTTGGCGAGGCTGTCGATCAGGGTGGTGGAGTTGCTGTCGTTGTTGTTCTCCAGGTGAAAGTTCAGGTCTCCGAGGAGGATGTAGTCGGTAGAGGTCAGGGCGTGCGTGCTGATAAAGTCGGCGATGGAGTCGCTGAACTGGGGTCGGGGCCCAGGGGTCTGTAGACAAGGGTGCCTCTAAGGGTGGTGTTGGGGTCCGTGTGGATCTGGAAGTGCATGTGTTCGGCGGTGCTGAGAGTGTTGTCGGTGCTGGTCGAGACCCTGATGGTGTTCTTGTGGACGATGGCGATTCCTCCTCCTACTGCGTTGATGCGGTCTCTGCGGGTGATCTTATAGCCGTCTGGGATGGCTATGGCGATGTCGGGGGTGGAGGAGTCGTTCATCCAGGTCTCTGTCAGGAAGGCGACGTCTGGTGATGATGTGTCGAGCAGGTCCCAGAGCTCGACGGCGTGTTTGCGGGCGGAGCGGGTGTTCAGCAGGATGCACCGGAGGTGGTTGAGGTCCTTCTTGGCGGATGCCTCGGTGGCTCTGAGGCTGGTGTAGCTGCAGTTCCGGCAGGTGAAGGGACCATGGGTGCGTTTCGGGCGGCCTTGAAGCAGTTGTGCGTCCGTCCGGGGTTGAGAGCGTGGAGTGTGGTGGCATCGTATCGGCGTCGGTCCTCGAGGCTGGAGCGGGGGCGCGCGGTCCAGGGGTTCTGGCGCTGGGCGCGGTCCAGTCGCGGACGGGCGCAGACGGGCTTGCCTTAGTGCGCGCCTTCGCGCGCCAGCGGCGCGGCGCGCAGCGGCCGCCATTTATGGGGAGGTGGGAGGGAGGAGCAGCTGGGAGGCGGGAAGCAGGGGCAGCGAATGGGCAGTCAGGGGGGCGGGGCCGCATGGGACGCAGCGGCGGGAATGGCGAGAGGCAGCGGGGGCACAGAAGGAAAAACGGAGAGAAAAACAAACAGAAATACGGGCACAGTACAATGGGGCAGCGAGGGGCACAGAAGGGAAAATGGGGAGAAAATCAGACAGAAATACGGGCACAGTACAATGGGGCAGCGGGGGCACAGAAGGAAAAACGGAGAGAAAAACAAACAGAAATATGGGCACAGTACAATGGGGCAGCGAGTGGCACAGAAGGGAAAATGGGGAGAAAATCAGACAGAAATACGGGCACAGTACAATGGGGCAGCGGGGGCACAGAAGGAAAAACGGAGAGAAAAACAAACAGAAATACGGGCACAGTACAATGGGGCAGCGAGGGGCACAGAAGGGAAAATGGGGAGAAAATCAGACAGAAATACGGGCACAGTACAATGGGGCAGCGAGGGGCACAGAAGGGAAAATGGGGAGAAAATCAGACAGAAATACGGGCACAGTACAATGGGGCAGCGGGGGCACAGAAGGAAAAATGAAGAGAAAAACAAACAGAAATACGGGCACAGTACAATGGGGCAGCGAGGGGCACAGAAGGGAAAAAGGAGGGAAAACAAACAGAGAAATACGGGCACAGTACAATTGGGCAGCGAGGGGCACAGAAGGGAAAATGGGGAGACAAAAGCAAAGAAATACGGGCACCGAGGCCACAAGCGGAGGGGCGATCTTACCAGCAGCAGCAGCGGGCGGACATCACTATTTGTGTGCCATCTGCGTAGGATGTCAGGTGAAATCCAAAGGATCTGATTAACACGGCTAAAGGTGTAACATAAACATTAAAGAGCGTGGAACTCAGGGAGGACCCCTGAGGTACTCCACATGGTAAGGAGAATGGCGATGAACGGGCTTTGTCAAGATCCACAGTTTGAATCCTTTCTGTCAGAAAGGATTTCAATAGGTCCCAGGCCTTTCCTGTTACCCCGCAGTCAGATAAACGGTCCATCAAAATTCCATGATGGACCGTATCAAATGCGGCGGAGAGATCCAACATGATGAGCGCCGCACTGTCTCCCTTGTCCAAGGCTTCTTTTATTTCCTCTGTTGATTTTTATCAGGGCTGATTCTGTGCTATGCTCTGCCCTGAACCCATATTCAGTGGAGTCTAGTGAGTTCCTTATAAGGAGATGGGTAGCGAGTTGGGTGTTCATAGCTTTTTCAGCCATTTTTGCTGGCAGAGGTAAGCGGGAGATTGGCCTATAGTTGTTGGGATCCTTATAGTCAAGGTTGTGTTTTTTTAGCAATGGGAGAATGGACGCTATTTTCCAATTTTTGGGAAATACCTCGATTCGAACATCGCATTAAAAAGCGGAGTCAGTGCCTTGCTAATAAGCTCTGGGACGAGTTTGATCACTGGAACTGGACATGGGTCATTTGGTGATCCTGACTTAATGGAGACCAGAAGTTTAATCGTGTCCTGTAGAGCCAGTGACCGGAATTTATCAAGGGTTGGTTGATGCTCCATTAGATTTGTCACTGGTCTTACACGCTCCAGGGTCAGTGTGGTTAAGGGAGATCTGAACGAGGAAAAGATAACTCTACCTTCTGTTGAAAGAAGGTGGCTATTTCCTCACAGAGTTCTGGACTGCTTTGACATTTTGAGATGGGTGGGGTTGTCAAATTAACTACTGTTTTAAAAAGATCCTTTGTTGATGATTTAGCCTTTGTAATTTGCTCCATGAAGAAAGTTTCTTTGGTATTGTGCAGTAGCTGTTTATAAACAGTAATGCTTTGTTTATAAGATTTTTTCTCATCATCCTTATAGCTTCTTCTCCATCTCCGCTCTAGTCCTTTACATATAAGTTTTTGCTTCCTTAGTTCTTCAGAGTACCAAGGAGCTGAAGGCTGGGTGCGTTTGGGAGTCCATTGTTTCACTGGGACTAGTTTCTTGCATGTTGCATCTATCCAGTTGGTGTAGGAAGTGGTAGCTTCTTCTACATCTGCCGGAAGACGGTTAGCTGTCGCCTGAAGAGAGGCGGCTAGCTCCCGCCTGTTTATTTCCTTCCAGGCTCTAGTTTCAATTTCCTTGTTAGGTCCTAATGTTTTCCGGTGGGATTCTATATGTGTTAAATCAAATATCACCGCAGCATGGTCAGTCCAGGTCAGAGGTTGTACCTTGGAGAGCTTTATTAGGGGATTGTTTGAAAATATCCCATCTAATGTATGTCCTGCCACATGTAATGGTGGTCCTGGTAATGGTGGTGGTGGTATTGATCTTGGTGGTGGTATTAGTGGGGGTGGTATTGGTGGTGGTATTTGTGGTGGTGTTGGTGGTATTGGTGGTGATGGTATTGATGGTGGTGGTATTGATGGTGTTGGTGGTAATGGTGGTGGTTGTGGCATTGGTGGTCATATTGGTGGTGGTGATATTGATGAAGGTGGTGGTGTTGGTGGTGGTATTGGTGGTGGTGGTATTGGTGGTGGTTCTGGTATTGGTGGTGTTGGTATTGGTATTGGTGGTGGTATTGGTGGTGGTGGTATTGGTGGTGGTGGTGGTATTAGTATTGGTGGTGGTGGTGGAGGTATTGGTGGTGGTGGCATTGGTGATGGTATTGGTAGTGGTGGTATTGGTGGTGGTATTAGTATTGGTGGTGGTGGTGGAGGTATTGGTGGTGGTGGCATTGGTGATGGTATTGGTAGTGGTGGTATTGGTGGTGGTATTAGTATTGGTGGTGGTGATATTGGTGGTGGTATTGGTGGTGGTGGCATTGGTGGTGGTATTGGTGGTGGTGGTGTTGGTATTAGTGGTGGTGGTGGTAGTGGTATTGGTGGTAGTATTTGTGGTGTTGATGGTGGTGGTGTTGGTGGTGGTAGTATTGGTGGTTGTGGTATTGGCGGTGGTGCTGGTATTGGTGGTGGTATTGGTGGTGGTGGTATTGGTAGTGGTGGTATTGGTGGTGGTATTAGTATTGGTGGTGGTGATATTGGTGGTGGTATTGGTGGTGGTGGCATTGGTGGTGGTATTGGTGGTGGTGGTATTGGTGGTATTGGTGGTATTAGTATTGGTGGTGGTGGTATTGGTGGTGGTGGCATTGGTGGTGGTATTGGTGTTGGTGGTATCGGTGTTGGTATTAGTGGTGGTGGTGGAATTGGTAGTGGTGGTATGGTGGTATTGGCAGTGGTATTGGTATTAGCATTGGCGGTGGTATTGTTATTGGTGGTGGTATTTGTGGTGGTGGTGGTATTGGTGGTGGTTGTATTGGTGCTGTTGGTATTGCTGGTGGCATTGGTGGTGGTGGTATTGCTGGTGGTGGTGATATTGGTGGTGGTAGTATTGGTATTGGTGGTGGTGGTATTGGTGGTGGTGGAATTGGTGGTGGTGGAGGTGGTGTTATTGATGTTGGTGGTGGTAATGGTGGTGGTGGTGGTATTGGTGGTGGTGGTACTGGTAGCGGTGGTATTGGTGGCGGTATTGGTGGAGGTGGTATTGGTGGTGGCAGTATTGGTGGTGGTGGTATTGGTGATGATGGTATTGGTGGTGGGATTCATGGTGGTGGTAGTGGTATTAGTGGTGGTGGTATTGGTATTGGTGGTGGTGGTGGAAGTGGTATTGGTGGTGTTGATTGATTGTGGTGTCATTGGTGGTGATGTTATTGGTGGTGGTGGAGGTGGTGTTTTGAACGTGGTGGTGGTAATGGTGGTGGTGGTGCTATTGGTGGTGCTATTGGTGGTGGTGGTATTAGTGGTGGTGGTATTGGTGGTGGTGTTGGTGGTGGTGGTATTGGTGGGGTGGTATTGGTGGTGGTGGTATTGATGGTGGTGGTGGTAATGCTGGTGGTATTGGTGGTGTTTATGTTGGTGGTGGTGGTATTGGTGGTGGCATTGGTGGTAGTGGTGGCATTGGTGGTGGTGGTAGTGGTAGTGGTATTGGTGGTGGTAGTGGGAGTGATATTGGTGGTGGTGGTGTTGGTGGTGGTATTGGTGTTGGTGGTGGTGGTTTTGATGGTGGTGGTATTGGTTGTGGTATTGCTGTTGGTATTGGTGGGGATGGTATTGGTGGTGGTATTGGTGGTGGAGGTATTGGTGGTGGTGGTGGTATTGGCGGTATTGGTGGTGGTATTGGCATTGCTATTGGTGGTGGTGGTATTAGTGTTGGTGGTAATGGTGTTGGTATCAGTGATGGTGGTATTGGTAGTGGTGGTATTGGTGGTGGTATTGGTATTGGCGATGGTATTGGTATTGGTGGTGGTGGTGGTATTGTGGTGGTGGTGGTGGCATTGGTGGTGGTATTGGTGGTGGTATTGGTGGTGGTGGTGGTATTGGTAGTGGTGGTGATGGAATTGGTGGTGGTGGTGGTATTGGTGGTGGTATTGGTGGTGATGGTATTAGTGGTGGTATTGGTGGTGGTAGTATTGGTATTGCTGGTGGTATTGGTATTGGTGGTGGTTGTATTAGTGGTGGTGGTGGTAATGGTGGTATTAGTGGTGGTGGTGGTAATGGTGGTGGTATTGGCATTGGCACTGGTATTGGAGTTGGTATTGGCATTGGCACTGGTATTGGTGGTGTTATTGGTGGTGGTGGTATTGGTGGTGTTACTGGTAGTGGTATTGGTGGTGTTGGTGGTGGTATTAGTGGTGGTTGTAGGAAGGTGGAATCTGACTGCATGGTTGCCCCCACTTTTTTCCTGGTGTTTTGCTGGTTTTCGACTTAGTTGGCCTGGGATCCTGCTATTCAGGACCCCAGCCTATCTGATTTCCCCTTAAATTGATTGCATGTACTTTAGGTACACTTCAGATTGGATTCTGGGGTACCCTTATAAGTCCCTAGTATACGGTATACTATGTACCCAGCGCATAGGTACCCCAGAGGCCTCCCAGGGGCTGCAGAATGTATTATGCCACCCCTGAGAGGCCATTCAAACTGACACCACAGGTCTGCTACTGCAGCCTGTGTAAGGTGGTGCAAGCACCTCTTACTTAGATATAGGTTCACTATATCTATCCTGATTACTGCACATATAAGCCTATCAGTCACCCCTATGGCAGGCCTTATCAATGCTGAAGGCAGGGTGCTGGGTTTTATGTGAGAGGGTGCCCATGCATGAGCAGAGCCCCTCTGCAGCCTTCGGAACCACTATTCCGGGGTTGTCTGTGATGCAGCCAACCATATACTCTTAAGTGCATTATAACCTCGCGGTAAATGCTAACTTTAAAATGGCTTCAAGGAATGATGTCGTGTTTGGTGTCAAACACCATGGAATCATACCTCCACACCAGTAACTGGTGTGGGAGGTATGATTCCTCCCTCCTAGTGGGAGAAATAGCACAACACCGGAACACCCGGTACCAGCTTCACAGAGCCCTGGCATCACAAAATGGATGCTGCCAGCCACAGACACGAGTCTGCCCTCTTGCTGCTGGACGAAACTCCGGCAGGGGAAGGCTTGACAATAGGTTTCCTGTCACAGGGAGGTGTGACCTCCTCCCAGACAGGCTTTAGTGTATTGGGGCTGGGTGGGTGCACTCCAAGAGTGCTTTGATGTCTGCACTGGGGGCACATTTGGTGTCCCTGTGCATAGTCCAGCTCAAACCGGTTTCAGGGGCACTCAGCCCCTGCTCTTGCGCGAAACTGGACAAAGGACATGGGTGTAGCCACCCTTCTGTCCTGACCCTCCCATAGGTGGGTCCCCAGAGTTTGTCCCACCCCTTCCTTGGGTATAAAGTAGGAACCCCTGGCTACAGAACTTTAGATTACACCTGGACTAAACTCTGATACAGAAACCAAGTACTTCGACGATCTACACTACGCTGGATGACTGAAGAATCTCCCTTGGAGTAAAGTAGCTACTCCCCTGCAAGGCAGGCACCTTTAACGCATCTGACCGGTCTGCATCTCCGAAGCTCCTGAAGACTCCGAAAAATATTGCAACACAGGAGGTGGGTTCCCAAGGTCTTAGACATTGATCTGTGCCTACAGCAAGTCTGAGGCCCATATCCCTCGTGGTGAACGTGCAAACTGAACCCCTGGACACCGCGTCTATTTGCAGAAGCATCAGCTTACCGGCAACCCCTGAGGCTGAGCTTTGGGTTACTTGTCGCCCTGACCCCAATCAGTAATTACACTGAAGATTGTTGGCCTACACTCAACGAGTGTTCTGTGGGCCACCATTTTGTGATTCCTCTTGAGGTCCCTTCGCGATCCCTGGTCCGTTGACCTGTGGGTCCCTAAGAAGGCAACTCTATCTGTCAGTGGGCTTCCCTGGTTGCTCCAGACGTGCCTTGACTCTCCATCACTTGGGGAGTCCCCAGGACCTTGCTGGTCCTCACAGAAGCATCATTACTCTGACCGCGTGGGTTGCAGTTGCCAAGGCTTGTTGGTCTCCAATCCGGAAACTGACCCCTCAGCAATCAACATCCTTTGTGGGACAGCTCGCCTGCGGATCCTGGTTGTCGTCGACGTCTCCTGATCCCCATGGCTGCAGAGTCAAGCTTCACCTCTTCGCACCTGAAGCACCCGACTTCGGTGGGCATTCAATTGCTCCGCCCCTGGTCACGTGAAGTGACCCAGACTTTGTCCCCTCTGCTTTCAGGTTCTTCACATCTTCGTTCCAGGCTTGGATCACACCAGACACTTTTCTTCTCCACGGCAGCAGCTCTTCTTCGCAACACGCCATAGAAAACGACGAGGGTTTCCGACACCACTTGACCCCTATGCACCCGGCTTCCCTGGGCTAGGTAACACGGGTACCTCGGTACTCACAAGGGTGCTGGCCTTTGAACCTTCTAAGTTTAGCTGGGTTTGTTTGAAGTCCTCTCCTAAGTGTCCTTAAACTCTAAAATTCCAACCGCGACTTTCCCATAGAGTTGTACGGAGCTCGCGTCTGTGTTCCCACACTGCACCCATCCTCCGTGGGTCCCCTGTGTCACTACCTTGGGTGGTTCCTTGGGGTCCCAGCGATTCTACGTGCTCTATGCACTGTGTCTAGTCAAGTCGTGGTTCTTATACCACTTGCTTAGTATATGGTTTGGTCTCCCCCTGGAGCCCACTGTGTATTGTGCTATTTACTGTCGTTCTAGTGCTGTGTAATTGTGTGCCTTGTTCTCTAATCTCATTAAGAGGTTAGTAGAGAGTGTTTAGTAATAAATACATATATTTTATATATACCTTGTGTGGTTCTCCTTTCATTTGGTCATTCAAGAGGTTATATACTGGTAAAACAAGCTGCTTTACATTCCTTCAAGACTTAGCCTGAAGGCTGCTCTCCACAGCTACCACTAGGATAGCTTTCTACAAAGGTTGTCTTTAACCTAATCATCAATAAGGGTCGTTTGGACTGGTGCAAGGTGACCACTTTAATTAGTGCACAGCATATACCAGGCCAACTTCTCACAGTGGTGGTATTGGAGGTGGTGGTGGTGTTGGTGGTGGTGATATTGCTGGTGGTATTTGGTGGTATTGATGGTGGTATTTGTGGTGGTGGTGTTGGTATTAGTGGTGGTGGTGGTAGTGGTATTGGTGGTAGTATTTGTGGTGTTGATGGTGGTGGTATTGGTGGTGGTAGTATTGGTGGTTGTGGTTTTGGCGGTGGTGCTGGTATTGGTGGTGGTATTGGTGCTGGTATTGGTGCTGGTATTGGTGGTGGTATTGGTGGTGGTTTTGGTGGTTGTATTGGTGGTGGTAGTATTGGTATTGTTAGTGGTGGTGGTATAGGTGGTATTGGTATTGGCGGTGGTATTGCTATTGTTGGTGATGGTATTAGTGGTGCTGGTGGTAATGGAGGTGGTATTCGTGTTGGTGGTATTGGTGGTGGTATTGGTATTGGTGGTGGTGGTGGTATTGGTGGTGATATTGGTAGTGTTGGTATTGGTGGTGGTATTGTTTGTGGTGGTATTGGTGGTGGTTGTATTGGTGGTACTGGTGGTACTGGTGGTGGTGGTGGTATTGGTGGTGGTATTAGTGGTGGTGGTATTAGAGGCGGTATTGGTGGTGGTGGTATTGGTTGTGGTGGTATTGGTAGTGGTGGTAGTATTGGTGGTGGTGGTATTGGTGGTAGTATTGGTGATGGTGGTGTTAGTGGTGGTGTTGGTATTGGTGGTGGTATTGGTGGTTGTGGTTAGGTGGTTGTGGTATTGGTATTGTCATTGGCAATGGTATTGGTATTGGTGGTGGTGGTATTAGTGGTGGTGGTGGTATTGGTGGTGGTTTTGGCAATGGCGGTGGTATTGGTGGTGGGGGTATTGGTGGTATTATTGGTGGTAGTGGTATTAGTGGTGGTAGCGGTGGTGTTGGTATTGTTGGTGGTGTTGGTGGGGGTGGTATTGGTGGTGGTGGTGGTGGTGGTATTGGTGGTGGTATTGGTGGTGGTATTGATGGGGGTGTTGGTAGTGGTGTTGTGGTTGTGGTATTTGTGGTGGTGGTATTGGTGGTGGTGGAGGTGGTGGTGTTGATGGTGGTAGTGGTTATCTTGGTGGTGGTGGTATTTGTGGTGGTATTGGTGGTGGTGGCATTTGTGGTATTGGTGGTGGTGGTATTGGTTATGGTATTGGTGGTGGTGGTAGTGGTATTGGTTGTGTTGGTGGTGGTATTGGTGGTGGTGGGGTGGAATTGGCGGTGGTGGTGGTATTGGTGGTATTGGTGGTGGTTGTGGTGGCATTGGCGGTGGAAGTGGTATTGGTGGTGGTATTGGTAGTGTTGGGTGTGGTATTGGTATTGGTGGTGGTGGTATTGGTGGTGATGGTATTGGTGGTGGTGTTGGTGGTGGTGTTGGTGGTATTGGTAGTGGTATTGGTTGTTGTATTGGTTCTGGTGGAGGTGGTGATATTGATGGGTGTGGAGGTATTGGAGGTGATGGTGGTTGTGGTATTGGTGGTGGTGGTATTGGTGGTGGTTATGGTATTGGTAGTGGTGGTATTGGTGGTGGTATTGGTGGTGGTGGTGTGAGAAGTTGGCCTGGTATATGCTGTCCACTAATTAAAGTGGGCACCTTGCACCAGTCCAAATGACCCTTATTGATGATTAGGTTAAAGACAACCTTTATAGAAAGCTATCCTAGTGGTAGCTGTGGAGAGCAGCCTTCAGGCTAAGTCTTGAAGGAATGTAAAGCAGCTTGCTTTACCAGTATATAACCTCTTGAATGACCAAATGAAAGGAGAACCACACCAGGTATATATAAAATATATGTATTTATTACTAAACACTCTCTACTAACCTCTTTATGAGATTAGAGAACAAGGCACACAATTACACAGTACTAGAACGACAGTAAATATCACAATACACAGTGGGCTCCAGGGGGAGACCAAACCATATACTAAGAAAGTGGTATAAGAACCACGACTTGACTAGACACAGTACCTAGAGCACGTAGAATCACTGGGACCCCAAGGAACCACCCAAGGTAGTGACACAGGGGACCCATGGAGGACGGGTGCAGTGTGGGAACACAGACGCGAGCTCCGTACAACTCTATGGGAAAGTCGCGGATGGAATTTTAGAGTTTAAGGACACTTTGGAGAGGACTTCAAGCAAACCCAGCTAAACTTAGAAGGTTCAAAGGCCAGCACCCTTGTGAGTACTGAGGTACCCGTGTTACCTAGCCCAGGGAAGCCGGGTGCATAGGGGTCAAGTGCTGTCTGAAACCCGTCGTCGTTTTCTATGGCGTGTTGCGAAGAAGAGCTGCTGACGTGGAGAAGAAAAGTGTCTGTGTGATCCAATCCTGGATCGAAGATGTGAAGAACCTGAAAGCAGAGGGGACAAAGTCTGGGTCACTTCACGTGACCAGGAGCGGAGCAATCAAATGCCCACCGATGTCGGGTGCTTCAGGTGCGAAGAGGTGAAGCTTGACTCTGCAGCCACGGGGACCAGGAGACGTTGATGATGACCAGATTCCGCAGGCGAGCTTTCCCACAAAGGATGTCGATTGCTGAGGGGTCAGTTTCCGTATTGGAGACCAACAAGCCTTGGCAAATGCAACCCATGCGGTCAGAGAAAAGATGCTTCTGTGAGGACCAGCAAGGTCCTGGGGACTCCCCAAGCAATGGAGAGTCACGGCACATCTGGAGCAAGCAGGGAAGCCCGTTGAAAGTTAGAGTTGCCTTCTTAGGGACCCACAGGTCAACGGACCAGGGATCGCAAAGGGACCTTGAAAATGGCAGCCCACGGAACACTCGTTGAGTGTAGGCAATCAATCTTCAGTGTAATTACTGCTCGGGTCGGGGCTACAAGTAACCCAAAGCTCAGCCTCAGGGGTCACCGGAAACCTGATGCTTCTGCAAATAGACCCGGTGTACAAGGGTTCGGGTTGCATGGTCACCACAAGGGATACGGGCCTCAGACTTGCTGTGGGCACAGATCAACCTCTCAGACCTTGGGAACCCACCTCCTGTTCTGCAATATTCTTCGGAGTCCTCAGGAGCTTCGGAGATGCAGACCAGTCAGATGCATTTAAAGGTGCCTGTCTTGTAGGGGAGTAACTCCTTTACTCCAAGGGAGATTCTTCAGTCATCCAGCGTAGTGTAGATCATCGAAGTACTTGGTTTCTGTAGCAGAGTTTAGTCCAGGTGTAATCTAAAGTCCTGTAGTCAGGGGTTCCTACTTTATACCCAAGGAAGGGGTGGGACAAACTCTGGGGACCCACCTATGGGAGGGTCAGGACAGAGGGGTGGCTACACCCATGTCCTTTGTCCAGTTTCACGCCAGAGCAGGGGCTGAGTGCCCCTGCAACCGGTTTGAGCTGGACTATGCACAGGGACACCAAATGTGCCACCAGTGCAGACATCAAAGCACTCTTGGAGTGCACCCACCCAGCCCCAATACACTAAAGCCTGTCTGGGAGGTGGTCACACCTCCCTGTGACAGGAAACTTATTGTCAAGCCTTCCCCTGCCGGAGTTTTGTCCAGCAGCAGGAGGGCAGACTCGTGTCTGTGGCTGGCAGCATCCATTTTGTGATGCCAGGCTCTGTGAAGCTTGTACCGGGTGTACCGGTGCTGTCATATTTCTCCCTCTGAGAGGGTGGAATCATACCTCCCACACCAGTTACTGGTGTGGAGGTATGATTCCAAGGTGTTTGACACCAAACACAACATAATTCCTTGCATCCATTTTAAAGTTAGCATTTACCGCGAGGTTATAATGCACTTAAGAGTATATGGTTGGCTGCATCACAGACAACCCCGGAATAGTGGTAAGGGGTGCATGCACCACCTTACACAGGCTGCAGTAGCAGACCTGTGGTGTCAGTTTGAATGGCCTCTCAGGGGTGGCATAATACATGCTTCAGCCCTTGGGAGGCCTCTGGGGTACCTATGCCTTGGGTACATAGTATACCATATACTAGGGACTTATAAGGGTACCCCAGAATCCAATCTGGAGTGTACCTAAAGTACATGCAATCAATTTAGAGGAGAAAGCAGATAGACTGGGGTCCTGAATAGCAGGATCCCAGTCAGACTAAGTCAAAAACAGTGAAACATCAGCAATTAGTGGGGGTAACTATAAGAAGCAGATCCTACTCTCCTACACAACGCCCCCCAAACGTCAGGACATTAAACAAACCTTGACCAGTTGAGTCTTCATGTTCTAAGTGGAAATATCTGGAGAGTCCATCTGTATTGGCATGGTTTCTCCCAGGTCTAAGTTCCACTGTATAGTCCATCCCCTGTAGGGAACTGGACCACCTCAAAAGTTTGGGGTTTTCACCCTTCATCTGTTTTAGCCATAAGAGGGGCTTGTGGTCGGTCTGAACAATGAAGTGAGTGCCAAACAAGTATGTCCTCAGCTTCTTCAAGGCCCAAACCACAGCAAAGGCTTCCCTCTCAATGGCTGACCAACGCTTCTCTCTGGGGGTCAACCTTCTGCTAATAAAAGCTACTGGCTGATCCTGACCTTCATCATTCAATTCTGATAACACAGCCCCTACCCCCAACTCAGAAGCATCTGTTTGGACAATGAATTGTTTGGAGTAGTCAGGACTTTGCAGAATGGGAGCAGTGCACATGGCCTGCTTCAGGTCATCAAATGCCTTTTGACAGCTCGATGTCCACTGAACTTTCTTTGACATTCTCTTGGAAGTTAAGTCATTCAAAGGGGTCACTATGGATCCATATCCTTTGACAAACCTCCTATAGTACCTAGTCAGGCCCAAGAAAGCTCTGACCTGAGTCTGGGTGGTTGGAGCAACCCAGTCCATGACGGTCTGAATTTTGCTCTGCAATGGTTGAACCTGGCCTCCACCCACAAGGTGGCCCAGGTATACAACTTGGCTCTGCCCTATCTGGCACTTGGTGGCCTTGATAGTGAGGCCTGCTTTCTGCAGGGCCTCCAAAACATTTCTCAGGTGGACCAGGTGATCCTCCCAGGTGGAGCTAAAGACAGCAATATCATCTAGATATGCTGCACTATAGGCTTCCAGACCTGTAAGGACGTTCTTCACCAACCTTTGAAAAGTGGCAGGTGCATTCTTCAAACCAAAGGGCATCACCACAAATTGGTAGTGCCCACTAGGGGTTGAGAATGCTGTTTTGGCTTTTGCATCCTCAGCAAGTCTGATTTGCCAGTAGCCAGCTGTCAGGTCAAATGTGCTGAGAAACTTGGCTGAGGCCAAAGTGTCTATAAGCTCATCTGCCCTAGGGATTGGATGGGCATCAGTCCTAGAGACTGAATTGAGACCTCTGTAGTCTACACAAAACCTCATCTCTCTCTTACCACCCTGGGTGTGAGGTTTAGGCACCTACAGGCACATGCATCAATGTTAGATTTTACGATTTCTTAATTGCGATTTTTAAGGAATCGCAATTAAGGAATCGCAAAGTCTATGCATGTAGAAATCGCTTAAAAATAGCGATTTCTAAACATTCTTTAATTGCGACTCGCAAATTGCGAGTCGCAATTAAGGAATACTTCCCCATTCATTCCTATGGGCCTAGAGGCCCATAGGAATGAATGGGAAGACATTTCAATTTGCGATTCTCAATTAGAGAATCGCAAATTGAGAATGCAATTTCAAGGGTGCCAGGGTGTCAAAAGGACACCATGTTGCACCCCTGAAATCTGCATATGAGTACATCTTGTGTGTAAAATGGAACTTTGAAAAATGCACTTTAGTGCATTTTTCAAAGTTTTTGCAAATTACCATGAAGTTCAACTTCATGGTAATTTGCGCTCCTATTAGCGAAATCGCTAATTTTTTACTTTAATGCATTGCATTTAAGGAATCTCAATTTGCGATTCCTTAAATGCAATCGCATTTGAGAACTCGCAATTAATTGCGAATTCTCAAATTGCGAGGGCCTTGACCCTTGATGCATCGCAAAAGCTAATTTTGCGATCGCAAAAGGCCGATTTTTGCGAATCGCACCGTTTGCGATCGCAAAAAGCTTTGATGCATGTGCCTGTAAGACTACTGGACTAGCCCAAGGGCTATCTGACGGTTCAATCACACCCAAATCCAACATCTTCTGGACTTCAGTCCTGATGCAGTCCCTGACATGGTCAGGTTGCCTGTAAATCTTATTTTTAACAGGCAGACTGTCCCCAGTGTCCACTTCATGAGTGCACCAGGTAGTCTGACTTGGAGTCAGTGAGAACATATGTCTGAACTGGTTGAGAATCTTTCTGCAATCAGTTTGCTGCTGGTCAGTGAGGCTGCCTGCCAAGGCTACACCTTCTACTGAACCATCATCAGGGTTCTGTGAGAGCAGGTCAGGGAGTGGATCACTCTCTTCCTCCTGTCCCTCATCAGTAGCCATGAGCAAGCCCATGTCTGCCCTGTCAACATATGGTTTCAGTCTGTTGACATGGAGCACCCTGTGGGGGCTCCTGGGAGTTCCAAGGTCCACCAGGTAGGTAACCTCTCCCTTATGTTCAACAATTGTATGGGGGCCACTCCACTTGTCTTGGAGGGCTGCTGGGGCCACAGGCTCCAACACCCATACTTTCTGTCCTGGCTGATAAACAGTCAACACAGCTCTTGGTCATGCCAGGCCTTTTGTAATTCCTGGCTAGCCTCAAGGTTTTTAGTTGCCTTCTTCATGTACTCAGCCATCCGGGAGCGGAGACCAAGTACATAGTCCACAATATCCTGTTTAGGGGTTTGAGAGGTAACTCCCATCCCTCCTTCACTAGACACAATGGACCCCTAACTGGATGTCCAAACAGAAGCTCAAATGGGCTGTAACCAAACCCCTTCTGTGGAACCTCTCTGTAGGCAAAGAGAAGGCAGGGCAAAAGTATGTCCCATCTGCGCCTAAGCTTTTCTGGGAGACCTTTAATCATGCCCTTTAAGGTTTTGTTGAACCTTTCAACTAAACTATTGCATTGTGGGTGATAAGGGTGGTAAATTTGTAATTTACTCCACACTCCTTCCACATAGCAGTTAAGTAACTAGACATGAAGTTTGCATCTCTGTCTGATACTACCTCCTTAGGAAAACCCACCCTGGAAAAGATTCCCAGGAGGGCCCTTGCCACCACAGGAGCTGTGGTGGTCCTAAGGAATTGCCTCTGGATACCTAGTGGCATGGTCCACCACCACCAGTATAAATCTGTGCCCAGATGCAGTTTGAGGATCTAGGGGACCAACAATGTCAATCCCTACCCTCTCAAAGGGAACCCCACCACAGGTAGTGGTATCAGGGGGCCTTTGTAGTGCTACCTGCCTTACCACTGGCTTGACAGGTGACACAGGAGCGACAAAATTCCTTGGTGTCTTCAGACATATGAGGCCAATGAAAGTGAGGGACAATTCTGTCCCATGTCTTGTTTTGACCTAGGTGACCTGCTAATGGGATATCATGTGCTAGGGTCAACAGGAAGCTCCTAAACTTCAGAGGTATAACCAACCACCTGGTGGCTCCAGGCTTGGGGTCTCTACACTCTGAGCAAAGGAGTTCATCATCCCAGTAGATCCTATGGGAACCACTAGCACTCCCAGCAGCCTCAGCAGCAGCTTGCTGTCTGAGGGGTTCAAGAGAGGGGCAACTCAGTTGCTCCTTGCTCAGATCTGCCCTGGAAGGGCCCCCTGTCCCCAAGAACTCAACCTGATCAGGCTCAAGCTCATCTGGGACAGTTCCTTCTTCAGGACTAAGATCAGCTCCTCAAGAGACTGATCTGGATTCTGAGGCAGGGGGAAGACACTGCCTTAACCCTACTGCTCCTTCTCTTGGAAGGTGCCTGGTCCATTTTTCCAGGATCCAGGACCTGTTCAGTGTTAGACATTTTTGCCTGTGACCTGGTCATAGCAAACACATCTGCAGGGATACCCAACATTTCTGCATGAGTCCTGAGTTCCACTTCAGCCCAAGCTGAAGTTTCTAAATCATTGCCCAACAAGCATTCAACAGGGAGGTCTGCACTTACCACAACCTTCTTAGTTACCCCTCCCCAGGAGAAATTAACAACTGCCAAGGAATGGTCTGTCCTGACATTGCTAGAATTGGTCACTTGGTACATCTCACCAAGTATGATTTGCTCAGGAGCCACAAGATCTTTTGTCATCATTGTGACACTTGTTCCTGTGTCCCTGAATGCCAAGGCCTCTTTTCCATTTATCAAAGGCTGCTGTCTGTATTTGCCCAGATTACTGGGGCTTACAAATAAGGAGGCAATATCCATGCCTCCATCACAGACCAACACAGCCTGAGTTGGAACTCTGACTAGGCCAAAGTCCATCTCAGATCCCAGGGTTAACCCTACTACACCCTTATTTGGAACACCACCACTTGGAGCTGAACTAGGGGGAACAGTTGCCTTAGGGGCAGTGGTGGTTGGAGTTGAGTCCTTGGACTTGGTACAATCACTTGTCCAATGGGTCTTCTGTTTACAGATTTGACACCATGGCTTCTTCTTGCCTTTTCCCTTGTTGGAGTGTGACTCCCCACCAGATGCAGATTTTTGGGGCCCTTGAGAAGATTTCTGGTCTTTACCCTTCTCCCCACCCTTATCAGAGTTTTTAGAATCTTGCTTCTTGGAGTCACCACCTTGGTTCTGAACCTTCTGCTTCACCCTGGTTCTGACCCATTTGTCTGCCTTCTGGCCCAATTCTTGGGGAGAGGTCAGATCAGAGTCCACCAGGTACTGATGCAACAGTTGATTTTGACAGTTATTAAGGATCTGCTCTCTCATGATTAAATTATACAATCCTTTGAAATCACACACCGTTCTGCCAAGTAACCAGCCTTCCAGAGCCTTAGTAGCACAATCAACAAAGTCAACCGAGTCCTGAGTCTGTGCCTTTTGGGTATCTCTGAACTTTAACCTGTATTGTTCAGTGGTTAGGCCAAACCCATCAATCAGAGCACTCTTCAGGACTTTGTAATTATCAGCATCCTCTTCTCTTAAAGTGAGAAGCTTGTCTCTACCTTTGTCTGCAAAGGAGAGCCACAAGATTGCTGCCCACTGCTCCTGAGGGATCCTCTGTACATTACAGGCCCTCTCAAGTGCAGTTATCCATTTGTGGATGTCATCCCCACTCTGGTAGGGAGGGACAATCTTGTTCAGGTTCATATGGTAATGAGTATGATCTCTACCTCTAGGGACACTGTGGCTGCCACCATGGGACTCTAGTCCCAGCTTCTGAGAAGCTCTCTGAAGCTCCAGGGATTCCCTGTCTAAGGCCAATTGCTCTCTCCTGATCCTGAGCTTAGCTCTCTCAAACTCAAGCAGTTGGCACTTCTTCTCATAAGAGGGCTCCCTTCTATGAGAAGAAGTCCTATGAGACACAGAGCTCCCTACAGATGTACCAGAACGATTAGATTCCACAGAAGGAGATCTAGATCTTCTTGGTAAACTGTTAACCCTTCCAGGTGGGGTAAAGAGAGCCCCACTGGGGTCTCCTTCCTCACCTTCAGGAAGAATTGGATTTTCCAGGTTAGAATCATTTTGATCCTCCTGGCCAGCATCAGAGTCCTGGTCATTGACGTTTTCACTCCCTGGCCTTTCCTCTTCTGCTGCGCCACCCCCTTTGCCTGCCTCATCAGAACCTGGGGTCTTTCTGAGGTCATCTAAAAGCAAAGTCACTATGAGCTTTTGGGTGTTTGGGTTTTTCCCTGTTTTCAGTTTCCTTGATGCACACATGTTTCTCAATTCCTGGAATGTGAGAATGTCATACTTAGTTGGCAAGGAGTCACTGACTTCAGGCCTTGAAGACATTCTAGTGTGGTGTGGTGTATGCACCTACCTACTCTAGTGGGAACTACTAAACTCTCTTGAGTTGGAGAAAGGGTGTGCTAGGCCCTTGACCCCCAACTCTAAGTTCAGTAGAACTTACTTCATTCTAGACTTGATTTATATGTACCTAAGTACCTTTAGTGGTTTTCAGTTAGTCACTCACTGAGATTATCTGGTAAAACAATAGCAAGCTTGAATCCCAACCGCTGCACACCAATGTGAGAAGTTGGCCTGGTATATGCTGTCCACTAATTAAACTGGGCACCTTGCACCAGTCCAAACGACCCTTATTGATGATTAGGTTAAAGACAACCTTTATAGAAAGCTATCCTAGTGGTAACTGTGGAGAGCAGCCTTCAGGCTAAGTCTTGAAGGAATATAAAGCAGCTTGTTTTACCAGTATATAACCTCTTGAATGACCAAATGAAAGGAGAACCACACAAGGTATATATAAAATATATGTATTTATTACTAAACACTCTCTACTAACCTCTTTATGAGATTAGAGAACAAGGCACACAATATTACAGTACTAGAACGACAGTAAATAGCACAATACACAGTGGGCTCCAGGGGGAGACCAAACCATATATTAACCCCTTCGATGCTCATGACGGAGCGGTTCCGTCATGAGCATCGGTTGGGCTGTGCTCATGACGGAACCGCTCCGACATGGCACCCACCCATGGGGGACGCGCTGGCGCTCCCCCCCATGGGCAGCCCAACATCGTGCCACAACGGGGGATGGCAGCGGAAGAGCTTCCGCTGCCACCCCCGACCCCCCCCTCTGCGATCCTGTGACATCAGCGCCCACAGTGCGCGCCGACGTCATCAGGAAGCGCTGGGACGCCTGGAAGCCATTTGCTTCCAGGCGTCCCAAGGAGGAAGGGTGAGTGTTTCTGCTCCGGTATGGCGGAGGGGGCCAGATCCACATGCCTTGAGCCATCGGGGGAGAGGAAACAGTGTTTCCTCTCCCCTGATGTCTCAATCCAGGGCATTCCTGCTGCACGATCGCGCACAGCGTCACGATCGTGCAGCAGGAACGCCCCCACTAGACACCAGGGATGTCTTTTGTCATGAAATGAAGCGACCCCTTGGGCAAGGGTCGCTTCCTTAGGGGGATATTTAATTTGAAGACTTTTCTGCCCCCCCTGGGGCCAGATCGCCCGATTTTTGGGGCGTTTCTGGCCCCAGGGGGGGGGGGCAGAAAAGCCCACTAGAGCCAGGGATTGTTTTTTAATTGAATTGGAAGTGGCCCCTTGGGTAAGGGTCGCTTCCAGGGGCCTTATTTAAAAAAAAAGTATATTCTGCCCCCCGTGGGGGCAGATTGGTTTGTTTATTTGGCCTTTCTGCCCCGGGGCAGAAAACCCCACTAGACACCAGGGAATTTTTTTTAATTAAATTGGAAGCGACCCCTTGGGCAAGGGTCGCTTCCTTAGGGGGATAATTTTTTTGAAGACTTTTCTGCCCCCCCCCCCCTGGGGACAGATTGCCTGCATTTTTTGGTGTTTCTGGCCCCAGGGGGGGGGGGCAGAAAAGCCCACTAGAGCCAGGGATGTTTTAAAAATTAAAATGGAAGCGACCCCTTGGGCAAGGGTCATTTCCAGGGGCCATATTTATTTTTTAAGTATATGCTGCCCCCCCTGGGGGCAGATCAGTCTGTTTATTTGGCCTTTCTGCACCCAGGGGGGCAGAAAACCCCACTAGACACCAAGGAGTGTTTTAAATTTTAAATGGGAGCGACCCCTTGGACAAGGGTCGCTTCCTTATGGGCCTTATTAATTTTTAAGACTTTTCTGCCCCCCCCTCCCTGGGGACAGATCGCCTGCATTTTTTGGCGTTTCTGGCCCCAGGGGGGGCAGAAAAGCCCACTAGAGCCAGGGATTTAAAAATAAATAAATTGGAAGCGACCCCTTGGGCAAGGGTCGCTTACAGGGGACATATCTTTTTTTATGTGCAGATCGGCCCGTTTATTTGGCAACCCCACTAGACACCAGGGAGTTATTTAAAATTAAATTGGAAGTGGCCCCTTGGGCAAGGATCGCTTCCAGGGGGCCGATCAGCCTGTTTTTTTGGCCTTTTTGCCCCAAAGGGGGAGGGGGGGGCAGAAAATCCACTAGGCATTAGGGATTTTGTTTTGCGTGTAATGGAAGCGACGTGGTTGCTTCCAAGGGGGTAAAATTTGGTTAATGTTTTTTCTGCCCCTCCTGGGGACAGATCTGCCCCTTTTTTGGCCTTTCTGCCCTAGGCGGGAGGGGGGAGGCAGAAAACCCTACTAGGCACCAGGGATTTATTTCTTTAGCAAGGGGGGCACATTTCTGTCTGCTGTTTTCTGCCCCACCTGGGGGACAGATCGGCCTGGCAGACAACCTCACCCGATCCCTTGGGAAAGATCACCCCCCATTTTTCTCAGCCCTATTTGAAGGCCCATCTGGCAGATTGACCATTTGGGTAGTGACATAGCGTGTTATAATGTTAATTGTTTTATTTTTTGTGAATTGCAATTGTAATGCTTTATTTCTCCCTTTTTGTTTTAGTTCAAGGCTTTTGCTCTTTAGACTGTTCCAAGTTGCGGTTTCGTTACTGGTGGTTCTGCTGTTTGTGTAGTTGCAAGTGTTTGGTAGGAGACTTTTATTGTACAATGTAAATGTTTTTCATTTCTCTGCATGAATATGTTTTTTGCAAATGGTGTAATAATAGCAGTATGTTTGGCTTCTGTTTTTTGAGTGTCAAAAACATTTTGCATTTGTGCTCGATGTGTATTTTGTTGTCTTGTGAGTAATTGGTTTTGTTTTTTTCTTTCTAGTGGGATATCATTGGTTTTTGCTGTCTCTCTGCAGAGTAGGTGCTGGTGAGTGTAGCTGTCTCTTGCAAGTGAATCGTATAGTTTTTGAGTATATAGATCTTTGTGTTGAAGGCACACATTTTTTTAACTTACTTATTTTGCACAGTGTTGGTTGTTGTTGACTTGTTTGTGCAGTCTCCTTTCTTAGTAAGGATAATGGCTAGCCGCAGGATTACTGCTCAGCAGGTTGTTGGTATGCTTTTTGAGTCTTCCTCTGACCATGGTTCAGAGACTGACTCTGCATCTGAGGCAGAGGAGGGAGGGGAAGATTCAGGCAGTGAGTTTTCTCTCCACATGGAATCATCGGATGATGAAGCTACTCTCAGTGCGGATGAAGCGACTCTTAGTGCGGATGAAGTGCCTGTTTTAGAGGAGGACATTGATGTGCCGATAGTGCAGCAAGAGGCATCTGGGTTGCAGCCTGGGGCTGCAAGGCTTCCAGTTGGAAGTGATGACCTCTGGGTTGCCCCAGGCATGGTGCAGCCGGCATTGCCAGACTTTACTGGTGTTCCAGGGTGTAGAGTGAATACAGAAATTTTTGCCGATACATTTTTTTCAGTTGTTTATGGACTATGTGTTTTTGGCAGAGATTGTTGAGCAGACTAATTTGTATGCCGAACAGTTTTTGAGGGACAACAGTGCCAGCCTTAAGCCCCATTCTAGAGCTATCCGGTGGACTCCCACAAATCTGGAAGAGATGAAGAAGGTCTTGGGTTTAACTTTTTTGATGGGCTTGCTAAGGAAGCCATCAATGTCTTCATATTGGTCTACTAGTCCCTTGATGGCAACAGCTATATTTCCAGCAGTCATGAGTCGTGATAGGTATTTGCTTCTGCTTCGGATGCTGCATTTTGCCGATAATGGTTTAGCGTTGCCACGAGATCACCCTGAGTGTGACCGTCTTTTTAAGATTCTGCCTGTCATTGATCACTTTGTAGATCGATTTTCTGAGATCTATGCTCCAGGGAAAGAAATAGCAGTGGATGAGTCTTTGGTCTTGTTCAAGGGCCGCTTGGTTTTTAGGCAATACATTCCTAGTAAGAGGGCTCGCTATGGAATTAAGCTGTATATGCTGTGTGACAGTAGGACTGGATATGTCTCTAATTTCAGGGTGTACACCGGTAAGGAATCCAGGATTAACCCCCCTGGTTGTCCGTCCACTTTTGGAGTGACTGAGAAAATTGTGTGGGAACTTGGTAGAGGACTTTTTAACAAAGGTCACCATTTATATGTAGATAACTTCTACACTGGTGTGCGGTTGTGCAGGGAATTGGCCAAAGTGGACACTGTTGCTTGTGGCACAATCCGCTCTAACCTTAAAGGTTTCCCTAAAGAACTAGTTTGTCAAAAGCTTGTGCGGGGACAGTGCAGTGCGTTGTGTTGCGAGGAACTTCTAGCTGTGAAGTTTTCAGACAGGAGAGATGTCTACATGCTGACTACCATCCATGATGAAAGCACTTCACCTGTGACTGTTTGGGGTCAGGTTGCTGAAGCGCGCAAACCTGTGTGCATTTAGACTATAATAGGCACATGGATGGTGTTGACAGAGTAGATCAGAGGTTGGAACCTTACGCTGCTCTTCGTAAGGCTTACATTTGGTATAAGAAGTTGGCTATCCATCTTTTCTACTTGGCAACCTTTAATGGTTTTGTTGTATTCGAGGATTCTTGTCCTGAGTCAAAGATGACTTTTGCTAAGTTTCAGAAGTCTGTAATAGGCAGCCTTGTTTTAGTGGAACAGGCAAGTGTTCCTAGAGTTGGAGTGGTGGAGGATGTGGCTAGATTGAAAGATCGCCATTTTCCTGATCACATTCCTCCCACACCCTCAAAAGACTTTCCCAGTAGGAGATGTAGAGTCTGTTGGCGAAGAGGTACACGGAAGGAGACTCATATGTACTGCCCCGAGTGTCCTTCTAACCCTGGGCTGTGTGTGCCTGCTTGTTTTAGAATGTACCACACGCAAAATAATTTTTGGGAGCATCCATGAGTGTAGTAGTAGTTTATTTATTTGTTGATTAGTTAAAATCATTACAATCAGCAAAATCCACATATAAAAAAAAAAAAAAAGCATAATCCATTCATATTTGTTTAACGGCTACAGTGTAAAATTATATCCAAGCAAGTTCTACAAGTAAACCTCAACATCATTCAATTAACAGCTTTAAAGGGCAGTCGAAAAATAAAGTGCTTTGTGCTAGCAGCTGTGCATTACTCTAAAAATACTTTGCACAATGTAAATAGCAGCAGAAGAGAAACAACCATAGTTAAATACATTTGGGCTAACATTGGAAACAAAGTGCATTTGTGCCAACAGACTCTAGCAACTATAATTTAAAATTTATCGACACATCCCTAGAAATACTTTATATCAATATAAAAAAGCAACACAAGTACAATTGTGCTAACGTCCGAAATAAAGTGCATTTGTGCTAGCAAACCTTAGCAGCTATGGTTTAAAATGTACCGTGCATAATCCTAAAAATACTTTATAACACTGTAAATTGCGACACACAAATACAACCAAAATAAGATGCATTTGAGCCAACCTCCATATTACAATCTCCCCACTATCATTGCGCTAACGTCCAAAATAAAGTGCATTTGTGCTGGCAAACCTTAACAACTATGGTTTAAAATATACAGTGCATGACCTTAAAAATACTTTGTAACATTGTAAAAGGCGGCAAACGAATACAGCCAAGATAAAATGTATTTGAGCCAACCTCCATATTATAATATCCCCACTGTCATTAAACATTTATTCTCTATATAAATGTCTAATTAACTAAATCGATGATAGTTCTCTTTAAAAATGATAATAGAAGACAATTACTTGATTTTCGTGTCATAATAATGGCCACCTCGAGTGTAAGTATTACTATATTAATAAGCAGAGTCGTCATAGGACAAAAGTTTCTTTTCAGCTGTAAGGATAAACTTAACAAATCGGGAAACTAGACGAGCTGAGGCTCCATTGAGGCATGTGATAATAGCATTTCTACAACTTCTTACCCCCAATTCATTAAAAAAAGGTTTTAAAATGGATTTCCGTTCTTCTAACAATTGGGGGCATAAAGTTACTATGTGCACTAAGGTTTCCTCACAAGAACCGCATAACCTACAAAGACTGGATGGCCACTTATTCTCCCATTTTGGAATTCCATCTTTAGTCGGGTATCTCCCGAACCGTAATAGCATAAATTTATTCTTAATTAAAGATTTTAAATGAAACAACAAATACGGTTGGGGTATCAATTTGCTAAAAGAGTTTACAATTGACCATGAGTGTTTTTTTTTCCTAAGTTCGTCCTTATCTATTATGGTTGATAATAGAATGGCTGATTGATTTATTGTTTTTTTATAAACAACTTTGCTCCTAATTTCTTCTTCTAGGTTTGGACACTCAAAATTACGTAAACACTCACTTAAGAATGTTTTCCAACTACTCGCGTACTCACTTCTCATCATCTCATGCCAACACTGATTTGCAAGGGAACCCTCTTCAGCACGAGACAGTGACAATAATGATTTTAAAAATGTAGATTGTCGTGCCAATGTTTGTCTTTTCAGACCAAATTCTAATCTTATATTGGCACGACCAATATATCTAGGAATCCTTAAAGACTGATTTATAGGTTTTTATTTCAATGTCGTCAAGGATTTTTGCATCTTTACCACGGAAGATAATTGAACCATAATCCAAGGAAGGTATCAGTTTTGCTTTCATGACCTTCAACAGGTGCTCATGGTTTGGACATGATAACTTATCCCTCAATTTTCTAAAAGCAAATGATAATGATGTTCCCTTAGCCTCGAGGTTGCTAAAATGCTGCCTAAACGACATGTTATCATCGAATGTGATTCCTAAATATTTATATGATTTTACACATTCAATAACCAAACCATTAATGTTCCATTCTTTCAATCCTACTTTAGTTTTCCCTATAGTCATTATTTTTGTCTTTTTAGTATTTATTATAAGTCCATTTTGGGAAACATATTGGTTGAATGAATCAACCAATCTTCTTAGACCTATAACAGATTGGCTCAATAAAATGGTGTCATCGGCATATTGTAGATATTTAATCTCCTTACCTAGAATAGTCGGAGAATGGGCATTAACATGTTTTATATGGGTTGGGAGGTCAGACATAAAAAGATTAAAAAGACAAGGAGCCAAAACACAGCCTTGTTTCAGTCCAGTATTGGTCTCAAGACGGCGAGTTGTATTTCTTCCGTCGCCGACTTTAATCTGTACCCATGTATTGGAGTATAACAATTTAATCATATCTAATAAAATATTAGGTATACCCCAATTCAATAGCTTCGCCTATAACAGATTTCGCGGTACTGAATCAAAGGCGGCTTTTAAGTCAATAAAACAAATATACAACTTTTGTTTCCTATATTTGGTCCTATCACCCAATAAAGTCAATAAAATTAAATTCGTATTAGTCGATTCCCTCTTCTAAAACCGGTTTGTAAATTTGGAATCAAATCTTCCCTTATTGCCCATGCTTCCAGTTCTTCCAGAAGACAACTTGAAAATATTTTTGCCTCTACATCCGTTAGGGCAATTAAACGATAGTTTGCGGGATTATCTGGGGGTCCGCTTTTATATATCGGCTGGATGATACTTCCTTGCCATGATTCAGGAACAGAACCAGATTTAAGAACGTCATTAAATAAAAATGTTAAAACCTCTGGCCAATACTTAACATTTGCTTTAAAAATTATATTAGGGATTCCGTTCGGACCGGGGGCTCCATTCGATCTAATTTTGTTTATCGCTTTTTTAACTTTCTCTACCGACCATGGCTCTTTGTCTAATAGACTGTGTGGATCGAGGGCATTTAAGCCCAACCCGCCATCCTTTATCCTTTCTTGCGTATTATGGTGTGCAGGATCAAATTTATTGGGGTCTAACTGGGTGACCGAGGGAGCAACATAGAGATTGTAGACAAAATTTGCCCAGCTCAATTCTTCAATGTTGGCACTGTTCCCTCTATGATTGCCAATTTCAAGATTATTAATAATATCCCAGAATGACTTTGAGTCTTTAGTTTTACACGAAAAATGTAATTTAGACCATATTCCCTCATAGTAGTCTTGTTTAGCCTTCCATATTTCATTCTATTAACGCTTTTTTAATTGATTAAGTTGTTGAGACCCAAGGAAATTAAGTGTTCCATTCGCTTTTCTATACAATGCTCTTGTTGCTCTATTAAGACTTCTTTTAAGGTAAAGTAACCGGTTTGAAAACCACCCTGGTTTTTTTGATATCATAGTCACACCTTTTGATGTTTTAGGACTAGGAAAATTATCCAAAAGAGCTGAACACAAACAAGGCCAAAGATCAACCATGGACTTTCCTTCAACTATCGCGTCTTGAGCTTTTGAAATTAAAAGAGATAGAGCTTCCAATATATCCTTTTCATTTCTCTCATTCCATACTAACCTTTTAAGATTAAATGGAGTGGGATCAATTTTCATTATTCTTGTTTCTGGTAGTTGATCCAGAGAAAGAGAAAAGGAAATTGTTTGGGGATTGTGATCACTCTCTATCCTTGGTATTACACGATAACTTTGAAGCAATTTTAACAGATTCTCAGAGATTATAGAGTAATCAATAATAGATGGATTACCCGTTTTTTGAATGTCGGTGTGTAATCGTCATCTTGCAATATCCTGAGATTACATTTTATAAACTGGGAATTAATCCACTGGGACAAAATTTTCGAATGTATATTTGGCCTATTACAAGAAAACAAGTGCATATTAAAATCACCAGAAATAATTATTACTGAATCTAAATGGTCATAGTACAACACTTTTACTATTTCCCACAAGCTCAAAAGTTGGGTAGATTTAGCCTTATATTTTGGACTTATATAAATATTTAAAAAGATAATAGGTTGCTTAAAAACTAATTTAATACACTGTAGCCATGTTACCTGAAAGTCAATTTCAAAATGTTTAACATCCAAGTTCAAGGAAACATATGTGGAAAGGCCACCACTGGCACGACCAAAAGAGGCCTTTCGGCGAGCCGCATTTGAATATTCAAAATAACCAATAAGGGGTTCACAATCCATATTCCAAGTTTCCTGGAACATTAATACGTCGAAGTCCCTAAGGAAACTTATTGCATCTGGATCCTCAAGAATTGATTTAGAGCCATTTGTATTCCAAGAACATGGAACACTCCATGAGTGGTAAAGTGAACTGCCTGGTCTCTATTGTTTTATATTTTTTGTTCAGTTTCAAGGTTGGCATGTGTGCAATGTATTTAGTTTCAGATTTTGTGTTAGTAGATTTGTATCTATTTGCTATTTGTTTGTGTTTTCTTTTTTGTATAAAAAAATCCTAAATGTGATGGTGGTGTGTGTAGGCTGGCACTTGGCTGGTGGTGTGCATGGACTGGTGCTTGGCTGGTGGTGTGCGTGGACTGGTGCTTGGCTGGTGGTGTGCGTGGACTGGCGCTTGGCTGGCGGTGTGTGTGGACTGGCGCTTGGCTGGCGGTGTGCGTGGACTGGCGCTTGGCTGGCGGTGTGCGTGGACTTGTGCTTGGCTGGCGGTGTGTGTGGACTGGCGCTTGGCTGGCGGTGTGTGTGGACTGGCGCTTGGCTGGCGGTGTGCGTGGACTGGTGCTTGGCTGGCGGTGTGCGTGAACTGGCGCTTGGCTGGCGGTGTGCGTGGACTGGCGCTTTGCTGGCGGTGTGCGTGAACTGGCGCTTGGCTGTCAGTGTGCGTGGACTGGTGCTTGGCTGGCGGTGTGGGTGGACTTGCGCTTGGCTGGCGGTGTGAGTGGACTGGCGCTTGGCTGGTGGTGTGTGTGGACTGGAAATTGACTGGCGGTGTGGGTGGACTTGCGCTTGGCTGGCGGTGTGAGTGGACTGGCGCTTGGCTGGCGGTGTGCGTGGACTGGCGCTTGGCTGGCGGTGTGGGTGGGTGGACTTGCGCTTGGCTGGTGGTGTGGGTGGACTGGCGCTTGGCTGGCAGTGTGTGAGTAGTGACTTGCTGCTGGTCAATACACACACTGCTAGCCAAACGCCACTCCATGCAATCCGTGAGCTGGTGTGGTTGCTGTGTCAGGAATGTGGGCGTGTGAAAGTGATGGGCCCTTGAATGGCGCTGTCTGCTGGTGTGAGTGTTGTAATGTGCTGAGGCCCGCGGCTGGCGGTGTGAATGGTTTTGTATGTGTCACACATATGAAAGGTGTATGAATGGCCTGTAAAGAGGTTGGTGCCTTGTCGTGGCTTTACAGCTCACGAGCTGTGAGTCAATGGTTCAGTTTCTCGTCCTTTCAATTATTAACAGTGCATTTCATTTTTGTGAAATCTCTGGTTAATACAACTGTATATACTGAACCATCACTCACCCTCGTGCCAAATCCAACCAGTATGTATGTGTGCTTGAGGAATAGGTGGTTGTGCAGAAATATTTGTCTTTTCTGTTTTTGTCAAGCAGGGTGTACCTTGTCCCTTTTTTTGAATGTTGTAATGTGTTGGTTTCGTGCCTGGTGGTGTGAATGGTCTTGTGTGTATCTTGTATGAAAGGTGTGTGAATGGCCTGTAAAGCGGTTGGTGCCTTGTCGTGGCTTTACAGCTCACGAGCTGCGAGTCAATGGTTCAGTTTTTTGTCCTTTCAATTATTGACAGTGCATTTCATTTTTGTGAAATCTCTTGTTAATAAAATTTTATATACTGAACCATCACTCGCCCTCGTGCCAAATCCAACCAGTATGTGTGTGTGCTTGAGGAATAGATGGCTGTGCAGTAATCTTTGTCTTTTTGTCTCTCTGCCAAGGTGTACATTTCATCTAAGAAAAACCTACCAACTGTAGATTTTGTTGTAAACTAAACACCCATGGGAGTACATGGTGATGTCTCTCTTGTGGATCCCAACAAGTTATCTTACCCACAATGTCCTGCAAACCTCAAAATGTGACTGTCACATCTTCCTTGCATTATTGTGCTCAAATTTTCACGCTGCAGAAAGTAACAACAAATTTCTAACCCCCCAGCATTTCTCCAAGTATCCCAATAGAAATGGTACCTCACTTGTGTGGGTGGGCCAAGTACCCGCAGCAGGGAAGGGCCCAAAACCTATTGAGGCGACATCAAAATTACCTATCACAAGCCAACCTGGTTTTGCAAGGGGGGGTCCCATGAGTTTTTGGCCCGAGGCTCGGCGGCCATCTAGGGAAACCTACCAAACCCACACATTTCTGGAAACTAGACACCCGGGGGAGTCCAGCAAGGTATGGCTTGCATGGGTCCCCCAACATTCTCCTACCCAGAATCCCCTGCAAACCTCAAATTTTGCTGAAAAATCACTTTTTTCTCAAATTTCTGTGTGGGAAAGTTCTGGAATCTGCGTGGATCCACAAATTTCCTCCTACCCAGCGTTCCCCCAGGTCTCCCAATAAAAATGGTACCTCACTCGTGTGGGTGGGTCAAGGACCCGCGACAGGCAAGGTCCCAAAACCTATTGAGGCGACATCAAAATTACCTATCACAAACCAACCTGGTTTTGCAAGGGGGGTCCCATGAGTTTTTGGCCCGGGGCTCGGCGGCCATCTAGGGAAACCTACCAAACCCACACATTTCTGGAAACCAGACACCCGGGGGAGTGCTGCGAGGTATGTCTTGCATGGGTCCCCCAACATTCTCCTACCCAGAATCCCCTGCAAACCTCAAATTTTGCTAAAAAAAATCACTTTTTCCTCAAATTTCTGTGTGGGAAAGTTCTGGAATCTGCGTGGATCCACAAATTTCCTCCCACCCAGCGTTCCCCCAGGTTGTTGTATTCCGCTTTAGGTGTCCGTATATAGGTTTTCCTGATACATGTCCTTATATAGGCACAATTCGCATTGCCCTTATATAGGCATAGAATCCCAGTCCTTATTTAGGCATTAGCCATGCACTCCAAATACAGGCATGGTCACCGACATCCGTCCACCCTAACGTCACAACGAGTTCTTAGAAACCAGACCCTTAAGCTCTTGGGAATTCCCCTAGCACAGGATTATTGATTTCTCCAAGAACTCATCTATTATGCATGAACCGCTATACCTAAAGGGTTCATTCCTGACGTCTTCCTCTGTCCGACTTCACGTCAATGCTAACATTCCAAGGCACCTACCAGGTATAAATATACCTTCCCTTGCCCAAGCAAGTTAGAGGAGACCTCGACTTCAGAGGAGCCCGTATCCCGGCCTGACGCACTGAGAAGAGACGCTGTCATTCCTGCTCGCAGACGAATCCAGCTTCCAGTGTTCTGACTCCCGTCGCGGAGTGTTAGAGTTTGAGATCCAGAAGGAGATTCCCACCTCTCTCATTCTCAAGGTATGGAGCTGACTAGAACCTAGAGGGACTCTTGGCATACTAGACTTAACATACTCTTAGTATACCATACTAGAGAATACTTCACCTACTTCTTACCTTGCCCTACACCTAGATCAGGTTAGGTACACTGGGGTAGAACTAGCTTAGAGAAGCATCGTATGAGTACTCGCATTTTTAGCTCATGTTATTTATGTATGTGAATATATGCTAAAAGATAATGCTAGCGCAGTATTATTTATTTCTACTGCTTACGCTGTACATTTTATATCTTGCATACTGTCTTGTGATCATAACAGCACATATCTCTTACACGGAGAAACAAGACTGTTCAATAAAACCTTTTATTGAAACGCCCGTCTATTCTTTCTGTGTAACTCTGAGGAAACTAAGCATGCACGATTAGCTGAGTGAAACTGTTATCTATTGTTTCCACGATTCTGAGAAGTATTCCGATTCTAAAGGGAAACAAAGTTGTCATGTTTATGCGGTTGCCAGAAACTACTCCCTTCTTGTTTACAAGGAGTTTCTAGTGGCCTCTGAGTTAGCTGGCACAAAAGTAATTAAGTTTAATATACTCAATAGGGGCATACTGACTTCAGTCCTATGCCAAACCTATAGGGTATATTATTCCAATGCGCAGAGCCTATTAGGGAAATAGGAACTACACTACATGGCGCCCAATGGTTTGGTAAGGCACTAACTTAACGCTAGATACTGAGTAACTCAGTCGTGCTTTTCTCTCAGAGACCCCTACTCACATACTCCATAAGACGTCTGGAGTGGGTAGGGTTAAAAATCCGCCAAAGCTAAATAGGACAAAAAACCCCTATATATTAGCTGTTTTGTTTAATCAATGTTGAAGGATACAGTGTTCCAAAATATTGTGCACCTTATCTTTTGTTTCCTTGAAACTTGTACTACATTTTTCAAAAAACAAATGTCCATACATGGGGACAATGGCACAGAGAACGGTGTAAATACGGCTGACCCAGTCGTAACAGCTTTGAACTTTACAGGTTTAAATGAAGCCGATGAGGGTGTTATAAACATCCCTCCAAACTTAAGGAGAGCCATCACTCTAAAACTTATAAAACACGGCCTATCACCAAGAGGTGGTAGAGCAGTTTTCATGATAGAGGCACACGAATCCTTTCAGACAGAGGTATTCTATTCATGGATAGCATTCCCAGAATCAAATCCAGTAACAAAAGTGTTTGACTTCTTTAAAGAAGATGAACCACCAGAGGAATACATTCCTTTCGAGGATATTGAAATTCCACTCACATACCAGGAGCATCATCTCTGGTTTAAAGGCGCCCTAAAACATCACAGAAACATTACCAGGCTCGGTCCACTAGGTATACCAGGAGCAACATGGCCGAGTCTAGCCGGCTACACTCCTCATCCTGACCTTGATATAATGTCAGACGAGGAATTACTTACTCAACTTACAGAGTTAATAAAAATTTACAGACAACTAGTCCAATATGTCATGCAGACTTTCACAGTCCAACCACCAATGACCATTCCAATTCAAACCCCTCATCAGGGGAATACACTAAAAATTACTCCACAGAAATTATACGCAGTCATGGGTAAAATGCCCAGAAAACGTGAGCAAATTCCATTCTGGATAGCTCAAAAAATTATTCAAATCGAAGCAGTATTTCCAAATACTAGCCCTTATGAGAAACACAGAATCCTAAAAATCTGTTTACCAATGGGGATCACACCACAACTGGAAGTCTGCACCACTTGGGGCTCAGTCTTTGCTGCCATCTATACTAAAACACATGGTGTTCCGTCAATCGCAGTAATACCAGATGTCCTGAAACAAATTCAAAACGAATACGGGGCAGAGCCTGCTCTGAATTTAGGTATGAAATTACTGAAAAATTTCAACCAGGTCTCAACAATAATATTATCTAATATTAAAGGGGAGGCAGCATCAGTGGCGATCCGCCAACGCTTAAGGGAATTTGATGTTACAGAAAATCAAACTGAACTACCCAGAATAATAGAACAATCTTATGCAGAATTAGGCAGAGATAGTTTGGGTGGAAAACCTTTGAAGCCAAAACTATCTGAAAGTCCTGAGAAGGACTCTATTAAACAAACTCCTACATCTTCTAAAAAGAAGTGGGAAACTAATAAACAAAATTCAAACGAGAAACGTTCTCAATCCCGAGGTAGGTCTCCTCAAAAGGAGCCCTCTGAAAGGAGGTATAACCTCAGGAATAGGGATAATTTAAGAAAACCTCACAGGTATCAAGATACTGATACACGTTCCTCTCGGTCCTTTCAGATATCGTCACAGACATCGGAAAGAAGAGGACGGTCAGAACATAGAGAAGAACGCGTGAAATCGAAAGACGACAAACACGTTCAGAAAAATAAATCAAAACCTCAATTCACAAAAGAAGGTAGCAGGTCTGAAGATCAGACATGCCAAGAATACTGAGAACACAGCTCAAGAACGGAGAATGGGCTCAGACAATGCTGGACAGTGCAGCAGAAGTCACAATAGCTCGCCAGAACCTGAAGGAACTTCTGGAGACAGTGGACTTGAATGAGTACATCACAGTAGAGACTGTAGACACCAGGCTTAGTACTCCACAAAAGTTATATGAAATAACACTCCGAATGGAGGGAGACATACCAAGAAAAGTGAAAATACTCTTTTGGGAGAAACTTTCAAGGGGTTATGATATACTTCTAGCAGAAAAAGACTGGCCACCACAATTTGTCAGGGAGTGCCCACATGGCGAGGACATTATTATGCCTGCCTTCTCCAACCATATTCCAATTCACCAAAAATATACTTATGCCAGGAAATGGGCAGTTGCCCAGGCCCCAGCATTATATAAAAATCACGTAGGATGGGATGAGGACTCACCTCACCACAAAATACAGTTAAAAAATGAACCTACTGCACAAAGGCAGTACCCAATAAAGCAAGAAGCTAAAAAACAGGTCAGGGAGATCTTAGATCAACTTGAATACCAAGGGGTGATTGAAACATGCACCTCCTCAATGAACAATCCTTTGTTTCCTGTATCCAAACCAGACAATACATATCGTCTAGTTTTGGATTACAGACACTTGAACACTTGTTCAAAAACATTTGCAGTGCAATATGCACATAGTACAGCATTAATGAATAACACTGTGCGCAAAAAATATAAAACCACATTGGACATTTCAAATGGTTTCTTTTGTCAAAACATAGCACCTGAAAGCAGGTACTTAACAGCTTTCTCAATAATGGGGACCCAACGTCAATTTTGTAGACTCCCACAAGGGTTCAAAAACAGCCCAGGGTTATTCTCAGCAAGAGTAACAGTGTTACTGCAAATTTATGATAATGAGGCATTGTCATATGTCGATGACATCTATCTGACAGACGATGACCTAGATAGGCACTTGAACAGGGTGAGTACCATTATATCGGGCTTCGCCTCTGAGGGCCATAAATTCAACTTTAAAAAATCCAGAATTGCCCATCTCAATGTCCTTTTCCTAGGATAAGAGCTTTCAAGTGAAGGCAAAAGCCTGGCAGCTAACTTTTTAGAAAAGTGTGCGCTGCTCCAACCTCCAAAAACGCTGAAAAACTTACAATCCATCTTGGGTTTCCTAAATTTTGGAAGAACTTATATTATAAATTACGCAGAAAGGGTTAAACCTCTCTACGAATTAATCAAACCTGATTTTTCAATCAAACATTGGACACAGGAACACACAGAAATCCTGCGTTCACTCCAAGCTAACATGTTAGCAACAAATCACTTACAAACACGCGTAAGTCAACGCAATTTGGTGATCCGAATAATGTCTGGTCAATGCGGATTCACCTACTTAACATTTAATGAGGGTGAAAAAGTACCAATAGCATACAAATCACATTTGTATACACAAGCAGAAATGCGCTTCACTTCAACAGAAAAAATACTGACAGCAGTTCAAACCGCTGTAGCAAAAGAAAGAGCTCTAGCCCAAGGGAAACGCATTATTGTCGTAACTCCAGTACCGGCCTTAGAGGCGGTTACAAAAGCGAGCATTCCAAATGCAAAAGCTTTACATCCTAGATGGATACAATGGGTTAATTCTCTTGCTGCAACAGATGTTGAATATGTTTTTGATCCTGATTTAAAAACACAAGCGTTCCTGCAATATGAACATGAATGTCCTCTGCCCACTGAAATTCTGCCTCTCGATCAGTATGAATTTATAATTTACACTGACGGATCCGCACAACCCGCTACAGGGAGTAAGCAAGCTTACAGTGCAGCGTGCGCAATCGTTAAAGGTCGTATGCGCGATGGTAACTTCAGACCAATGGTCACTAAAACTCAATCTCTAGGAGATTGTACAGCTCAGCGAGCTGAACTACAAGCATTCAAACTGGCACTTGAAAGTTCTGATCGCGAATTCCCCACACTCATAGTGTGCGATTCTTTTTACTGTGTTCAGTCGTATAATGAATATATACAAAATTGGCTTGAAAACGGGTTCAAAGATGCAAAAGGTGGCCCAATAAAGCATAAAACGCTTTGGGAACAAGTAGTTCAGTTGAGAAACGAACTACCAAAGGCTCACGTGATACACACGCTGAGTCATCAACGTGATGGCGTTCACGTTGCAGGGAATTCATTGGCTGACGAAGCTGCAAAGGGGGCTGTTCAGACGGCTTCCGTAGCTGCGATCACTCGTTCAAAAACGAGAATAGACAGTGAGATATTGTTGGCTGTCAATGCTTCAAGCAAAGGCAGTGGTGCAGCGTTACCAAAGAAATTTGCACTCAAGTACTCTTATGTAATTGATGCAAACAACGTTCCTTTTGCTCGAATCCCTGGAGTGGGGGATAGGGTAATTCCAAACATGGAACCTAGAGCAGCTTTGATTTATGAAGCACATCTGGGGGAGGGTTTGTCACATCAAGGGATCTCTAAAACAATATTAACATTAAAAGAGATGTACTGGTGGCCTAGAATGAATACACAGATTCACATCTTCATCGAAGACTGCAATAAACAGCGTGATGCAGAACGCCACCAGACACCATGCTACGAAGTAGCCTGCCCAGTACAGACACCATTGTTAGACAGCATTAGACTATCTATGCGCAGGCGTCCTTATGGACAAATGCAATCCCACGAATACTAAGTCAAGGTTCCTATGGATATGGCCTCAGCGCTCGGCTGACGCTCGAACTGTTATAAAAGATTTGCGAGTCTTTATCGGCACATACGCAATTGGCACACTACATTCTGACCAGGGCCCTGCGTTTAGCTCTCGGGCTTACAAAGAAGCCATGGCCAGTTTGGGCATAGCATTGCGGTACTCCTCTCAGTTTCATCCTGAGGAAAATTCTGTTGTGGAAAGGAAAAACCGGGACATAAAGCAGTCTATAACAGCTAGAGTATTAGGTTCGGGTGATGGGTGGGTCAAACATCTTTATGGGGTCCAATGCTCATTAAATAATTTGCCAAGAAGTTCTCTAGGGAGGGTCACTCCATATGAGGTCCTATTTGGGACAAGAATGTGGGTTCCTAATCTCGAATGTAAAGGCACAGTGGTGGAAAATAAACCCTTTGATATCAAAGATCGTTTGGCTGTTTTACAGGATCTAAATGAACTAAGATCGAAACAAAGCAACGTGTTCCTGAAGCCAGCCACCACTGGGGAAAAACCGGCAGTCCCAGCAAGGCCTGTCTGGATCTCAAAAGTTGGGGATCTAGTCAGAGAGAAGATTGCGGACAAGAAGGAATTTGGACCTTCTTACAGACAATCAGTACCTGTTCTAGCTGTCCACGGAACAAGAACAGTGCTTCTGCCGCCCCTTGCTGGAAAAAAGGTTAAAAGATTTGTGTCAATCGACCTCATCAAACCACAATATGTGGCCAATACTAAATAGTAGGCTTCGTGGACTCCGACCTAGTAGCAGACGCACTCCTCTTGCTACTATCCAAGAGGTTCAGACTGAAAGACTCATAACCATCGAGAATTCAGCAGTAACAGATGAAGGACTAAGCAACAATGCTATGGAACTCGTCCCTCTTGAAACTCAAGTAACAGTTCGTCCAGATACACCTATTTACACCAACGTAACAAGTGATCAACTGGTTCCAGCGATTTCAACAAATCCTGATGCAATTCCAACAATTGACAGAACTGCTTCTGGCTATTTCATTAACTTTGATACGTTTTCTGAGGATCCGAGTGAACCTGAAATGACGCCAGGATCAAAAAGTTTCAAACAACAAGTACAAGACTTTTTTCATTTTCTGAAAAAGACTTATCTGGTTTCACCATGGATTGAACTATGGATTATTTCTGGAATATTTTTCTTTCTGCTTTGGCTAGCTTTGGTTATGACTATCCGCGTGCTTATAAATGGCAGATACATCCATTTGGACTCTGAAAGTAAAAATGTGAACTTACTTTTGAAACCACACAAATCATCCCGTCGTGAAGCTAGAGACTTGTCAGCAGTGAACATCGCAGCTGTTCCTATACAGGATGGTATAGTGTGGGACAAAATCGATTTCGATATCTTCGGCCCTACGGAACTTTTGAACATTCCACATTTATTTAAAATTTCACTAAGTGATTTTATTTCCTCCAGTACCTATTCTGATGATTGGGACTTTGAGACTGTAAATGATATGATGTCTGATCTGGAAAAGTCTGCTTCATTCTCTAACAATGAATACTTAGAGGGTTCATCAGACTACGAACAGCTTTATTGCTATAACCACTATGGTCATCATTTCTTGCATAAATCTGCAACACCTAGAAATGTGTTTATGTTTAACCAGTGGGAACATTGTCCTACACCACCAAAAGGTGGCTCAAAAACGTTTGCTAAAACATTTCCCTATTTTTCAGGGTACAATACATCTGATCCAGAAACATTTTACTATAAAAATGTAAACAGGACAGAAAATTATGTTAACAAATACAAAACAGATTTACTCTGCTGCATTTATTACCCATTTGTCTAGACATGGATTTGACTTGTGGAAAGACACAATAGACACAAAATCTGTCTGGGGTTCTAAAGATTGGCAAGTACAGGGGATAGACGCTTTGTTTAGAGCATGTATCGTCCCTCAGCAAATAATGTTTTTGAATGACACTGTGCAACAAACGTCTTGCCTTGGTTTAGCCAAGATCAAAGACATGAAAACACCTTCTGTACCAACACCTGCAAGTAATAACTAGGGGTGGGCGGAATTTGCGTAGTCGCGCTACGCAAAGCTCCGCCAAATGGTAAAAAATCTCCGCGAGCACGCAAAAGTTCAGCGAACACGCGGAATTGCTTGTTCCGCCCGTTCGCGATGCTTTTTTCCTGTTCGCGAACTCTGTTTGCGTGCTCGGGGGGAAATATCTCGCGAACACGCACTTTGAAAGCGCGAACAAGCAAAAAATTCCGCGAAGCCGCGGATCGCAGAATTTTGGGCAATTCCGCGTTCTCCGCGGAACGCAAAATTACCCAAATTCCGCGAGCGGAACGGAATTTACTGCCCAGGCCTAGTAATAACACTACACAGGGAGCGGTTACAGTTGACACAATACTACAAACCAACAGAACAGATCCTGATAGGAAAAACTGGTTACTCTGGCCCATAGACACAAACATCTGCCAAGAAAGATTCCTGAATAGAAGACAGGGCTTTATTATCCATAGGCCAGACCCACGATACGTTCAAAGACAACATCCGGGGGTAGTAACAACATACAGTGTAGGAAAATTGTGCCTCGACTGGCTACAAAAATCTACACTTGAGGATGTGAAACAACACTTATCTTTACTTAAAGAAGACGCAGACCTTAGGGAATTCTTGCTAGGACCAAGAAAACCGCGTCAAAAACGTTTCATATATGTCGGCATTTATGCTGCTTATAATGAAGTATGGAAGGTTTCACAGGCAGAGACCGCAGAACGAATACGTGAACTTGATCGTATTAACTTAGAGAAAACTCTCTCTGTGGTCGACAATGGGTTAACAACTTTGTCATCCAGAATTTATTCATTGGACAACATTGTATCCTCTGCTATAGACATACTGGAACAAGATTTAGCCATGTTACAACAAGGCCAATCTCAGTTACGTTCTATTATGTTATTAGGCTGGACGCTGCAATCTTTGCGTGCGGGCTATGTGCCTTGGCGTTTTATCAACACGTCGTCTCTGTTTGCAGAATACAATCTAACGGATAAACAGATCGAACTGGCACAAAGGGGAGCAAAGTATACAGTGCTGAGCATTGAAAACTGTAAAAATTACCATTTACGGTAGCAGAAAAACCAGCTACAGAATGGCTTATCCATGGCAAAATCCCACTGCCTGTCACTACTTTTCAGTTTCAGTATTGCCCCAAACAAATGCAAGCAGGCAAATATGAAAGGTTGGGTAAAGAATACATTAAGACATCCTGGGATTTACCTTACGAATACAGATGTTAGAGTGGGGATCGTGAAGTGTTTCTAAGCGGTACACACTGTGAAAATGCACTAAGTGGTTCACTCATATGTCAGGACATTTCTTTACACGGGGCTTGTAATGGTTCTGTGGCAAACTTGTCCTGCCACCAGCAGGGTACACCGGCTACTGTGATTAATCCAACGTTTGGCCAACTTTCTAACAGGAGTTACCTCAAGTTGAATGATCAGAGTTGCTGTGGCATGTTGCCAGGCATCCCATATCTGGTAACGGTCGACTCCAGGGTTACTTGCTGTATGCAAGTATTGTTCCCCCCAATAGACACAGTCAGGGAGTCGCCTCTATGGCCTTCATTGAATGTTTCTTTTATACGTTTTGATACTTTAAGCAGAATGAAAGCCATGCTTTTGTAACAGACCGTGCCTCTGACCTCTGCCAAAGAAATCTATGATTTACAAATTGCAAGGACTTCAGCTGAGATACAGGCTTTAATTCGTACAAACTGCCCTATACATTTCGCAGAAATGATGGGACGTATCTTTAACATGTCTGATACGAGCGGTATTGTACATGTATTTAAGACCATCTGTTCAGGACTGTTAGCACCCTTCCAGGCAGTCCTCGGAATCATCCCAAACTTCGCACATTCGGTGTTTGGTGGTGTGCCATTAATTCTAGCACTTGTTGCAGGAATCCTATTTCTATTCCTACTATTACGCTATGGCAAGACTATCCACCAACATCACTCCGAGCGATGTGGAGAAAGCTCTCCTAGAACGGAAGTGCAGTGAGCGCATAGTGCAGCTTTTGGGCATGCCTCGTCTACGGGAACTTAATACAACATGGTTCCTGTCATTCAGACCAATCTGGCAAGATTGCATCTTACCTGTTCTACGCTGCCTGCTTTGCGGTGAAGAATGCGTGCTAGACACCTGTCTAACACTCCCATCAGTCATGCCAACGGATATCGATACTCTGCTGGACCCGGTAACGGCCCATGCTCTGTGTTGTCCCCAGAGGCTATCAATCCTGATGACGGCATTCATTGAGATCTCACAGACGCTTCCTGCTGCTGCTGAAGTACGAGATGGATCAACAGGCACACAGGTAACAACGGACGCGAACATTGCTGCGGCATCTTCTGCTGAAGGCGATGTTTCTCATCTCTGTGCAATTAACCTTCTGAACGAGGTGTTCCAAATGTCGCCAACATCGGTAGACGATATTTCGGCTACAGAAATAGATGATTTCATGTTTACACCAGACCCATACACTGACTTTGATTCGGCTCACGGTGTACCAGGGAAGCAATGATTTTGGCCTTCATATTTTCAAAACTTGGAACTCTTCCAAAAATTGAACTTTTTCTTTTTCTTTCTTTATTTTTTGAAAATACATGGCAAACTCAATCTGCTTACAGTAGAACTATTCATATAAAAAGGACTTCTTTGAATACTTCCAGTGACACAATGTCACCGTATTTGTCTAAAATTTCATTTAATATCATGATATGCAATGGCTTTGAATTTTGAAAACTTGTCAACCATTTCATCATATGTATGTATTTCTGTTTATTCATTCATGTTGCATTTATTTCCAATATATGCTTAGAATGAAAAAATGCTTTAAAATATACAGTACCTATTGCATTACATGTTTTAGCAACAGTTCTTTTAAAAACTTCTTTTACTATGCTTTTAGAAATGTTTTTAGCAATATGTGGTACTCAAGTTTAATGTTTAGCATTTAGTATTATTGTTCATTCGAAAGTGGAGTGGGTGTTGTATTCCGCTTTAGGTGTCCGTATATAGGTTTTCCTGATACATGTCCTTATATAGGCACAATTCGCATTGCCCTTATATAGGCATAGAATCCCAGTCCTTATTTAGGCATTAGCCATGCACTCCAAATACAGGCATGGTCACCGACATCCGTCCACCCTAACGTCACAACGAGTTCTTAGAAACCAGACCCTTAAGCTCTTGGGAGTTCCCTTAGCACAGGATTATTGATTTCTCCAAGAACTCATCTATTATGCATGAACCGCTATACCTTAAGGGTTCATTCCTGACGTCTTCCTCTGTCCGACTTCACGTCAATGCTAACATTCCAAGGCACCTACCAGGTATAAATATACCTTCCCTTGCCCAAGCAAGTTAGAGGAGACCTCGACTTCAGAGACGCCCGTATCCCGGCCTGACGCACTGAGAAGAGACGCTGTCATTCCTGCTCGCAGAAGAATCCAGCTTCCAGTGTTCTGACTCCCTTCGCGGGGTGTTAGAGTTTGAGATCTGGAAGGAGATTCCCACCTCTCTCATTCTCAAGGTATGGAGCTGACTAGAACCTAGAGGGACTCTTGGCATACTAGACTTAACATACTCTTAGTATACCATACTAGAGAATACTTCACCTACTTCATTTTACTCGGGAGACTCAGGGGAACGCTGTGGGGTAGGACATTTGTGCCGGCACAGTGATTCCACACAAAACTATGTGGAAAATTAGTTTTTTTGCAGCTAAATTTGAGAATTACATGGCATTCTAGGTAGGAAAACGTTGGGGGATCCACGCAAGCCATCCCTCATTGGACTCCCCCGGGTGTCTAGTTTTCAGAAATGTTTGGGTTTGGTACTTTCCCAAGATGGCCGCCGAGCCCGGGGCCAAAATCTCAGGTGCCCACCCCCAAAACCAGGTAGTTTTGTTATAGGTAATTTTGAAGTCTCCACAGTACCATTTGGCCCATTTCCTGTTGCAGCCACTATGCCTACCCACACAAGTGAGGTACCATTTTTATCAGGAGACCTGGGGGAACACTGGGTGGGAGGAAATTTGTGGATCCACGCAGATTCCAGAACTTTCCCACACAGAAATTTGAGAAAAAAGTGTTTTTTTTCAGCGAAATTTGAGGTTTGCAGGGGATTCTGGGTAGGAGAATGTTGGGGGAACCACGCAAGCCATACCTCGCTGGACTCCCCCGGGTGTCTAGTTTCCAGAAATGTGTGAATTTGGTAGGTTTCCCTAGATGGCCGCCGAGCCCCGGGCCAAAAACTCATGGGAGCCCCCTTGCAAAACCAGGTTGGTTTGTGATAGGTAATTTTGATGTCGCCTCAATAGGTTTTGGGCCCTTGCCTGTCGCGGGTCCTTGACCCACCCTCTCGAGTGAGGTACCATTTTTATCAGGAGACCTGGGGGAACGCTGGGTGGGAGGAAATTTGTGGATCCACGCAGATTCCAGAACTTTCCCACACAGAAATTTGAGAAAAAAGTGATTTTTTCAGTAAAATTTGAGGTTTGCAGGGGATTTTGGGTAGGAGAATGTTGGGGGACCCATGCAAGCCATACCTCGCTGGACTCCCCCGGGTGTCTAGTTTCCAGAAATGTGTGGGTTTGGTAGGTTTCCCTTGATGGCCGCCGAGCCCCGGGCCAAAAACTCATGGGACCCCCCTTGCAAAACCAGGTTGGTTTGTGATAGGTAATTTTGATGACGCCTCAATTGGTTTTGGGCCCTTGCCTGTCGCGGGTCCTTGACCCACCAACGCGAGTGAGGTACCATTTTTCTCGGAAGGCTTTGGGGAATGCGGGGTGGGTAGAAATTTGTGGATCCACGCTGATTCCAGAACTTTCCATCACAGAAATGTCAGGAAAATGTGTTTTTTTTGACAATTTTTTAGGTTTGCAAGGGATTCTGGGTAACAGAAACTGGTGAGAGCCAGTCAAGTCACCCCATGCTGGATTCCCCTGGGTGTCTAGTTTTAAAAAATGTATAGGTTTGCTAGGTTTCCCTAGGTGCCGGCAGAGCTAGGGTTCAAAAACTACAGTTAGGCACTTTGCAAAAAAAGGATAATTTTTCACTGTGAAATTGTGGTGTGTCCACGTTGCGTTTTGTGCCACTTCCTGTCGTGGGCACTAGGCCTACCCACACAAGTGAGGTACCATTTTTCTCTGAAGACTTTGGGGAACGCAGGGTGGGTGGAAATTTGTGGATTCACGCAGATTCCAGAACTTTCCACCACAGATATGTGAGGAAAATGTGTTTTTTGGGAGAGATCTTTAGGTTTCCAAGGGATTCTGGGTAACAGAACCTGGTGAGAGCCAGTCAAGTCACCCCATCCTTGATTCCCCTGGGTGTCTAGTTTTCAAAAATGTATAGGTTTGCTAGGTTTCCCTAGGTGCCGGCAGAACTAGGGTTCAAAAACTACAGCTAGGCACTTTGCAAAAAAAGGGTCATTTTTCATTGTGAAAATGTGGTGTGCTCACGTTGCGTTTTGAGCCGTTTTCTGTCGTGGGAACTAGGTCTACCCACACAAGTGAGGAACCATTTTTATTGGGAGACTTAGGGTAATTCAGATTTGTAGAGCAACTGTTATTACCTATTGACTTTTGATGCATTTCTGCCTTCCAAATGAAAGACAATTTGTAAAAAATAAGTCATTTTGAAAAATGACCGATAATTCTCATGCTAGTATGAGTATTCCCAATTTCGGAAATGTGCAAATATCTACTGTTTCTAAACTCTATATTTTGTTCCCATTTCAGAAATACATAGGTGTCTTTCATACCGATTTTTCCATGTATACATTTTCCCAGAATAATTGCTATATGCCCGGTACATAATAAAAAACCATTGCAAGTCGCTGCTCAGTTTTTGGCTCTGGGTTCGTCGGATTCTTGGTGAACCTACAAGTCCTATATATCCCCACAACCAGTAAGGTCCAGCGGATGTAACGGTATATTGCTTTCAAAGAGTTGTCATAATTAGAAGAAGTTACAGGTGAAAATGTTGACACAAATGGCTGTTTTTTTCAACTAATTTTCAATTTTTCCTTTATTTAACTGTTAGTTTCTATAAAGAAACCTTGAAGGATCTACACAAATGACCCCTTGCTGAATTCAGAAGTTTCTCTACTTTTCTAAAATGTATAGCTTTCCAGGATCCATTATTGCTTTCATACCCATTTCTACCATTAACTGGAAGGAGGTTGAAAGCACAAAAAATAGCAAAAATAGGCTATGTCCCAGAAAAATGCCAAAACTGTGTAAAACATTTTGGTTTTCTGACAAAAGTCTGTCATTCCCTAACAGCTGGGAAACTGGTGATTTCATCCCCACAAACCCTTTTTTGATACCATTTGCAGGGAAAAAACCAGACGCTTTCATTTGCAGCATTCTTTCCCCATTTTCCCCCCAAAAAACAAAATTTAGCTGTATTTTGGCTAATTTCTGTGTCTCCTCCAGGGGAAACCACAAACCCTGGGTACCTTTAGAATCCCCATGATGTTGGAAGTAAAGGACACAAATTTGGCGTTGATACCTTATGTGGTCAAAAAGTTACAGGGGCCTGAGCGCGAACTACCCCAAATAGACAAAAAAAGGCTTAGCACAGGGGGGGAAAAGGCCTAGCAGCGAAGGGGTTAAGAAAGTGGTATAACAACCACGACTTGACTAGACACAGTGCCTAGAGCACGTAGAATCGCTGGGACCCCAAGGTAGTGACACAGGGGACCCACGGAGGACGGGTGCAGTGTGGGAACACAGACGCGAGCTCCGTACAACTCTATGGGAAAGTCGCGGTTGGAATATTAGAGTTTAAGGACACTTAGGAGAGGACTTTGAGTAAACCCTTTCAGACTTAGAAGGTTCTAAGGCCAGCACCCACGGGAGCACCGGAGTACTCGTGTTACCTCACCCAGGGAAGCCGGGTGCATAGGTGTCAAAGGGTGTCGGGAATCGTCGTTGTTTTCAATGGCGAGACACTGCAAAGTGCTGCTGCCGTGAAGAAGAAAAGTGTCCGGTGTGGTCCAAGCCTGGATCGAAGATGTGAAGAACCTGAAAGCAGAGGGGACAAAGTCTGGGTCACTTCACGTGACCAGGAGCGGAGCAATCGAATGCCCACCGATGTCGGGTGCTTCAGGTGCAAAGAGGTGAAGCTTGACTCTGCAGCCACGGGGACCAGGAGATGTCGATGATGACCAGGATCCGCAGGCGAGCTGCCCCATGAAGGATGTCGAGTGCTGAGGGGTCAGTTTCCGGATTGGGGACCAACAAGCCTTGGCAACTGCAACCCACACGGTCAGAGAAAAGATGCTTCTGTGAGGACCAGCAAGGTCCTGGGGACTCCCCAAGCGATGGAGAGTCAGGGCACGTCTGGGGCAACCAGGGAAGACCACTGAAAGTTAAAGTACACTTCTCAGGGACCCACAGGTCGACGGACCAGGGATCGCGAAGGGACCTCAAGAGGAATCACAAAATGCCGGCCCACGGAACACTAGTGGAGTGTAGGCCCGCAATCTTTGGTGGAATTACTGCTCGGGGTCAGGGCTACAAGTAACCCAAAGCTCAGCCTCAGGGGTCGCTGGAAAGCTGATGCTTCTGCAAATCAACGCGGTGTCCAGGGGTTTAAGTTGCACGGTCACCACGAGGGATACAGGCCTCAGACTTGCTGTGGGCACAGATCGACCTCAGAGACCTCAGGAACCCACCTCCTGTGTTGCAATGTTCTTCGGAGTCCTCTGGAGCTTTGGAGATGCAAACTGGTCAGATGCGTTTAAGGTGTCTGCCTTGCAGGGGAGTAACTCCTTTACTCCAAGGGAGATTCTTCAGTCATCCAGCGTAGTGTAGATCATCGAAGTACTTGGTTTCTGAAGCAGAGTTTACTCCAGGTGTAATCTAAAGGCCTGTAGTCAGGGTTCCTACTTTATACCCAAGGAAGGGGTGGGACAAACTCTGGGGACCCACCTATGGGAGGGTCAGGACAGAGGGGTGGCTACACCCATGTCCTTTGTCCAGTTTCGCACCAGAGCAGGGGCTGAGTGCCCCTGCAACCGGTTTGAGCTGGACTATGCACAGGGACACCAAATGTGCCCCCAGTGCAGACATCAAAGCACTCTGAGAGTGCACCCACCCAGCCCCAATACACTAAAGCCTGTCTGGGAGGTGGTCACACCTCCCTGTGACAGGAAACCTATTGTCAAGCCTTCCCCTGCCGGAGTTTCGTCCAGCAACAGGAGGGCAGACTCGTGTCTGTGGCTGGCAGCATCCATTTTGTGATGCCAGGGCTCTGTGAAGCGGGTACTAGGTGTACCAGTGCTGTCATATTTCTCCATCTAGGAGGGAGGAATCATACCTCCCACACCAGTTACTGGTGTGGGAGGTATGATTCCAAGGTGTTTGACACCAAACACGACATAATTCCTTGCAGCCATTTTAAAGTTAGCATTTACTGCGAGGTCATAATGCACTTAAGAGTATATGGTTGGCTGCATCACAGACAACCCCGGAATAGTGGTTCCGAAGGCTGCAGAGGGGCTCTGCTCATGCATGGGCACCCTCTCACATAAAACCCAGCACCCTGCCTTCAGGATTAATAAGGCCTGCCATAGGGGTGACTGATAGGCTTATATGTGCAGTGATTAGGATAGATATAGTGAACCTATATCTAAGTAAGGGGTGCATGCACCACCTTACACAGGCTGCAGTAGCAGACCTGTGGTGTCAGTTTGAATGGCCTCTCAGGGGTGGCAAAATACATGCTGCAGCCCCTGGGAGGCCTCTGGGGTACCTATGCCCTGGGTACATAGTATACCATATACTAGGGACTTATAAGGGTACCCCAGAATCCAATCTGGAGTGTACCTAAAGTACATGAACAACCAATTTAGGGAGTAAGCAGATAGGCTGCGGTCCTGAATAGCAGGATCCCAGCCAAACTAAGTCGAAAACCAGAAAAACACCAGGAAAAAAGTGGGGGCAACCATGCAGTCAGATTCCACCTTCCTTCATAACCCCCCCAAACAAAAGGAGATAAGGCTAACCTTGCCCAGTTGAGCCTTTATTGACTAAGTGGCCATATAAGGAAGAACCTGCACTAGCATGGTTACCCCCTGTCTTATGGTCCACTAAGCAATCCCTAACCCCAAGGGTATTGGATGATCTCCACCATTTGGAATTACTACCTGTAGTGTGTTTTGGCAGAGTAAAAGGCTGGTGGGGTGTCTGAGTAGAGGAGTGAGGCCCTAATAAAGTTGGTCTCAGCTTCCTCAGATCACTGGTCACCATGGAGGCCTTTCTTTCCATGACTGAGTTGTATCTGGCCCTAAGGGTCAACCTCTGGCTGCCTACAGCTGAGGGTTGGGTCCCTTTGGTTGGAACGCTGGGGGAACATGGTAGGTTTGGAACCACTTGCTCCCAGGTTTGCCTTTGCCCAACAGAGTCCATCTGGGGGTGGTCCCTATTCAATGGTAAGAGGGATCCCTCAGTGGGTTGAGGAATTTTCACCTGGCTAGGGCTACTAGACTGGGTGCCCCTAATCTGTTGATGAGGGTGTTCCTCTGGACCTAAGGGTCAGTGGACCCTTAGGGGTCCACTGACCTCCCTGACCTCTGCAGCCCTAGGCTGATTGAGGTAGGGTAGAGAGGGGCAGGATACCTGCTCCAGACTGGGTAACACCTTGGAAGGGTCCCCTGCCATCAGGGGTGTTGCCAGGCCAGGCCTGACCACCTCTGGGGCAGTTCCTTCACTAGGGGTAGGATCAGTTTCCTGAGGAAGCTGACCCTTACCTATGGTCTGGGGGGAAGAAGACTTTTCTTCAACCCTTCTGCTCTCTTGTGGAGTAGAGTGGGCCATTCTTTCAGGCTCCACTTCTCCAAAATTTCCCTGGGATGGGGCTGAGGCCCTAACAGCCCCACCAACCTTCCCAGAGAGGCCCAACATTTTTAAATGGGCCTGGTATTCAACTTCAGCCCAGGCTGAAACCTCCAGATCATTGCCCAACAGGCAATCTACAGGCAAGTTTGGGGACACTGCCACTCTCTTGGGGCCAGTGACCCCTCCCCAGCTGAGATTGACTATGGCCAAGGGATGATCTGTGCTGATACCATCAATGTTGGTCACCTCGTACTTGAAATCAGGTAAAAGCTGTTGAGGGGGGACTAGTTTCCCTGTCACCATGGTGACGCTAGCCCCTGTGTCCCTGAGTGCCACAGCTTTCTGACCATTTATTAAGGGCTCCTGTCTGTACTTGCCCAAAGTATTGGGACTCATAGTAAAAGTGGCAAATCCCATGCCACCATCACAGACTAAGGAGGCCTGTGAGGAGGACCTTGATAAGCTGGGATCCACCTCAGTTCCCCATGAGAATGCACCTACCTTTTTGGGTGCATTACTACCACCTGGGGGATTACTACTTGTAGTACCAGGAGGAGTGGTAGCATTGCTGGGAGGAACATTTTCCTTATTGCTGGCCTTAGGGCAACTGGGGTCATTTTTCCAGTGGCCAGGCTTCTTACATATATGGCAATAAGGTTTCTTTTCAGGGGAGGAAGGAGTTTGGAACCCACCCCCAGAAGAGGAATTTTGGGGCCCTGTAGTGGATTTATCTTTTGATTTATCCCCACCTTTCTCTTTGTTTTTGGAAGAATCTTTCTTCTGGTCACTACCCTGATTCTTTGGCTTTACTCTGGGTCTGACCCATTTGTCTGCCTTCTTTCCCAATTCTTGGGTAGAGGTCAGATCAGAGTCCACCAGGTACTGGTGTAAAAGCTGGTTTTGACAATTATTAAGGATCTGCTCCCTCATAATCAAATTGTACAATCCTAAAAAGTCATGCACCTTGCTGCCATGTATCCAACCTTCTAGAGCCTTAGTAGCACAATCTACAAAGTCAACACAGTCCTGAGTCTGTGCCTTTTGGGTGTCTCTGAACTTTAACCTGTATTGTTCAGTGGTTAGGTCAAACCCATCAATCAGAGCACTCTTCAGGACTTTGTAATTATCAGCATCCTCTTCTCTTACAGTGAGGAGCTTGTCTCTACCTTTGTCTGCAAAGGAGAGCCACAAGATTGCTGCCCACTGCTCATGAGGGACCTTCTGTACCTTACAGGCCCTCTCCAGTGCAGTTATCCATGTGTGGATGTCATTCCCACTCTGGTAGGGAGGGACTATCTTGTTCAGGTTCCTATGGTCATGAGTATGATCTCTACCTCTATGTACACTGTGGCTGCCACCATGGGACTCTAGTCCCAACTTCTGAGAAGCTCTCTGAAGCTCCAGGGATTCCCTGTCTAAGGCCAATTGCTCGTTCTTGATCCTGAGCTTAGCTCTCTCAAACTCAAGCAGTTGGCACTTCTTCTCATAAGAGGACTCCCTCTTATGAGAAGAAGTCCTATGAGAAACAGAGCTCCCTACAGATGTACCAGAATGATTAGATTCCAGAGAAGGAGATCTAGATCTTCTTGGTAAACTGTTAACCCTTCCAGGTGGGGTAAAGAGAGGCCCACTGGGGCCTCCTTCCTCACCTTCAGGAAGAATTGGATTTTCCAGGGTAGAATCATATTGATCCTCCTGGCCAGCATCAGAGTCCTGGTCATTGAAGTTTTCACTTCCTGGCCTTTCCTCTTCTGCTGCCCCACCCCCTTTGCCTGCCTCATCAGACCCTGGGGTCTTTCTGAGGTCATCTAAAAGCAAAGTCACTATGAGCTTCTGGGTGTTTGGGTTTTTCCCTGTCTTCAGTTTCCTTGATGCACACATGTTTCTCAATTCTTGGAATGTGAGTTGGTCATACTTAGTTGGCAAGTAGTCACTGAATTCAGGCCTTGAAGACATTCTAGTGTGGTGTGGTGTATGCACCTACCTACTCTAGTGGGAACTACTAAACTCTCTTGAGTTGGAGAAAGGGTGTGCTAGGCCCTTGACACCCAACTCTAAGTTCAGTAGAACTTACTTTATTCTAGACTTGATTTATATGTACCTAAGTACCTTTAGTGGTTTTCAGTTAGTCACTCACTGAGATTATCTGGTAAAACAATAGCAAGCTTGAATCCCAACCGCTGCACACCAATGTGAGAAGTTGGCCTGGTATATGCTGTCCACTAATTAAAGTGGGCACCTTGCACCAGTCCAAACGACCCTTATTGATGATTAGGTTAAAGACAACCTTTATAGAAAGCTATCCTAGTGGTAGCTGTGGAGAGCAGCCTTCAGGCTAAGTCTTGAAGGAATGTAAAGCAGCTTGTTTTACCAGTATATAACCTCTTGAATGACCAATTGAAAGGAGAACCACACAAGGTATATATAAAATATATGTATTTATTACTAAACACTCTCTACTAACCTCTTTGTGAGATTAGAGAACAAGGCACACAATATTACAGTACTAGAACGACAGTAAATAGCACAATACACAGTGGGCTCCAGGGGGAGACCAAACCATATATTAAGAAAGTGGTATAACAACCACGACTTGACTAGACACAGTGCCTAGAGCACGTAGAATCGCTGGGACCCCAAGGAACCACCCAAGGTCGTGACACAGGGGACCCACGGAGGACGGCTGCAGTGTGGGAACACAGACGCAAGCTCCGTACAACTCTATGGGAAAGTCGCGGTTGGAATATTAGAGTTTAAGGACACTTAGGAGAGGACTTTGAGTAAACCCTTTCAGACTTAGAAGGTTCTAAGGCCAGCACCCACGGGAGCACCGGAGTACTCGTGTTACCTCACCCAGGGAAGCCGGTGCATAGGTGTCAAAGGGTGTCGGGAATCATCATTGTTTTCAATGGCGAGACGCTGCAAAGTGCTGCTGCCGTGAAGAAGAAAAGTGTCCGGTGTGATCCAAGCCTGGATCGAAGATGTGAAGAACCTGAAAGCAGAGGGGACAAAGTCTAGGTCACTTCACGTGACCAGGAGCGGAGCAATCGAATGCCCACCGATGTCGGGTGCTTCAGGTGCGAAGAGGTGAAGCTTGACTCTGCAGCCACGGGGACCAGAGATGTCAACGATGACCAGGATCTTTAGGCGAGCTGTCCCACAAAGGATGTCGAGTGCTGAGGGGTCAGTTTCCGGATTGGAGACTAACAAGCCTTGGCAACTGCAACCCACGTGGTCAGAGAAAAGATGCTTCTGTGAGGACCAGCAAAGTCCTGGGGACTCCCCAAGTGATGGAGAGTCAGGGCACGTCTGGAGCAACCAGGGAAGCCCACTGAAAGTTAAAGTACCCTTCTCAGGGACCCACAGGTTGATGGACCAGAGAACGCGAAGGGACCTCGAGAGGAATCACAAAATGCCGGCCCATGGAACACTCGTGGAGTGTAGGCCCACAATCTTTGGTGGAATTACTGCTCGGGTCAGGGCTACAAGTAACCCAAAGTTCAGCCACATGGGTCACAGGAAAGCTGATGCTTCTGCAAATCGACGCGTGTCCAGGGGTTCGGGTTGCACGGTCACCACGAAGGATATGGGCCTCAGACTTGCTGTGGGCACAGACCGACCTTAGAGACCTCCGGAAGCCACCTCCTGTGTTGCAATATTCTTCGGAGTCCTCAGGAGCTTCGGAGATGCAAACTGGTCGGATGCGTTTAAGGTGCCTGCCTTGTAGGAGAGTAACTCCTTTACTCCAAGGGAGATTCTTCAGTCATCCAGCGTAGTGTAGATCATCAAAGTACTTGGTTTCTGTAGCAGAGTTTAGTCCAGGTGTAATCTAAAGTCCTGTAGTCAGGGTTCCTACTTTATACCCAAGGAATGGGTGGGACAAACTCTGGGGACCCACCTATGGGAGGGTCAGGACAGAGGGGTGGCTACACCCATGTCCTTTGTCCAGTTTCACGCCAGAGCAGGGGCTGAGTGCCCCTGCAACCGGTTTGAGCTGGACTATGCACAGGGACACCAAATGTGCCCCCAGTGCAGACATCAAAGCACTCTGAGAGTGCACCCACCCAGCCCCAATACACTAAAGCCTGTCTGGGAGGTGGTCACACCTCCCTGTGACAGGAAACCTATTGTCAAGCCTTCCCCTGCCGGAGTTTTGTCCAGCAGCAGGAGGGCAGACTCGTGTCTGTGGCTGGCAGCATCCATTTTGTGATGCCAGGGCTCTGTAAAGCTGGTACCTGGTGTACCGGTGCTGTCAAATCAAATCAAAATCAGCTTTATTCGGTGTAACAAATCTCACCATAAAAGCATACTATAAAAACATTCCTAAATGTACATTGTCGTTCTGGATCATTTAAAAGATTTAAAATACATTTATAAATTATTTTTGGGAATATTTTTGAAATCCATATGACCATCATTAATCATTCTTGGTGATCTGAAAGGACTAAGGATTTACAAACTGATCAAGAGTAAATACATTCGATCGTGGGAAATAAAGTGCTAGTGCAAGAAGTACATAGTAAAACCTAGAATACAAAGTGAACATCTTGGCAAGCAGTACATACTTAAAAAAGAACGGTATTAAAAATAATCAACTAAATTTTCATATATCAGTGCATCTAGATGTAAATAATCTTTTCGTTTCCTAACTGCAAGTTGTATAAAACGAATAACAGTACTTATAATTTTCACATTTTCTAGACTACATACAAGGTTGAATGCATATTTATATTTAAAAAGCATGTTTGATAAAAAAAGAGGTTTTAAAACTGATTTCCGGATATCCTTATAAAAACTACAAAAGAGAATAAAGTGCATCGTGGATTGCATAGATTTTCCATCACATGGGCAATTCGGAAGTTTCTGACACCATTTTTCCACTCTAGGAAAGCAACTAGGTGGTGTAACGTACCCATCCTTAGCCTTGTAAGGTAAAATCTCTGTTGTACGTTTTTCACCAATATTAAGTACGGCTGTAGGCCTCTCACAAGCGGTCGTTCACAATATGACATGACAGTGTATTTTTGACTGACAGACCGTTCTCTTTCATTTTCCATTATTTTTAAATATTTGTGCTTAAGTTCCTGTTTACTAAGCTCCTGTATAAGGGGGTCTCTTCTATCCATGTCAGGTTTGCAAAGTTTTAAAATATTGTGAATATGCTCCAGCCATGGAATCTTCCTACTCTGATCGAGTGCTAGGCAGTCCATAATTAATTCTTTTGTGAATTTTGTTTCGTCCTTAGACCAAATGCCGTACCAAAAGGTAAGACCTGCAACATTTATTGTATCACTAATATACAGAGCTGATAGTTCTTTATGAATTGTGTAGTTTGCGGTCCCATTGGGGACTGCCAATAATCTCTTTAAGAATTTATTTTCTTGGGTCTGTAGGGAGGTGATGTTAGACCTACCCCAAATAGCAGCTCCATAACAGGCCCCTGAAATACATTTGCTCCGATAGAGTGCTAAGATTTCACGGATGGGCTTATTACCCATCTTCGCCGAAAATCTAAAAATGCTCTCTATTGATCTTAAAAATTTCATATTACATAATTCAATATGGGAGTTCCATGTACCATTCTTATTAAAAAGCAACCCCAAATAAGAGAAAGATGAGACTCTGTTAATTAAAACTCCACCTACATGATGTTGTTTGTTTTTAGGCTTTTTGCCCCCACATGTCATTACAAAAGGTTTCTTTAAATTTAATTTCAAATCTTTCTTTGTCATGTATAGGGCAAAGTTTTCTATAAGATTTTGTAGGCCGTTTGCTGTCCTTGATATAAGGACAGCGTCGTCTGCATAAAGCAGTACGGGGTAGAACAAGTCCCAACTTTCGGAGCATCAACACTAAGATTTTGTAAAAAGGGGTCTACATTGTTAACATATAGAGAGAAAAGAAGGGGCGCTAATACACAACCCTGTCTGATGCCGCTCCTTACACTGAAGTCAGGTGTACATTCCCCCCTCTTTCCGAACCGTACCCTAGATGTTAAATGGGTATAGATCTGTGATAAGTATGTAATTATATCAATGAGGGCCCCTAACCCTTTCAGTGTTTGCCATAGTTTGCTGTGATTGACTAAATCAAAGGCACTAGTAAGGTCAGCGAAACAGAGGTGTAGCGCCCCTTCCTTGCTAAAGTATACTTCCCTATTATCAACTCTAAGTTTAAACACTGCTCTACCGTCCCAATTCCTCTTCTGAAACCATACTGTACATCGGTCAGTATTTTTTCCTCGTTGGCCCAAATTTCAAGTCTTTCCAGCATTATACGGCCCATCAATTTTGACGTGGAGTCAAGAAGAGATATTGGGCGGTAGCAATTTGGCTTTCCTCTATCACCCTTTTTAAAAATCGGTACGATGATACTTTCAACCCAGGTAGCTGGTAAAAAGCCCCCAATAGTGGCATTAAAAACATTCGTTAAAATGGGTATCCAGAAATCCATATCCTGCTTAAAAACATCTATTGGTACCCCGTCCGGGCCGGCAGCCTTACCATTCGCACATTTTTGTAAAGCTAATTTAATCTCTTCTGGCGATATTGGTAAAGAATTGACGGGTTCTACCATTATAAAATTTCCTTTTACCGGTGCTGTCATATTTCTCCCTCTAGGAGGGAGGAATCATACCTCACACAAGTTACTGGTGAGGAGGTATGATTCCAAGGTGTTTGACACCAAACACAACATAATTCCTTGCAGCCATTTTAAAGTTAGCATTTACCGCGAGGTGAGAATGCACTTAAGAGTATATGGTTGGCTGCATCACAGACAACCCCAGAATAGAGGTTCCGAAGGCTGCAGAGGGGCTCTGCTCATGCATGGGCACCCTCTCACATAAAACCCAGCACCCTGCCTTCAGGATTGATTAGGCCTGCCATAGGGGTGACTGATAGGCTTATATGTGCAGTGATTAGGATAGATATAGTGAACCTATATCTAAGTAAAGGGTGCATGCACCACCTTACACAGGCTGCAGTAGCAGACCTGTAGTGTCAGTTTGAATGGCATCTCAGGGGTGGCATAATACATGCTGCAGCCCCTGGGAGGCCTCTGGGGTACCTATGCCCTGGGTACATAGTATACCATATACTAGGGACTTATAAGGGTACCCCAGAAACCAATCTGGAGTGTACCTAAAGTACATGAACAACCAATTTAGGGAGTAAGCAGATAGGCTGGGGTCCTGAATAGCAGGATCCCAGCCAAACTAAGTCGAAAACCAGCAAAACACCAGGAAAAAAGTGGGGGCAACCATGCAGTCAGATTCCACCTTCCTACAGTGGTGGTATTGGTGGTGGTGGCTTTGGTGGTGGTATTAGCATTGGTGGTGGTTATATTGGTGGTGGTATTGGTGGTGGTGGTATTAGTATTGGTGGTGGTGGTATTGGTGGTGGTGTTGGTATTGGTGGTGGTGGCATTGGTAGTGGTGGTGGTGGTATTTGTGGTGGTATTAGTGGTGGTGGTGGTATTGGTGGTATTGGCGGTTGTATTGGCATTGGTGGTGGTATTGGTGGTGGCATTTGTGGTGGTGGTGGTATTGGTGGTGGTTGTAATAGTGCTGTTGGTATTGCTGGTTTCATTAGTGGTGGTGGTATTGCTGGTGGTGGTGGTAGTGGTGATGGTGGTGGTATTGGTGCTGGTGGTATTGGTAGCAGTGGTATTGGTAGTGGTATTGGTGGTGGTGGTATTAGTGGTGGTGGTAATGGTGTTGGTATCAGTGTTGATGGTATTGGTAGTGGTGGTATTGGTGGTGGTATTGGTATTGGCAGTGGTATTGGTGGTGGTGGTGGTATTGTGGTGGTGGTGGTGGTATTGGTGGTGGTACTGGTGGTGTTGGTATTGGTGGTGGTTATATTGGAGGTGGTGGTGGTATTGGTATTGGTGGTGGTATTGGTATTGGTGGTGGTGGTATTGGTGGTGGTCGTGGTATTGGTGGTGGTGGTACTGGTGGTGGTATTGGTGGCGGTGTTGGTGGTGGTGGTATTGGTGGTGTTGGTGGTGGTGGTATTGATGGTGGTGGTGGTGGTAATGGTGGTGGTGTTGGTGGTGGCATTGGTGGTGGTATTGGTGGCATTGGTGGTATTTCTTGGTGGTAGTGGTATAGGTGTTGGTATTGATGGTGTTGATGGTGTTGGTGGTGGTGGTGATATTGGTGGTGGTGGTATTGGTGGTAGTGGTGGTGGTATTGGCGGTGGTGGTGGTATTGGTGGTGTTGGTATTGGTGGTTGTATTGGTGGTGGTGGTGGTATTGGTGGTGGTGGTGGTATTGGTATTGGTGGTGGTGGTATTGGTGGTGGTGTTGGTATTGGTGGTGGTGGCATTGGTGCTGGTATTGGTTGTGGTGGAGGTGGTGGTATTGATGGTGGTGGTGGTTTTGTTATTGGTGGTGGTGGCATTGGTGGGGGTATTGGTGGTGATGGTATTTGTGAAGGTGGTATTGGTGGTGGTGGTATTGATGGTGGTGGTATTGGTGGTGGTGTTGATGGTGATGGTATTGGTGGTGGTGGTATTGGTGGTGGTGTTGATGGTGATGGTATTGGTGGTGGTTGGTGTATTGGTGGTGGTATTGGTGGTGGTTGTATTGGTGGTGGTTATATTGCTGGAGGTTGTGGTATTGATGCTGGTGGTATTGATGGTATTGGTATTGGCGCTGGTATTGGTGGTGGTGGTGGTATTGGTGGTGGTGGTATTGGTGATGGTATTGGTGGTGGTAGCATTGGTGGTTGTATTGGTGGTGATGGCATTGGTGGTGCTATTGGTGATGGTGGTATTGGTATTGGGTGGTGGTGGTATTGGTGGTGCTGGTATTGGTGATGGTATTGGTGGTGGTAGCATTGGTGGTGATGGCATTGGTGGTGCTATTGGTGATGGTGGTATTGGTGGTGGTGGTGGTATTGGTGGTATTGGCAGTGTTATTGGTATTGTTGGTGGTGGTATTAGTGATGGTGGTTGTAATGGTGGTGCTATTGGTATTGGTGGAATTGGTGGTGGTATTGCCATTGGCGGCGGTATTGGTGGTGGTGGTGGTATTGGTGGTGGTATTGGTAGTGTTGGTATTGGTGGTGGTATTGGTAGTGTTGGTTTTGGTGGTGGTATTGGTGGTACTGGTGGTGGTGGTATTGGTAGTGCTGGTATTGGTGATGGTATTAGTGGTGGTGGTATTCGAGGTGGTATTGTTGGTGGTGTTGGTGGTGGCGGTGTTGATGGTGGTGGTTTTGGTGGTGCTGGTATTGATGGTGGTAATGGTGGTGGTGGTGGTGGTATTGGTGGCCGTATTGGTGGTGGTGGTGGTATTGGTGGTGGTGGTATTGATGGTGGTATTTGTGTTGATGGTGGTGTTGGTGGTGGTATTGGTGGTGATGTTCTTGGTGGTGGTTGTGGTAATAATGGTGGCGGTAGTGGTAGTGGTGGTGGTATTTGTGGAGTTGATTGTATTGGTGGTGGTAGTATTGGTCGTTGTATTAGTATTGGTGGTGCTGGTATTGGTGGTGGTGGTGGTATTGGTAGTGGTGGTATTGGTGGTGGAATTGGTGGTGGTGTTGGTGGTATTGGTGGTATTGGTTGTTGTATTGGTTGTGGTGAAGGTGGTGGTATTGATGGTGGTGGTGGTATTGGTGGTGGTAGTGGTGGTATTGGTGGTGGTGGTATTGGTGGTGGTTATGGTATTGGTGGTGGTGGTATTGGTGGTAGTGGTGGTATTGGCGGTGGTGGTGGTATTGGTGGTGGAATTTGTGGTGGTGGTATTTGTGGTGGTATTGGTGGCTTTGGTATTGGTGGTGGTGATAATAGAGGTGGTGGTGGTATTGGTGGTGGTATTGGGATTGGTGGTGGTGGTGGTATTGGTGGTCGAATTTGTGGTGGTGGTATTTGTGGTGGTATTGGTGGCTTTGGTATTGGTGGTGGTGATATTGGAGGTGGTGGTGGTATTGGTGGTGGTATTGGTATTGGTGGTGGTACTGGTGGTGGTATTGGTGGCGGTGTTGGTAGTGGTGGTATTGGTGGAGGTGGAATTGGTGGTGTTGGTGGAGGTGGTGGTATTGATGGTGGTGGTGGTGGTAATGGTGGTGGTATTGGTGGTTGTATTGGTGGTATTGGTAGTGGTGGTATTTCTTGGTGGTAGTGGTATAGGTGATGGTATTGATGGTGGTGGTGGTGGTGATATTGGTGGTGGTGGTATTGGTGGTAGTGGTGGTGGCATTGGCAGTGGTGGTGGTATTGGCAGTGGTGGTGGTATTGGTGGTGGTGGTATTGGTGGTTGTGGTGGTATTGGTGGTGGTGGCATTGGTGCTGGTATTGATGGTGATGGTGGTATTGGTGGTGGTGGTGGTATTAGTGATGGTGGTATTGGTGGAGGTGGTATTGGTGGTGGTGGTATTGATGGTGGTGGTATTGGTGGTGGTGTTGATGGTGATGGTATTGGTGGTGGTGGTATTGTTGGTGGTTGGTGTATTGGTGGTGGTATTGGTGGTGGATGTATTGGTGGTGGTGGTATTGCTGGAGGTGGTGGTGTTGATGGTGGTGGTATTGATGGTGGTTGTATTAGTGGTGGTGTTGGTATTAGTGGTGGTGGTAATGGTGGTGGTATTGGTGTTGGTGGTATTGGTAGTGGTAGTATTGGTGGTGGTATTGGTATTGGGGTTGGTATTGGTATTGGTGGTGGTGGTGGTAGTAATGGTGGTGTTGGTATTGGTGGTGGTATTGGTAGTATTGGAGGTGAAGGTATTGGTATTGGTGGTGGTGGTATTGGTGATGGTATTGGTGGTGGTAGTATTGGTGGTGGTATTGGTGGTGATGACATTGGTGGTGGGATTGGTGATGGTGGTATTGGTGGTATTGGTGGTGGTATTGGTGGTATTGGTGGTATTGCTGGTGGTATTGGTATTGGCAGTGTTATTGGTATTGTTGGTGGTGGTATTAGTGGTGGTGGTTGTAATGGTGGTGCTATTGTTATTGGTGGTGGTATTGCCATTGGCGGCGGTATTGGTGGTGGTGGTGGTATTGGTGGTGGTATTGGTAGTGTTGGTATTGGTGGTAGTGGTGGTATTGGTGATACTGGTGGTATTGGTATTGGTAGTGGTGGTATTGGTGATGGTATTAGTGGTGGTGGTATTGGAGGTGGTGTTGGTGGTGTTGATGGTGGTGGTATTGGTCATGGTGGTATTGATGGTGGTGGTAGTGTATTGGTGGCGGTATTGGTGGTGGTGGTGGTATTGGTGGTGGTGGTATTGATGGTGGTATTAAAGGTGGTGGTCGTAGTGGTATTGGTTGTGGTATTTGTGGTGTTGATGTTGGTGGTGGTGGTAGTATTGGTGGTATTGGAGGTGGTGGTATTGGTATTGGTGGTGTTATTTGTGGTGGTGGTATTAGCTGTGGTGGTGGTTTTGATGGTGGCATTGGTGGTTGTGGTATTGGTGGTGGTGGTGGTATTGGTGGTGGTATTGCCATTGGTGGAGGTATTGGTATTCATTGTGGTGGTGGTGGTATTAGTGGTGGTTGTAGAATTGGTGGTGGTATTGGTGGTGGTGGTATTGGTGTTATTGGTGGTGGTATTGTTGGTGGTTGTGGTATTGGTGGTGGTAGTGGTATCGGTGGTGGTATTGGTGGTGTCATCGGTGGTGGTGGAGGTTGTTTTATTGATGGTGGTGTTGGTGGTTGTCTTGGTGGTATTGGTGGTGGTGGTATTGGTAGTGGTGGTATTGGTGGTAGTATTGGTGGTGGTGGTATTGGTGGTTGTGGTATTGGTGGTGGTATTGGTGATGATGGTATTGGTGGTGGTGGTGGTAGTGGTATTGGTGGTGGTATTGGTGGTGCTGGTATTGGTGGTGGTGGTGGTATTAGTGGTGGTGGTATTGGTGGTGGTGTTGGTGGTGGTGGTATTGGTGGTGGTGGTATTGATGGTGGTGGTGGTAATGGTGGTGGAGGTAGTATTGGTGGTGATATTGGTGGTGGTGGTATTGATGGTGGTGGCGGTAGTGGTGGTGGTGGTGGTATTGATGGTGGTGGTGGTAATGGTAGTGGTATTGATGGTGGTGGGATTGGTGGTGGTAGTATTGGTGGTGATGATATTGGTGGTGGTGATATTGGTGGAGATGTTATTGGTGGTGGTGATGGTATTGGTGGTGGTTGTGGAGGTGGTTGTGGTAGTGGTATTGGTGGTGGTATGGTGGTGTTGATGGTGGTGGTGGTTTGGTTGTATTAGTAGTGGTGGTATTGGTGGTGATGGTATTGGCAGTGGTGGTGGTATTGGCCGTGTTGGTATTGGTGGTGGTGGTATTGGTGGTTGTATTGGTATTGGTGTTGGTGGTATTGGTAATGGTATTGGATGTGGTGTTGGTGGTGGTATTGGTGTTGCTGGTATTAGTGGTGGTATTGGTGGTGGTTGTATTGGTGGTGGTGTTGGTATTGGTAGTGGTATTGGTGGTGGTGGTAATAGTGGTGGTGGTGGTGGTATTGGTGGTGGAGGTATTAGTGGTGGTGGTATTGGTGGTGGTATTGCCATTGGTGGTGGTATTGGTATTGGTGGTGGTAGTATTAGTGGTGGTGGTGGTATTAGTGGTATTGGTGGTGGTGGTATTGGTGGTGGTATTGGCATTGGCGGTCGTATTGGTATTGTGGTGGTGGGGCTATTGGTGATAGTGGTATTGGTGGTAGTAGTGGTGTTATTGGTGGTGGTATTGGTATTGGTGGTGGTATTGGTGGTGGTATTGGTGATGATGGTATTGGTGGTGGTGGTATTGGTGGTGGTGGTATTGGTGGTGGTGGTGTTGGAATTGGTGGTGGAATTGATGCAGTTAGTATTGCTGGTGTCTATGGTGGTGTTGGTATTGGTGGTGGTATTGGTGGTGGTGGTATTGGTGTTGGTGTTGGTGGTGGAATAGGTGGTAATGGTATTGGTGCTGGTGGTATTGGTGGTGGTGGAGGTGGTGTTATTGATGTTGGTGATGGTAATGGTGGTGGTGGTGGTATTGGTGGTGGTGGTATTGGTAGTGGTGGTATTGGTGGTGTTATTGGTGGTGGAGGTATTGGTGGTGGTATTGGTGATGATGGTATTGGTGGTGGTGGTGATGGTATTGGTGGTGGTGGTATTGGTGGTGGTGGTATAGGTGGTGCTGGTATTGGTGGGGGTTGTGGTATTGGTGGTGGTGGTGGTGGTAGTGGTATGGGTGGTGGTACTGGTGGTGTTGATGGTGGTGTCATTGGTGGTGGTGGAGGCTGTTTGGCATTGGCGGTCATATTGGTATTGTGGTGGTGGTGCTATTGATGATAGTGGTATTGGTGGTGGTAGTGGTGTTATTGGTGGTGGTATTGGTATTGGTGGTGGTGGTATTGGTGGTGGTTGTATTGGTAGTGGTGGTGGTGCTATTGGTGGTGGTGGTGTTGGAATTGGTGGTGGAATTGATGCAGTTAGTATTGCTGGTGTCAATGGTGGTGTTGGTATTGGTGGTGGTATTGGTGGTTGTCGTGGTATTGGTATTGGTGGTGGTGGTATTGGTGGTGGTGTTGGTGGTGGAATAGGTGGTAGTGGTATTGGTGCTGGTGGTATTGGTGGTGGTGGAGGTGGTGTTATTGATGGTGGTGATGGTAATGGTGGTGGTGGTATTGGTGGTGGAGGTTTGGGTAGTATTGGTGTTGGTGGTATTGGTAGTGGTGGTATTGGTGGTGTTATTGGTGGTGGTGGTATTGGTGGTGGTATTGGTGATGATGGTATTGATGGTGGTGGTGGTATTGGTGGTGTTGGTATTGGTGGTGGTGGTATAGGTGGTGGTGGTATTGGTGGTGGTTGTGGTATTGGTGGTGGTGGTGGTGGTAGTGGTATGGGTGGTGGTACTGGTAGTGTTGATGGTGGTGTCATTGGTGGTGGTGGAGGCTGTTTTATTGATGGTGGTGTTGGTGGTTGTCTTGGTAGTATTGGTAGTGGTGGTATTGGTAGTGGTGGTATTGGTGGTAGTATTGGTGGTGGCGGCAGTGGTATTGGTGATGATGGTATTGGATGTTGGTGGTGGTAGTGGTATTGGTGGTGGTGATATTGGTGATGGTGGTGGTATTAGTGGTGGTGGTATTGGTGGTGGTTTTGGTGGTGGTGGTGGTAATGGTGGTGAAGGTAGTATTGTTGGTGGTATTGATGGTGGTGGTGGTAATGGTGGTGGTGGTGGTATTGATGGTGGTGGTGGTAATGGTGGTGGTGGTAATGGTGGTGGTGGTGGTATTGGTGGGCTTGATGGTGGTGGTATTGGTGGTGATAGTATTGGTGGTGATGGTATTGTTGGTGGTGATATTGGTGGTGATGGTATTGTTGGTGGTGATATTGGTGGTGGTGTTGGTGGTGGTGTGGTGGTATTAGTGGTGGTGGTATTGATGGTGGTGGTATTGGCAGTGGTGGTGGTATTGGCAGTGTTGGTATTGGTGGTGGTGGTATTGGTGGGTGTATTGGTATTGGTGTTAGTGGTATTGGTGGTGGTAGTATTGGTTGTGGTATTGGCTGTGGTGTTGGTGGTGGTATTGGTGGTGCTGGTATTGGTGGTGGTGGTATTGGTTGTATTTTTAGTGGTGGTGGTATTGGTGGTGGTGGTATTAGTGGTGGTGGTGGTATTGGTGGTGGTGGTATTGGTGGTGGTATTGCCATTGGTGGTGGTATTGGTATTGGTGGTGGTAGTATTAGTGGTGGTGGTGGTATTGGTGGTAGTGGTGGTGGTGGTATTGGTGGTGGTATTGGCGGTCGTATTGGTATGGGGGTGGTGGTGGAATGGGTGATAGTGGTATTGGTGGTGGAAGTGGTGGTATTGGTATTGGTGGTGGTATTGGTGGTGGTGGTATTGGTGGTAATGCTGGTATTGGTGGTGGTTGTTTTGGTAGTGGTGGTGGTGGAATTGACGGTGGTGGTGGTGGAATTGGTGCAGTTAGTATTGCTGGTGTCAATGGTGGTGTTGGTATTGGTGGTGGTATTGGTGGTGGTATTGGTGGTGGTGTTGGTGGCGGAATAGGTGGTAGTGGTTTTGGTGCTGGTGGTATTGGTGGTGCTGGAGGTGGTGTTATTGATGGTGGTGATGGTAATGGTGGTGGTGGTGGTGGTATGGGTGGTATTGGTGGTGGTGGTATTGGTATTGGTAGTGGTGGTTTTGGTGGTGTTATTGGTGGTGGTAGTGGTATTGGTGGTGGTATTGGTATTTTTGGTGGTGGTATTTGTGGTGGTGGTGGTGGTATTAGTGGTGGTGATATTGGTGGTGGTATTGATGGTGCTGTTGGTGGTGGTGGTATTGGTTGTGATGGTATTGGTGGTGGTGGTATTGATGGTGGTGGTGGTATTGGTGGTGGTATTGGCATTGGTGGTGGTATTGGTGGTGGTGGTGGCGGTATTGGTGGTGGTGGTATTGGTGGTAGTATTGACAGTGTTGGTGATGGTATTGGCATTAGCAGTGGTATTGGTATTGGTGGTGATGGTGGTATTGGTGGTGGTGGTATTAGTGGTGGTGGTATTGGTGGTGGTATGGGTGTTGTTGATATTGGTGATGGTGGGGGTATTGATGGTGGTGGTGGTATTGGTGGTGGTGGTATTGGTGGTGGTGGTGGTGGTATTGGTGGTGGTGCTGATGGTAATGGTGGTGGTGGTATTGGTGGTGGTGGAGGTGGTGGTCTTGATTGTGGTGGGTGTAATGATGGTGGTATTGGTGGTGGTATTGATGGTGCTATTGGTGGTGGTATTGGTGGTGTTGATGGTGGTGGTGTTGTTGGTGGTGTGGTGGTATTAGTGGTGGTGGTATTGATGGTGGTGGTATTGGCAGTGGTGGTGGTATTGGCAGTGTTGGTATTGGTGGTGGTGGTATTGGTGGGTGTATTGGTATTGGTGTTAGTGGTATTGGTGGTGGTAGTATTGGTTGTGGTATTGGCTGTGGTGTTGGTGGTGGTATTGGTGGTGCTGGTATTGGTGGTGGTGGTATTGGTTGTATTTTTGTGGTGGTGGTATTGGTGGTGGTGGTATTAGTGGTGGTGGTGGTATTGGTGGTGGTGGTATTGGTGGTGGTATTGCCATTGGTGGTGGTATTGGTATTGGTGGTGGTAGTATTAGTGGTGGTGGTGGTATTGGTGGTAGTGGTGGTGGTGGTATTGGTGGTATTGGTGGTGGTATTGGCGGTCGTATTGGTATGGGGGTGGTGGTGGAATGGGTGATAGTGGTATTGGTGGTGGAAGTGGTGGTATTGGTATTGGTGGTGGTATTGGTGGTGGTGGTATTGGTGGTAATGCTGGTATTGGTGGTGGTTGTTTTGGTAGTGGTGGTGGTGGAATTGACGGTGGTGGTGGTGGAATTGGTGCAGTTAGTATTGCTGGTGTCAATGGTGGTGTTGGTATTGGTGGTGGTATTGGTGGTGGTATTGGTGGTGGTGTTGGTGGCGGAATAGGTGGTAGTGGTTTTGGTGCTGGTGGTATTGGTGGTGCTGGAGGTGGTGTTATTGATGGTGGTGATGGTAATGGTGGTGGTGGTGGTGGTATGGGTGGTATTGGTGGTGGTGGTATTGGTAGTGGTGGTTTTGGTGGTGTTATTGGTGGTGGTAGTGGTATTGGTGGTGGTATTGGTATTTTTGGTGGTGGTATTTGTGGTGGTGGTGGTGGTATTAGTGGTGGTGATATTGGTGGTGGTATTGACGGTGCTGTTGGTGGTGGTGGTATTGGTTGTGATGGTATTGGTGGTGGTGGTATTGATGGTGGTGGTGGTATTGGTGGTGGTATTGGCATTGGTGGTGGTATTGGTGGTGGTGGTGGCGGTATTGGTGGTGGTGGTATTGGTGGTAGTATTGACAGTGTTGGTGGTGGTATTGGCATTAGCAGTGGTATTGGTATTGGTGGTGATGGTGGTATTGGTGGTGGTGGTATTAGTGGTGGTGGTATTGGTGGTGGTATGGGTGTTGTTGATATTGGTGATGGTGGGGGTATTGATGGTGGTGGTGGTATTGGTGGTGGTGGTATTGGTGGTGGTGGTGGTGGTGGTATTGGTGGTGGTGCTGATGGTAATGGTGGTGGTGGTATTGGTGGTGGTGGAGGTGGTGGTCTTGATTGTGGTGGGTGTAATGATGGTGGTATTGGTGGTGGTATTGATGGTGGTATTGGTGGTGGTATTGGTGGTGTTGATGGTGGTGGTGTTGGTGGTGGTGTGGTGGTATTAGTGGTGGTGGTATTTATGGTGGTGGTATTGGCAGTGGTGGTGGTATTGGCAGTGTTGGTATTGGTGGTGGTGGTATTGGTGGGTGTATTGGTATTGGTGTTAGTGGTATTGGTGGTGCTAGTATTGGTTGTGGTATTGGCTGTGGTGTTGGTGGTGGTATTGGTGGTGCTGGTATTGGTGGTGGTGGTATTGGTTGTATTTTTAGTGGTGGTGGTATTGGTGGTGGTGGTATTAGTGGTGGTGGTGGTATTGGTGGTGGTGGTATTGGTGGTGGTATTGCCATTGGTGGTGGTATTGGTATTGGTGGTGGTAGTATTAGTGGTGGTGGTGGTATTGGTGGTAGTGGTGGTGGTGGTATTGGTGGTATTGGTGGTGGTATTGGCGGTCGTATTGGTATGGGGTTGGTGGTGGAATGGGTGATAGTGGTATTGGTGGTGGAAGTGGTGGTATTGGTATTGGTGGTGGTATTGGTGGTGGTGGTATTGGTGGTAATGCTGGTATTGGTGGTGGTTGTTTTGGTAGTGGTGGTGGTAGAATTGACGGTGGTGGTGGTGGAATTGGTGCAGTTAGTATTGCTGGTGTCAATGGTGGTGTTGGTATTGGTGGTGGTATTGGTGGTGGTGGTGGTATTGGTGGTGGTGTTGGTGGCGGAATAGGTGGTAGTGGTTTTGGTGCTGGTGGTATTGGTGGTGCTGGAGGTGGTGTTATTGATGGTGGTGATGGTAATGGTGGTGGTGGTGGTGGTATGGGTGGTATTGGTGGTGGTGGTATTGGTAGTGGTGGTTTTGGTGGTGTTATTGGTGGTGGTAGTGGTATTGGTGGTGGTATTGGTATTTTTGGTGGTGGTATTTGTGGTGGTGGTGGTGGTATTAGTGGTGGTGATATTGGTGGTGGTATTGATGGTGCTGTTGGTGGTGGTGGTATTTGTTGTGATGGTATTGGTGGTGGTGGTATTGATGGTGGTGGTGGTATTGGTGGTGGTATTGGCATTGGTGGTGGTATTGGTGGTGGTGGTGGCGGTATTGGTAGTGGTGGTGGTATTGGTGGTAGTATTGACAGTGTTGGTGGTGGTATTGGCATTAGCAGTGGTATTGGTATTGGTGGTGATGGTGGTATTGGTGGTGGTGGTATTAGTGGTGGTGGTATTGGTGGTGGTATGGGTGTTGTTGATATTGGTGATGGTGGGGGTATTGATGGTGGTGGTGGTATTGGTGGTGGTGGTATTGGTGGTGGTGGTGGTGGTATTGGTGGTGGTGCTGATGGTAATGGTGGTGGTGGTATTGGTGGTGGTGGAGGTGGTGGTCTTGATTGTGGTGGGTGTAATGATGGTGGTATTGGTGGTGGTATTGATGGTGGTATTGGTGGTGGCATTGGTGGTGCTATTGGTGTTATTGGTGGTGGTAGTATTGGTGGTGGTGGTATTGGTGGTGGTGGTGGTGGTATTGGTATTTGTGGTGGTATTGGTGGTGGTGGTATTAGTGGTGGTGGTGGTATTGGTGGTGATATTAGTGGTGGTATTGGTGGTGGTATTGGTGGTATTGGTGGTGGTTGTATTGGTAGTGGTGAATGTATTGGTGGTGGTGGTATTCGTGGTAGTATTGGTGATGGTAGTGTTAGTGGTGGTGTTGGTATTGGTGGTGGTGTTGGTGGTGGTGGTATTGGCATTGGCAATGGTATTGATGCTGGAGGTATCAATGGTGTTGGTGGTATTGGTGGTGGTATTGGCATTGGCGGTGGTATTGGTATTGGTGGTGGTGGTGGTATCGGTGGTAGTGATATTGGTGGTGCTAGCGGTGGTGTTGGTATTGGTGGTGGTGTTGGTGGTATTGTTGGTGGTGGTGATATTGGTGGTGGTGGTGATTTTGGTATTGGTGGTGGTGGTATTGGTGGTGGGGTGGTGTTGGTGGTGGTGGTATTGGTGGTGGTGGAGGTGGTGGTATTGATGGTGGTGGTGGTTATGGTGGTGGTGGTATTGGTGGTGGTGGTGGTATTGGTTATGGTATTGGTGGTGGTGGGGGTAGTGGTATTGGTGATGGTATTGGTGGTGTTGGGGGTGTTGGTATTGGTGGTGGTGGGGGTGGTATTGGCAGTGGTGGTGGTATTGGTGGTATTAGTGGTGGTTGTGGTGGTATTGGCGGTGGTGGTGATATTGGTGGTGTTGGTATTGGTGGTGGTTATTGGATTGGTGGTGGTATTGGTGGTTGTATTGGTGGTGGTGTTGGTGGTGGTGGTATTGGTGGTGGTATTGGTAGTGGTATTGGTTGTTGTATTGGTTGTGGTGGAGGTGGTGGTATTGATGGGTGTGATGGTATTGGAGGTATTGGGGGTTGTGGTATTGGTATTGGTGGTGGTGGTATTGGTGGTGGTTATGGTATTGGTGGTGGTGATATTGGTGGTGGTGGTATTAGTGGTGGTGGTATTGGCGGTGGTATTGGTGGTGGTGGTATTAGTGTTGGTGGTTGTATTGGTGGTGGTATTGGTATTGGCGGTGGTGGTATTGGTGGAGGTATTGGTGGTGTCGGTAGTGGTGGTGGTGGTATTGGTGGTGGTGGTATTGGTGGTGTTGGTATTGGTGGTGTTGGTGGTATTGGTGGTGGTGGTGGTATTGGTGGTGGTGGTCTTGATGAAGGTGGTAGTAATGGTGGTGGTATTGGTGGTGGTGGTCTTGGTGGTGGTGGTATTGGTGGTGATGGTATTGGTGGTGGTATTGGTGGTGGTAGTGGTATTGGTGATGGTATTGGTGGTGTTGATGGTGGTGGTGTTGGTGGTGGTGGTATTGGTGGTGGTGGTATTGGTGGTGGTGGTGTCGGTATTGGTGGTGGTATTGGTGGTGGTGGCATTGGAGGTGGTGGTATTGGTGGTGGTGTTGGTGGTATTGGTGGTGGTGGTGGTATTGATGATGGTGGTGGTAATGGTGGTGTTATTGGTAGTGGTATTGGTGGTGGTGGTGGTAGTGGTATTGGTGGTGTTGAAGGTGGTGGTGTTGGTGGTGGTGGTATTGGTGGCGGTGGTGGTGGTATTGGCAGTGGTGGTGGTATTGATGGTGGTGGTGATGGTATTTGCGGTGGTGGTGGCATTGGTAGTGGTTTTTGCGGTGTTGGTATTGGTGGTGGTACTGGCGGTGGTGGTATTGGTGGTGGTGGTGTTGATGGTGGTGGTATTGGTGCTGGTGTTGGTGGTGTTGATGGTGGTGGTGTTGGTGGTGGTGGTATTGGTGGTGGTGGTATTGGTGGTGGTGGTGTCGGTATTGGTGGTGATATTGGTGGTGGTGGCATTGGAGGTGGTGGTATTGGTGGTGGTGTTGGTGTTGGTGGTATTGGTATTGGTGGTGGTGGTGGTATTGATGATGGTGGTGGTATTGGTGGTGATGGTATTGGTGGTGGTATTGGTGGTGGTGGTGGTAGTGGTATTGGTGATGGTATTGGTGGTGTTGAAGGTGGTGGTGTTGGTGGGGGTGTTATTGGTGGCGGTGGTGGTGGTATTGGCAGTGGTGGTGGTATTGGTGGTGGTGATGGTATTTGCGGTGGTGGTGGCATTGGTATTGGTATTTGCGGTGTTGGTATTGGTGGTGGTACTGGCGGTGGTGGTATTGGTGGTGGTGGTGTTGATGGTGGTGGTATTGGTGCTGGTGTTGGTTGTGGTATTGGTTGTGGTGGAGGTGGAGGTGGTGGTATTGTTGATGGGGGTGGTATTGGTGGTTGTGGTATTGGTGGTGGTGGTATTGGAGGTGGTGGTATTGGTGGAGGTGGTGGTATTGATGGTGGTGGTATTGATGGTGGTATTGGTGGTGGTGGTATTGGTGATGGTGTTGTTGTTAATAAAACAGGCTTTTGGAAACAACCGGTCAGGTGGCTTTAGTACCGATGACATGCAACACAGATGTGCTGTTGTCAGCTTCAGCCCATTAGCACAGGATTATGTGTTACCTGGAATCCACATGACTTTCGCTAATCATTTCTAAATCCATTTTACTTGGGGGGGGGATTGAAACAGACACGAGATAATGCCGGGTTAAAGTGATTGAAAGCAGGTGCTGGTGTTACTGGGGCGGCCGTGCTGCTTGAAAAAACACAATCGGTTTCAGCTGAAGCAGCACATGTCCGGCCTGCAGTAAGAGAAACTCAATAAAGTAAATAGTGCTTATAGACTAAATAACAGGTCCCGTGTAACAACCGAAGTAAAAGGGCCAGTCGCCATGGGAGGGTACAAATGAAGACAAGGCCTACTAAGGAGGAACTAATAAGCCTGTTAACGAATCTGAAGGCAGCATTTATGAGAGATAATGACACAAGCCAATGAAAAATATGGGAGGAGAGTGGGCGCGGCTTCTCTCCTATACTCTACTACAGCAGGCTCGCAGAGCGAGCAGTGCATGCACGCTGCCGCTAGGCTCGACCTAAAAATGGCGTAAGAGAACTCCATGACAGACCCTAGGGTCATAACCATGGACTGAAGGGAAATCACTTCAAACAGTGCAAAGTATTATCTGTTTGTTTTTTTAATAGCGTATCATTTAAGTATCAGTTAAGTCACACAAGGACACATTCATTTTTGGTAGGCACGGGGAGATTAAGTGATTTGCTCAGAATCACAGGATGCTGAGCCGACGCCGAGGCTCAAATCTGGTTCCCCTGCTTCAAAGTTGGCAGGTCTGGCTGTTGCGCCACACCCTTTCTCGTAATATTTGCCCTTTATTGTTGTAGTGCTGCATCACAAGGAGAATTATTTGTTACCCCAGTTAAAGCACTGGCCGAACAATTGATTTCTTAAGACTAAGGCCACCCCAAATCCCTGGGTAAGTCTTGAACTGCCGTGGTGGTGGTATTGGTGGTGATGGTATTGGTGGTGGTGGTGGTGGTATTGGTGGTGGTGGTCGTAGTGGTATTAGTGATGGTATTGGTGGTGTTGATGGTGGTGGTGTTGGTGGTGGTATTGGTGGCGGTATCGGCGGTGGTATTGGTGGTGGTGGTATTGGCGGTGGTGGTGGTATTGGTGGTGTTGGTCGTGGTATTGGCGGTGGTGGTATTGGTGGTTGTAGTATTGGTGGTGGTATTGCCATTGGTGGTAGTGGTATTGGTGGTGGGTTTGGTGGTGGTGTTGGTGGTATTGGTGGTGGTATTGGTTGGTTTTTTTTGTTTTGTTTTTTTAAATATTTTTTGTCCTCCTTTAACATAAATGAGTGAGAAGTCTTTAAGCAAACCAAAGGTTTATTCAAGGATCCCCGTATATAGATGACGATGCCTTCGGATTACTAAGGCCTCCAGGGATCCAACGACACCAGTTGCTAAGATTCTAATGGAGATAAGTGTAGAGAGTGGGTACCTTTCACCACCACAAAATACACGCACTAACTCCGCACTCACTTATTTAATAATCATTGGACTTTTATATATGTGATGTCAAATAACAAGATAAATTATATCAAACCATATTCTCCCAATCAACCCAATTCTTCCATATTTTGCATCTTTTCCTTGCTGAACTAGCCAGATCTAATTTATGAATGCGCCTAACCGAGGTAACCCAATCTAATACTACTGGTGATTGTGGTGTGATCCATTTTAGGCAAATTTCACTCCTAGCAAGAAGGACCAACAAAAATAAAAGTGAAGCCTGTGAATTAGACATATTATAACTAACACACTCCTCTGGTAGGACCCCAAATATAACCAGACTTAAGCTTACCTTAATCTCTCGCCCCAGAACCTCCGAGACAGTCTTACCTATGTCTTGCCAGAAGCCCTGGATAGAAGGACACTACCATAACATATGCAAATCATCCGCATCATCAGAGTCGCACTTCAGACAAACCTTTCGATGAACACCTCCCAATTTGGCCAACTTCTTCGGGGTCCAGTATGCCCTGAGGAGTGTGAACAGATGGTTCCTCTTAAGATAGGCAGCTTTGACCACATTCCATAAAGTGCGCATCGATACTTGCCATAGGTGTGTTACGTTGGTCGAAGGCAGGTCTCTTCTCCAGGACTCCTCCATAGGTATTAAGGGGGTTCACTCTTAATCAGAAGCCAATACCATTTGGAAACCTCCTTTCGTTGAAATAGGGGGCCTCGAAGAGAAAGTTCATATTCTACGTTAGCTTCTTCTTCTTTGTCCAAATGTGAGGCCCAACTAGATAGCTGATAACACTTATATCTTGCGAGTCTTTGGTGGGTAGAATTGTACAGCACGTCCCACGGGAGGAGTTTGTTCCCTTGAAGCAATTGGCCCCAACTCAAACTACTTTCCTCCTGTAATACGGAGGATAGACTGTCTTTTAAGCAAGCTGGCGTGCCTGGGTAGTTCCAAATGGGGGCCCCTGCACTATAATAAGGAATCTTCAGGATCTTCCTAATTTGAAATCAGACTTCACAATCCGAACTTAGAACCTTGAGTTTAATTTTTTAAAGAATTTTGGGTGTCCAAACTTAAAAAGACATCCATCGCCCCCTTGTGGGGTGTTTTTAGACATGGCTAGCAACAGGGGAGGAAGACAGTAAGAATTGAATAGGAGAGGTCTTACGTTCTTCAGTTGAAAGGCAAAACAATAAAAGCGGAGATCCGGGCTAGCTATACCCCCCTCAACCTTTGAACATCTCAACTTCCGCCATGCAATCCTCACCCCCTTATTGGCCCAAAGAAAACTATTTATTAACCCTTGTACTTTTTTCAAAGCGGACTGATCGAAGAATAAAGGGATCGTGTTAAAAATAAAAGTGAACTTTGGCAAGATTGACATCTTAATGAGATTGGATAATGCAAGACTGTTCCAAGAGTTTAATAACAAACCCATTTCTTTCCGTTTAAGGTCTAAATTTACCAAGGCCGTCTTAGTGATATCATGAGTGATATGAATGCCGAGATAGCGGATTTGCTGTTTTGTTGTAACTGTACTTACAGGTGTATTCCAAGTCATAATCTCTGTCTTTTGAGGACTGATTACGTACCCTGAAAACCTTCCAAAATTCATCAATAGTTTCTCCAGACAGGGCAAGATCGCAGGAGAATCACTAGAGAAGATCATTAAGTCGTCTGCATACAAGGCAACTTTTTTCTCCCAACCCTCCCATCTGAAAGGCGTAAAGATATTACTAGCCCTAATGCTACAAGTCAGAGGTTCTATATATAAATTGAATAATAAAGGGAAAAGCGGGCATCCCTGTCTCGTCCCCCGTTCTAGCTTGATTGATTTAGAAAGATTGCCATTAATAATAAGTCTGGCAGTGGGCGTTTTATAGATGTTTTTAATGGCTCTAACAAAGTGATCGCCCAGCCCAAACCATCGAATCATATAGGTTTAAAAAAGGCCAGTTCACTCGATCAAAAGCCTTCGCCGCATCGAAAGCAAAGATCGAGAGGGGCTGATTATGGGCAGTGGCTATATCAATCGCCCCGATTAACTCATCAGTTAGTTCGTGAAGCTGACGACCCCTGATGAATCCCTTCTGGTCCGGATGGACCAAGAAGCTCATTACCAAATTCAGCCTCGCTGCTAGAATTTGTGCAAAGATTTTATAATCACAGTTCAGCAGGGAGATAGGTCTATATGACTCACAGTTCTTTGGGTTTTTATTTGGTTTAAGGATCAAGGAAACCGCTGCCTCATCCCACGACTTGGGGATTGGATTATTTTCGGAGAAAATCCTATCGAACAGCGTCACAAGAACCGGGGCGATCTCTTCAGCCAACGCCACATAAAATTCATTCGGGATGGCGTCTGTTCCCGCTGCACTAGCCTTTTTTAAATGTTTCAGCACGGTCTTCAATTCTGTTAACTCAATATTTCGATTCAACAGACTAGTTTGACTTTCTATGAGGCGAGGGAGCGGTATATCCTTAATATAATTCTTAATTTGCGGCTCTAAGACCGCTAGATCTTCTGTATACAAGTCCTGGAAATAAACCTCAAATGCCTGTTCTATTTTCAGATTATCTGAGGAGGTCTCTCCTGAGTCTAGTATTATTTCTTTAATTAGATTCATAGTTTGATTTATCCGGGACTTCCAAGCGAGGAGTTTCCCGCATCCCTCATCACAATCATAATTGGCTAGCTTACTGGCCTCCCATTTTTTTCCTAATTATATCGTCCAGGTGATCTTTTAATAACTGCTTCTTAGCAGTTAACTCTCTACCTTCCTCCCCATCCAATTGCCCTTTCTGGCGGGATTCACACTCAGATCTTGCTCTAAAAATATCTTCCTCCAGTTTCCGTACGATCTTCCTAGTCTCCTTATGTTTCTTAGCAGCCAAACTTATCACAACCCCTCTAATAAATGCTTTATATGCATCCCAAATAATTTCCAGTGAGGCAGAGTTTAAGTTAATGTTGAAGAAAGTTTGTGTTTCTTCCTTCAACTGTGCAATTATTAGGGGGTCTAGGAGGAGTGTTCTATCAAAGGTCCACCTCCTCGTAGATTCACATTTGGGCATTTGAAGTACTAAAGCAACAGCAGAATGGTCGGAGAGATGTTCCGGGACGTGCCTAATTGATGACGTACATTTCAGCAATCTTAAGTCAATCAAGAAAAAATCAATACGGGAACAATGTCCGTACTTTTTATTGTGGAATGTAAAATCCGACAATGCGCCCAATCCCTTATATTTTTCCCTCCAAATATCTATCAGACCTAGGTCCCTCATTAATACTTTTATAAAAGAACCCATTTTTGAAGAGACTACTTTCCCCCCCACTAGACCTGTCTAGAATTGGGTTCAAAAGAATGTTAAAATCTCCCCCCATTATGATGGGATAATTGGATTGGATCAAGTGACTATAGATTATATTTAGAGGGGTTTCATCGTCTATATTGGGTCCATAATAACCAACTAAGGTATACCACTCCTTTTGGATTTTAACATCACAAATGACCCAACGCCCTTTAGAGTCCACCTTGACCTCACCTAAAGTAGCTCTGGCTGCACGCTTAATAATAACAGCTACTCCTTTAGTATAACAAGATTGTGTTGTGTGACAGGAGAAGTCAATCCATCTCTGCTTATCACAGATACATTCCCATTCCTCACATGTTAGATGGGTCTCTTGAAGGATGATAATCTCAAACTCAGATTGGCGCAGATATTGGGAAGAGTCTGCTGTAACCGAGTGCCCCAAGAAACACTGATTAACGCCTCAATAGAGGGAGCTGAGAAGAGGGGTTTGGCAGACATAGAGTTGAATCCTTTAACCCTGCTTGAAGCTGGGCGGGGAAGATATCTCATTACAATTTCTGGCTCTATCAATTCGCCTTTGTCAATTGTCACTACTGTCTCTTCCTCGGTCTCTCACATGAGCCCTAGACGTCCTAAAGGAGTGCCTATTAGCGAGCTGCCCTTGGTACAACATACCCCTCGGAAGAGAGGAGCAGGCAGAGGCAAAAGTAAACAAGTGGGTTTGGGGGTTGCACACAGGCCAGCCATAGTCCCTCCCATAGCAGTAGCTAATTCTGACTCTACCACTGAGTCCACGGTTCCACCAGTGCAGACTATGGGAGTTGGCGCCACAGCAGAAGGGAAGGGGGGTGAGGCCCCTAGCCGATATACTCTAAGAAATAAAATCTTTCGGTCTGTGAAATTTTCAGACAGTTCTACTGGGGTTTTGCCCGTCCCCGGGATTGGAAGCGCGGCTGTAAAAAAAACGAGTAAGAAGGCAGGGGGTAAGACTTCTCCTATTTCTGATCTATCTCAAGCCTCTTCTGTATCCCCCCCGATACAGCCGCAGAAGGACTCTATTCAAGTGAGAATAACTCCGTCTCTCAGATCTTTCTTCAAGGTGCTTCCGTCAGTTCAGCAAATCCGTCAAGCAAATATACCCCGGTTAGAAAGACAGGAGTCATCTCAAGCCGTGCCCCTCACCAGGAAAACTGTAGGTCCTAAAATGGCCAATATAGGAGAAGGAGAAATCACCGTGACTGCACAGGAAACTGGTTTGAGTTTTCCAAATTCAAACAGATATCAAGTCTTAAGTGACGGTTCTGAAGGTCCTACTATCTGTCCTGAGGAAGTTCCTCAGGCTTCCAAGCAGTCATCTCCTGATATTTTTCAGGATAATCCTCTCGACTCGAATAGTTCTAACCAATCGGAATTGATGAAGATGCTAGGAAATCTTTCCTCAGAGATCAGGAGCAAATTTGCTATTTCGGAAAGGAATCAGGCAAAAATCCAAGACACTTGTGAAGCGTTGGAGGTGAAAGTCTCCGCTATTACGGAGAGGATTTGTCTGATAGAAGCATCTGTTGAGGCCTTAAATAAGGAAGTAGAGGCAAATCGGGTTGAGATCCAATCCTTAAAAAGTGGTGAAAAGTCTATGATGGATAAAATTGAAGCCCTAGAAAACAACAGCAGGAGTAATACCATTAAAGTGCCTAACGTCCCAGAAGGTCTGGAGGGTGATCACATTAAAAGCTTCTTTATAGGATTGTTAAAAGAGTTTATCCCGACTATTGACTCCCTAGACCTGTAGGCTGATATTCAAAGAATCCACAGGGATCCCTTCTCAAAAAATACTAATAGGACAACACCTAGAAGAATTTTGGTAAACATTAAAACATTCCGTTTGAAGGAGCGGATTTTATCTGAAGCACTCAAAGCTGGATCCTATATCAAGGGCGCCTGGTATTTCCGAATCAGATCAGACCTGTCCAGAATTACCCAAGACAGGCAATGGGAACTGGGGAAGTTAATACCGACTTTAAGATCACTAGGGGGCGACAGCGCAACTGAGATTCCCCGCTCTGCTAAAAGTTATGTGGAACAATAAAATGACCAACTTTAGAGATCCGAAGGAGGTAGGAACTTTCATAGAGCAAATAAAGGCTCAGGGTCGAAGCTGATCCTTGTTGTGTTATATATACGTTTTCCGGAGGGGTGGGGAGGGAGCTCGACTGGGCGGGTTATCATCAAGCCCAGGTCAATATCAGGGAGGGTTCCCATGGGAGGGTGGGGAGGGCACAGCTCGAGGAAGCTATTTCTTTACCTCTTTTTTTCACTGGGTGGGGAGCAAATTAGGGAAAAAAGGGAAAAAAAGTCCTCATCTGTCAAATAGACAAGATAGTACAAATAAAAGTGGGTGGATCTTTAAACAACTTATCCTACTGGCATCCTTTCTTTAACCTCAATTAAAATCGTAACGTGGAATGTTAATGGTTTAAGGGTCTTAAGTGGTATTGGTTGTTGTATTGGTTGTGGTGGAGGTGGTGGTGGTATTGGTGGTGGTTATGGTGGTGGTGGTGTTGTTGGTGGTGGTATTGGCATTGGTGGTGGTATTTGTGGTGGTGGTATTGGTGGTGGTGGTATTGGCATTGGCAGTGGTATTTGTATTATTCCTATGCTCAACCCTTGGTAACGTGGCTGCGAGCAGGCAGGCATAACTTCAAAGACAGGTATGTAAAGCATTAAAAACACCAATTTAGTAAATAATTAAGACACAACACAAAATAAAAATCCAACACCAATTTATAAAAATAGGAAATATTTTTATATTTTAAATGACACCAAAACAAAAAAAATCCACTGTAGGAAACCAGAGATAGGAGTTTTTAAAGATTAGTCACTTTCTAGTGCTTAGAAACCAACAGTGCCCCTTTCAGTCATTTCGTTTGCTCTGACAGGGACACATCCACCTTTAGCAATTGTTCTGGAGGATCTCTCACCACTCTTGTGCAGCCCCCTCCAGCAAGCTGGGTCCAGTTAGAACTCCTTCCTGAAGATCTTCTTGCGGGTCCCAAAGTATCCAACACACAAACCAAGGTTCTGGAATCTCCAAGAGGGTCCTTGAAAGTGTGAGACTTCAATTCCCGCAATCCACTTGAACAAAACCCTTACAAATCCACTGGTAGTACTCCTGGCTGTAGATTCTTTGTGGTGATGTCCAGGTGAGCTCTGTTAACCTGTAGCTTGCAGGGAGTCCACTCTTTAGTCCTTTTGAAGCAGGTGTGATCCACAGGGCTGTAGTTTCAAATGGTGCAAAAAGGCGCAATCTTCAGAGTTCAGGCCTTTGGAAATGCACATCAAACACTTCAGCGCAGACCCTTCTGATTCTCTTAAGTTTCAAGCAGCAGATCTGAGAGGAACCGCCCCTCTCAGATACTTATTCAGTGTTCTCTGGGGTCAAGCAGGAGGGCACTCCTGTCCAATGAGCTGCAGGGTTCCACCCAAAGGTCTGACCACTTCCTGCAGAGTGTGGCAAAATGCTAACCCAGAAACCACTATTCTTCCAAAATTCAATATGTCAGAATTTTCAGCAGGGAGAGAAGACCTGGCTAGACACACCCCTAGGATGGCTAATCTCCATAGTCCCTCCCCCTTGCATCTGCTCATTCCTTCCTTAATCCTAGCATCTGGCTGGAGGTGAACAGGGGTCCTCCCCTTCGCTTGAAGTCCATGGTTTATGACTCCTCCCCCTGCTCTGGCATTCCTATGCCCAGCAACCTCTCCTCCCCGAGAGGCTCCTAACCCCAGGGGTCATTTATCACCTCTTCAAAGCAGCCAGGCTCACCCACTTATCTCTGACCAATCAGGGCAGAGCAGTACAGGGTTGAATTTTGTCTTACAGACAAAAAAATCTTATAACTTCTTGTCTGTACATTCTACAATAAATTAACAATATCATATTGTTGGATTTATCATTACCATTCTACTGAGTCCTTTAATCCTAGTTTTATGGCTTTTCTTTCTCCAGTTATTAACTAATAACCTTTTCCAATGTTAACCTATGGCATGGGATTTGCAATGGAAAAAGTGACTTGGGCCATTTTTCCAACACCAGGGCTTATAAAAAACATATTTTATAAATATGCTACATGTATCTACAGTACCCCCACCCCAGGAACACTTAGGTGAGACTTTAGGGATTCTGAATAAGAAAATATATTGCAGATCCTTCCTCCACAGTGCTCCTACCACCAAAGTCGATTTTGGGCAGCACTTTATCACAATGTGGGGAGTGAAATGTGCAATTTCAGTTTACCCAGGGCATATAAAACTCATTTTTATAAGGGTCCACCTTATAGATACCTGCCCCCCCCATCCCTGGGAGATCTAGGGGAGACCCTGGGGGTACCTAATATGCCCAAACATTGTAGGTTAACCATTTTTAAGTGCCCCAAACACAAAAGTCGAGTTTGGGCACAATTTACTTTTTTAAAGCAGTCCTGCCACACAGAGCCACTTTTAAAAATTACCTCAGGCTTCAGCAGTGCACACATGCAAGTGCAAAAAGGTCTGCTGGTCTCTAAACTGCCATGCCATATTAAATACTAGGGACTGATAGGTAGTTTCAATCCCCCTGCCCTAATATGTACTGTGGCCCTATGGGGTAGGTCATGCCAATCACAGGGGTACCCCAACCCTTAGTGTACCCTAGTGTATGTAGGTGTTTTCACTGTATTCTAAGTGTTTTCAGCATAGCACGGGCCCTGTGCCTGGTTAGGCAGAGCCCAGGGTCAGTCAGAGTCAGTTACCACCAGTATCAGTCAGCAGAAAGTTGGGGGGTGCCCAGGGCACAGGATGACTTTGCAACAGCCCTCATGTCCCCCCTTCTCACCTATGTGTTCCTCAGAGGCGCAATCCATCTACAGGCATCTCATTCCCCACTGCCTTCTGTGGCAGGGCCGCTAGTCCCTCCACCTGCATAGGATCCAGTTGGTATTGAGGGAATAACGTGTGCTTTTTAATTTTTTGGATTAGACTCTCAAATTTTGTGCCATCATTTTACGCAGTAGATTAAATATTAGAATTTGTAATTTGACATAATGAACAATGTGCAAAACACATTCTCTTCAAGTGAAGTGATACGCTGGAAATGTAATCTATTCGGGTTTCTATCGCAAAGTATTTGCCATAAAACATTGCATTTAAATGCAATTTAGGCTAGCAACAACACATGAGCATTCGTTATATTATGGCTCCTAATGCGAACCATTCAAACATTTGAAATTCATGAGAGTTAAATTTAGCGCCACTTCGACAAATGTGTTTTTTCATTGTGTGTCATACTTGTAATTTTATTTCTTGAATCTTTCACAAATATAACATTTATAGTAGTAACCTCATTGACATCTGCATTTTTCCAATACATGAGTTTGTTCTGATGCAATTGATTACAATGAACACCAACTGGGAACTGATTTGTGCAAGTCGTAGCTTTAGTTACTGTTATAGTGTTTAATATAGCCTACTGCCGAGGGCTATGGTTGTTAAAGGCCCTAAACCTGAGTTATAGCGAGGGAGAGGGCCTTTAATAACTGGTATAACCTGCGGCAGAAGGGCTATATGGCTGTTGGAACTTTTCACCCACTAAGTGTAGAATGTTCAAAATTAAAATGGGAGAAACATGAAGACAAACATTGGAATGTTTGACTCCAGGATTATACCAGCCATTATAAGCCACTCCATTGTCTTCAATGGAGTTCTCAACATTCCAATGTTATAATATAGCCTTAGAGCCCTCTGTAGCGGGATCTACCGACCATTTAAGGCCCGCTCCAGCATTAAAGGCCCAAGCCAAGGGGCCTTTAACAAGGAAGCGGGCCTTTAATGGCTGGTAGAGCCCGCTACGGAGGGCTCTAAGGCTATTAGAACATTACGCCCCTAGAGGGCAGAATGTTCTAATTTGTAAAAACAAAAACCTCTCAGAGCCCGAGGGGGTTTAAATCCCCTTGGGCTCCGAGAGGCCCTGGTTCACAGCAACAGCTGTGAAATGAAAGAAAAAAAAGGAATGTTGCTCTACAGGCTTCTACCAGCCAGTAGAAGCCCAGAGCACTCCATTGTCTTCACTAGAGTGCTCAACATTCCAATGTTCTAATACAATATATATATGTCACTATTACGAATGGCCTAGCCTTGCACGCAATAATTATTGCATCTAGTAATCAGATTGGAATGTAATAGCTGTAATAATTTTCACCTATTCTGAGTTCACACCTCTAAAGTGGCTCATAACATGCAGATTTTTGTGCTTACTGGACGAAAATACTCAAGAGCTGGTATTTTGTAGGTTTGACCTGATGAAACTGCGTAAAAATTGTGGCCTGCTGTTAACAGGACTTACTTCAGGTACTGGGATTTCATGGGCTGCTCATAATGAGCAACATAGGTTAACATTTTGCATGGGTGTGTTGATATTTCTACATATTACAACATTGCTCTAACTTGACACCTCTCTCCACTCCCTCAGTCTCTGTTAACAGTCTGGAGTCAGAGGAAGCAAGCTTCACAGTGTGCGCTCTTCTAACCGCCTCCATGCTAATGCCAGGATAGAGACCACCAGTATTCCGGCTGGCGGGAATCAAGATGGCGGAGCAATATTGAGTGGGACAGGCCCTCCTCATACCATAAAGGGCTAAAACAACCGACATTAGTTCAAGGGAGAAAGTTATCACTTTTTATGTTAATGTTAGGTGTTTTTATAAAGCACACTGTTACCCTGGGGTGCCCTGGCGCTAGCAAGGGTGTTATGAAACACCCTGTTTCAACTTGATGTTTCTGCTGATGTACCAGGAAAGGAATATAAAGAAAGCACAAGAGAGCAGTGCATCCAATCTTGTGCACTGGACACAAAAACTGACTGCAAACTGCCTACTGGAAAGGAGCAACACAAATCTTGAGAGGGTCTCGCATTGTCTCATGGGAGTTTATGCTGCCTTTAGAGCTAGGCAACCATTTTGGGGATAAGCAGTTTATAAAATCCACATCCCAAGAAAGGATAGTTAGTTTCAGAAACAATTTAACAGCAGAAGCAGGAGGAGATCCATGGTCCATGCAGAAATTATCTATGACTATTTTACATTATGCAAGGTTGGCCTGAGACACAAGATGCTGTGTCACACCTCAGAAGCCACATCTGTTGAAAATAATAGGACAGAAAAGCATTGGATCATCTGAGAGGACTAATTCATTTAGAGGCAGTATGCTGCTCATAAACCAAGTTCTATCAGGTAGAGGCACACTTCTTGTGTGATAGGTACCATTCAGAATTAGAGCTGTTGTGAAATATTGAAAAAGTGACAGATTTCTGGCATGCTGCAAAATATGAACCATAGATGCCCAGACAGTCCGGCTTCCCACGTCTTTATACAGGTACTGACAAGGCACTACATTACACTGCTGACTTGTTTGGCCCCAATAGAGAATGTGGTAGCTATGTTTGGCTTATGAAACTGTCCACAACACTATATTTTTGTAAAGGCTGTGACAATGGGGAGATGTGTTTTTGTTGGGTCCCAGAACAGTCAGGAGTTACTGGGACTCAATTGCAGGTTGTCTACCACGGATGTCCTCGGGTCACTATACTAAGGCACTCCATTGGATGATAAAGTACTCCCTTTTAACACTTGACTCTCACACTGTAGGTTGGCTCTCACAGCTTACTCCATGTCGTAGTGTAAGATTAAACAGTAAGAGAGGCAGCAGCAGTCAATAAGGTCAATATCAATTCTTCTCCTTACTGTAGTAAGGAAAGATCATGACATAGGGGAATAATAATATATAAAATCTACTAAAAGCTATGATACAAATTTATAAACAGAAGTCTCCAGTGCCTTTTGGGCCTGGGATCTGACCCCATCTGTGAACTTGCTAAGTGTGAAGCCCTAGTCAACATTGGGTCCCTGATCCACGTTAGTCTACGTTGGAGACTGCTATCTTCAGATCTGCTCCAAAGTACTTGGGTATGCAAGGAGGGAAGTCCCTTCTTGCTGGTGGGAGCGCTATTTCAAATACCTCGGGGCATCAATACGTTCAAACAACTAAGTCCAAAATTCATACTCTTCAAACGAGTTAAATATCCATCTTTAGAATGTTTTAATTCATTCAGTGCATTATCCAGCATCCAGCCAACCAAAGATCCATTATATATTAGTGAGCCCAATGCATTTCGGGTTGTGCATTTCCCCTTCCTCAGGGGCCATTCACTACTTTTCTGGATCCCGCCGGCTACCTCAAGGAAAAGCTTGGGAATCAGTGCTTTTCTAAAGATGGATATTTAACTCGTTTGAAGAGTATGAATTGTGGACTTAGTTGTTTGCACGTATTAATACCCCGAGGTATTTGAAATAGCACTCCCACCAGCAAGAAGGGACTTCCCTCCTTGCATACTTCATAGCATTTCGCACATGGGCGCCAATGGACACGGCGCTGGTGGTTGAAGCACTCTGAATAGAACACTTTGAGTTTTTTTGTTTACACACACGAGTGCACGTTGGCAACAGTTGTTGTTTATTCCAAAGTACTTGGGGCCATATGTACGACCATTTAATTTTGCGCCTCGCAATTTGCGACACATTGCGAGTCCCAAATTGTGAGGCGCAAAATCAAATGTACAACAGTGTGTTTAACACTGTTTGCGATTCCCAATGGGGTCGCAAATTGGGAGGCTCATTAACATTAATGAGCCTCTCGCAATTTGCGAGCCCATTGGGAATGACAGGCCCTCCCAGGGATGGCGGCCTGCTGGGCTCAGCAGACCACCATGTCTGGGACTGCTTTTCAATAAAGCAGTTTTTTTTTACATGCAGCCCGTTTTCCTTAAAGGAAAACGGGATGCATTTTAAAAAACAAAAGTGAAACGTTTTCGTTTCTTTTAAGGGCAGGCAGTGGTCACTGGGACCATTGCCTGCCCTTAAAAAATTATTTCGCATGCATTTGTAACATTTGCAAAATGCATTACCATCTACTTGAAGTAGGTGGTAATTGTGAGTGTTTTGCGACCGCAATTGCGGTCGCAAAACATTAGTACATGGGTTTGAGACTCGCTATTTGGAAGGGAACGCCCCTTCCAAATAGCGAGTCTCTAAACACTTTTTTGCAAGTCGCAATTCATTTGCGACTCACAAAATTGTGTTGGTACATGGTCATGACAATTTTAGCATGCGCAAACGGGTCGCTAACCCATTTGCGCATGCTAAAATTGTTCGTACATCTGGCCCTTGGATGCCAAACTACAGTAGCAATTTCAAAGAAATCTAAAGATACTTTCCAAAATCTCAGACATTCACTTCAAACTTTAAACTAATGATTTTGGTAATTTCAGAGATGTGATATAGGGCCTGATCCAATGCATTTTGTCAGGGAGACGGAGGACATTATACCAGTCACACTGACAGATTACCGTCTTCCAAATTCAGACATCACCTTCGGTCCAGAGATCTCTGTACCTTGATAAGAACCACTGTCATGGCGGTTCCTGTCAAGCTACAAAAGGTTTGGTGGGTGGTGCCACTGCCTTGGAAGGCCATTCACCAAACGTTACTAAAGTTTTTATTTTTCAAAAGCCAATCTCTCAAAGGGGCATATTATCAAGAAACGGCGTTAAAATTATCGCCGCTTTAGCGGCAGAAAACTGCCGCTAAAGCGGCGATAATGGGCTTGATAATATGCCCTTGAGAATTCCAATAGAAGCCCATGTTCTGGTGTCAACATGGGCTTCTATTGGAATTCTCCAGGGCATATTATCAAGCCCATTATCGCCGCTTTAGCGGCAGTTTTCTGCCGCTAAACCGGCGATAATTTTAACGCCGTTCTTGATAATATGCCCCTCAGAGTTTTTCCCGGGGTGTGGGTCTAATTCTTTTTTTTCTGTCCCTCACTGTAAGGGTTTACTTGGTGGTGAGGGCTTGAGTTGTAGTTACTTTAGGACATGACTTACAGTTATTTGAGATAATTATATCTGGTGAATTTTAGTGGTTTTTTTTGTTTAAAAGGGAATTGTTTAACTGACATTTTCACCTAACTATAACGTGTGATCAATCTTTCTAATTTTCACTTATTTTATATGGTTTTTTTAATTTAAAGTAAGACATTGTTAAAATCTCAAACTGTATAATCACTTTAGCCTTTATTTTTTTCAGTGAATATCTGAGTTTTTTTAACACAAAGTAAGTTGTCCATCGCTGTGCGTGGAATAGGGTCGGGTGCAGGGCCTAGCCAACCACCCCCCATGGTTGCCCAACCTCCAGCGAGTGGTCACCCTGCCCATTGTCGGCTGTGTGCAGCATGGGGTCAGGCCCTCCACCCAACTCCCAACGCATGGCTCACTATGACAAATAACAATAGAAAAGGTGTCATTTTAAGTAAGCCATACCTATTGGCTTTGTTGAAGGATCAGCGGTCCTACTGGCTCTATCAAGGGATCAGCATCAAAATATATAAAACAGACCTATTGCCTTTGTCAAAAAGTCATCAATAACTACAATCAAATGTGTATTTCATAAATTCACACATTGCAATCTTTAATAACACTGATTGTCTAAAAATATTTTCAATAAAGCATTATTTTCAAAAAACATAAAAAAAATGTCTTTGAATGAATCAATAAGCTTCATTTGATCATTAAAAAGTCATAAAAGCACAATAACAGTATAAAAATAAAAAAATACAGACAAAATAAAATATGTTCATATGATAAATAATCTATGATAAAAATTCAGCAGTTAAAACATAAGTGACTGCCTACTACACAAAGCAAATTTAAGAAAGGTATAGATGATATCATAGACCTCAAGGGATTACTATTTATTAAGCTTCTAAAGCGCTCGAATGCCAATGGCGTATTGGCGCTAGTGTCAAAGCACTGTCTAGTGTGTAGTTCTGGAACTAAGGCCTACTGAATAGTCTTATCAAATTGGGGCAGAAAATAGCCATGTTTTAAGCTCCTTCCTAAATCTAATCAGATTAGGCTGGCTTCTCAGATGTTCAGGGAGATTGTGCCACAGTTGGTGTAGTATGAATGAAACTCCTGCTGCCCCACTTCGCTCTTTTGATTTTTTGGACGATTACTGTCATGGAGTTAGTTGATCTAAGCATCCTGTTAGGTATGTACCAGGAAAGATTCTTCTTTCATGTATGCTGGGGCATTTCCATTTAGGGTTTTATGAGCTAAGGATAGTAACTTGACTCTTTTCTTCGCTATAAACCAGTTGAGTTCTTGAAGAGTCTCAACAATGGGCTCAACTTTCGGGATTTTTTTCAAAAATCTTGCTGCACCCTTTTGTAAAACTTGAAGTTTTTTCAGTGAGCGCTGATGAATGCCCAGATAGAGGGCATTGCAGCAATCCAGCCTCGATAGAACTAAGACTGTGAACACTAATTTTTGAAAATTCAAAGGAATGAAAGGAAGAATCTTCCTAATCTTACACAGAAGAAAGAAACATTAAGAAGTAAGTTTGTTAGCCTGAGCCTTAAAGGACGGGAAACATCCTGAGCAACGACTCCGGAACAACGAGTTCCGGAGTCACGAAAGCGGAACAACGACTTGCCCGAACAACGACTCAGCCTTAACCACGCATGTGCGTTGTTAAGGCTGATTCGGTCTAGTGTTCGGGCAGGGCAGAGTTCGAAGGAGCGTCGCAGTCGCAGAGGAACAGGTAAGAGGGGAGTTAATTTTTAGGGGGTGGAGGGGTTTGGGGTTAGCTTTTAGGGGTTTAGGTTTAGTTTTTAGGGGGTATGGGTGATTGTGTTAGTTTAGAAGGTGTGGGAGGGATTAGTTTGTAGGGAGTAGAGATCAATTTTAGGGGGCGTTGGTGATCGTATTTATTTTTAAGGTGGAGGAATTAGTTTATAAGGGGTTGAGTTTGGTTTTAGGAGTTGGGGCGATCGTGATTATTTTTAGGGTGGGGGAATTAGTTTTATGGGGGTTGAGTTCGTTTTTAGGGGGTGGGGGTTTGGGATTAGTTTTTATGGGGCTATGTTTGTTTATATGGTGTGGGGGGAATTAGAATAAAAGGGAGAATTTGTAATAAGGGGGTTGAGTTCGTTTTTAGGGGTAGGGGTTTGGGATTAGTTTTTAGTGTTTGTTAATAGGGTGTGGGGCGAATTCATTTTTAAGGGGCAGGAGGGTTTGGGGGGGATTGGAGTCGTAGTAGAAAAGCATTTTTTTAACACGCATTCCTTTAGCATAAAAAAACGTGGTAAAGGAATGCGTGGTAAAAAAAATCGTGGTTTAGACAAGGTCGTGGTTGCGCCCTCGTTGTTAGGGAAGTCGTGGTTGTGGAACTCGTTGTTCCAACATACAACCTTAAAGGACAGATCTGCTAAGTATTTGTAAATATAATAATGCAGGTTTACATCTAGACATCGAGTCACTCTAAACTGATGGAATTGAAAATCTTTTAGTATAAATACAGTAAAATGCACAAAAAATACAATGTGTAACATGGTTTGTGGAGAATGCTTATCAGAAGGGCAAATAAGGACAAGAGATGTCTTTGAGTCTTTTTTGAACATTTTTCAGGCCACAAAGTTCAGCCATAGAACCAGCCACAGAAGAGGTCCCTGCACTTCAGCTGAAGAGCAGACAGCTCCAGCTCAGAATGCTTTAAAAACATATGGTAAGTTGTCTTGGGGTCGTGGATTCAATGAGCCTGGAGGCTTACTGTTACAAAATGTTGCTGCGGGGCTGCTTCCTGCTCCTAGGGGGGACCACCAAGATCCAAAAAGCCATTGCACGACCTTATGGGGATGCTCCTTGGTTGGAGCAGTGAATAATAATGCACTCATTTGTTATTCTTTGCTTATATGTTTAGTTATTTTTTAGGGTGCCTCGGTGCCCACCTGGGCACCCACAAAGTAATTATAGTTGGGTGCCATGGGGGAAGACCCAAGGCGCCCTTCCTCCCTCCAGGCTCACCAGCCAGCACCCGTGCAAGGTGCCGGTTGGAGCTGGCATTTAAAAAAAAAAAGTTTTGTACAGTGGGTGTCTTGGTGCCCACCTGGAGCACCCACAATGTGGCCTTCATTGAGGCTGCAGGGGAGCACCGAGGTCCTCGGGCCCCTGCTAGCTCTCCAGCCAGCACCTATTGTGGTGTTGGCAGAAGTCACCTCTTCAACTTTGCTCCCACCCAGACGAGAGCAGCATTTTTCTCTGCTCTCCCCTGGCGGGAACAAAGTTATGTTCCCTGCCCGGGCGAGTGCAGGCAGTGAATTAAGTTTCAATACCCAGCCCATACTCTCCCAGGCAGAAAACACCATTGTTATGAGGGATGCGGTCCCCGGAAAACTGCATCGGTATTGGGCCAGCCATTGGGGATTGTGTCCATGGGGCTGATCTACATCCACGAAGAGGGGCCGATGCGCCCTCCCCCCAAAAACAAATACTAACTCTGGAGGATGGGGTCCCCAGGACCTTATAGAAGCTCAGGGAGGGGGGCTGCAAGTCCCCTGCCCTTAAAGATCAAACTCTGCCTGCAAGAGATGGGGCCCCAGGGCCATAAAAAGGCTTCGGGAGGGTGGCGAAAGTCTCATCCTCAAAACAGTATTGAGCTGACCGCAGAGTGCTGGCCCATTATGCGAGGTTATATTTAAAAAACATCGGAGCCCGCATCTATATACCCCCATTAAAAAAAAAAAGATTTGTGGCCCACTAGGCCTAGGGAGGCAGAGCATCCATAGCCTGCCCACCTACATGTGTTCCTTAATTCTTGTCTGGACCAGGGACTGTGTCCCCAAGTTCTAAAATGGCTGCTGCCATATCTTCGTTTTTTTTTGCTCTTGTTTTTTTGTTTAAATCTTTTTATTAACATTTTTCACATTTTAAGCATACAACCAGAACAATGCATATATACCATGGACAGTTGCTTGCATATGTTACATTATCCAGTACCAATCTGTAAAAAAAGGGACAGATGAGTTGTTCAACAGATACTAAGAGGAGTCTCATGACAGCGCCTGTATAGAGGGCGTAGCGGTGCCTAAGAATCTGACCACTGGACAGCTTGTGAACGTTTCAGACATGGTGCATCTTAAGCCAAACTGGGGACATAGGGTACAACAAAAGGAGGACAACTTAATCCAAGGAGGGGTAAGGGAGTCACATGAGACCTGCTGCAGTGCCTAGTATAACCGAGGGAGCCAGCCCTATCAGGGCCCAATGACAACGGGATTATGAAAAGGGGCCATATTTCCCTGGAAGTCAGTGCTACTCAACACCCATACCAAGGGGGGATGAGCATTGGGTGTCAGTCAGTCAGTCATAAGCTTTATTCGACAAATAGTCATGAAAGCTGAATCCAGTACAAAATTTATGACCAAAGTATACTAAGTTTTTAAAAGGGAAATTTCCCACAAATATAAAAAAATCCATATAAATATATAGAAGCAACAATATAGATTCATATGCTCCTCTCAAGAATATGTACATGTATACAAAGAGGACTTTTTACATAAAAACATTAAAACATTAAAACGTGAGGAAAACTCAAACCCCAACCACATTTTAGCAGCCAAGGAAAAAAAACAAAAAAAAACGAATGCGGCATACAATATACATTAGTTATAACGCCGCAATCGCTTATAATCCATGCCCATCCTAGATATTTAGCTAGGGATATGACAAGTGGTAACCCTGTTTCGGTACGGATTAATCTAAGTGCTACCTCATATTTTCGAGTACCCAAAACTCTACAGATTGGGGCCAACCATATACGCCGCGGAACTGTGTAAGCAGGACACACACATAACAAATGGGCCAGAGACTCCAAGTTTGCATGGCAAATGGGGCAAGAAGTGTCATCTGCTGTGTCCCATCTTGCAGTGAAAGACTTGACAGGTAATGTGCCCACTCTCAGTTGAAAAAAGAGCTTTCTATCATGAGGCTTCGTAATGGTGTCCCAGTATGATTCTAACTTTTGTGTTGGTTTAGCAACTAGGAATTGGCCCGTTAATGTCGAGGGATCACTATTCCTGAAAAGGTTGGCATCCACCCATCTCCAGTATCTTTCCTTCAGTTGTGCTTTGGAGGGAAACGGAGTGTTTTCCGGATTCTCCCAAAGGGCAACCATGCCGATGTTTACTAGTATAGATCTAACATTCTGTAACCATTGGATTTTCTTGAAACGATCTGCTCTTATTAGATCTTTTAGGCCCTCAACATAAGGTGTCAATTCAGGAGTTGACCAAATTCTCCGCCAGTACAGCAGGGGCGTAATCTGGCACTGTCAGCCAAAGCCTTCCTACCTAAATCACAAAGTAATGGCCGAGCTGGTGTGCTTTGTGGTAGGTTAGTGATTTTCCGTAGGAAGCTATTTTCAGCTACATTCAGTTTTGAAAGGTTTTTAAATCCCCAGAGCTCTGCCCCATATAATACTGCACTAACAACTTTCATATTATAAATGGTCAAGACAGAGCTAACTGGTTTTGTGAATGATGCATTAAACTCAGCCAGTAGGGTACCTGCCAACTGGCGATGTTTCAGTGTGGCCATGCCCAGTTGCTTACCCCACATCATGTCACCCTGCATAATGACCCCAAGATATGGAAAATCTTTTACCTGCTCTAGTGGACGCTTATTCAGCACCATCGCTCCTCTAAAGGATCTATGGGGGTTAAATGTCATAAACGTTGTTTTGGATACATTTATCTCCAAATCCTGTAGATGGCAAAATTCCTCAAAGAGCATTAGGGCTCGCTGTAAGCCGCTCTGTGTTTTAGCGATTAACAGCGTCGGCGAACATGAGGATGGGAATTTTCACACCTGCTAGTATAAGAGCGTCCGTTGGATTCGCTTCCAAAAATTTTACAATCCCATTAATAAAAATGGAAAACGTTGGGGCCATCACACAACCTTGTCTTACCCCCCTTTCCACTCGGAAGGGTGTCAGTCCTGGATATCATCCCGGGGTTCCCCAGTGTTAGTGACCATTTCCTGTAACTTCAACACCATAGTATCCCATTGAGACGCCAGGGGGAACATACGGATACCAAGCGCGTCTTCCCTGCGTAGCACCACTTCCTCCGCCCTAGCTCAGTTAAGTAGAGATCGGCGCCAGGCTAATGTGTGATGTGACAGAGGGGATTTCCATCGCTTGGTAATCAAGCGTTTTGCTGCTATTAGCTGTCATTTGTATAATCGTCCTATTAGGAGCCATCAAGGCTTACAAATGGCAAAGGGCAAGACATCAGGAGACTGTGTTGAAAAAGAGAGAGCTACAACTTGAGCAACTGCAGGACAGACATTACCAACATCTTAAAGGGTTAGAACAATTCAGGCAGGGACAGCAAGCTACAGCTCCTGTTTAGGTCAGTCTCTTCTACTAAGAGAAGCTAATTCAGAAAAGAGAATTGGTGTTATGACACTAGTCATAAGAGGGGGAACTGATAGAGCGCAGATAGCACTCTATTTGTATGAGTGCACTATACTCATGGTTTAAAAATGCACTCGTAAATACTTGTATTGTGTGCAGTGTTTTGATTATTAAGAAACATTTAATTGAATCATTTAATGTTGAATTATTGAACGCATTAAGTAGACTTCTGTATGTATTATGATTCCTTCATGCATAATGTGCAGGACCATATTATTTTATATATCGCAATTGTGATTTGTCTAAGTTGCCTGAAATATAGGCCCAAAAGTATCTCCTTGCTCTCGAGAAATAATGAATTAAATGAGTGTTGTGTTCAAGGTTAGAGTGTTCTCACCCTGTTGCAGGTGCAGAAATACACACCATTATTTTCAGAGTTAAGGAGAGATCCGGAATGCCTTTGAAGATAACTGGAAGCGAGAAGGGAGGATGCTTTGCGTATCAGGTCTGTCTGGACGCCAAGGCCACTGGAAGAAGATACCTCTAATTAATTTTACTTCATGAAAGAGCACCAGCTACTGTATAGAGGTTTAGTGGAAACTTTTAGAAAAGGTGACGCAATGTTAATTGAATCCCATCTTTTTGTATGATGCGCAGGGACAGAGAAACCAGACTTCTGCTAGATTTCGGAGAAGACGGAGCATCTTAGAGCGAGCTCCATAGCCTTAAGCTAAACAACCCATTTGACGTGAGTACTTCTTAGGAAGTCACACGTGCTGACACCATTGGGGAACGATAGAAGAGAGACAGGAAGGGCCCTCATATAGAATAGTGTAGGGAAAGATTTTAATTTTTCAATGAATCGAGAGCTGAATATTGCATCTATTTTGTGTTGCATTGTGATTTTGGAATTTATAATCATTTGCCTTTTGGGCCGTATTACTTATATTAGAAAGATCGGCTCTGTATTAATTTTTCTGTATCTCTATACTTTGCTATTGAGATGTATTTACATCCAATTGTTTTTGGCCTTATAATAAATATTCAAACTGCACTTCGGAGTCAGTGATCTTTACAGGCATGACAACTTTGTTGATATCTGTTTAAGCTGTTTTCCTCCCCTCAACCACTTTAGGTAAATAAAAGATCGATCGTTTACGCTATACTTAGTAGAGACTTTAAGAGTGCAAGTTAGCATAATCAAATGGTAGCAGAGGATGGTTTACCTTTAAAGTGGTTTACCTCTAAGGTGAGGGGAGTACTTAGGAGTAGGGTCGAAGGTTGGAAGGTCAAAGAGCCCTGAAGTGGAGCAGAGGAGACTGGAGACTGGCGGACGTTGACGGTGCGGCGAAAACAGTGGTGGCGTGAGTATGAAGGCATTGTGTTAGATTGCGGTAATGAGTAAGTGGGTGATGTCTTGCGGAGTTGGAGTGTATGTTGAGTGAATGTGGTTTTTGGTTTAAGTTTTGGTAAGCGGACTCAAGAGAAGTCCAAGATCCCGGGATAGTTTGGTATTGTAATTGTCTGATTAAACGTGGGTGTTGTGAAGCGCTATCAACGATCCACTTGTGTTAGGGACCTTTGTGTGAATGAGGAAGAGATCGCGGTAGAAAGCCTCAGGTACCGGGGGTAGACTATGGCGATTGAGTGACCAACGCAGGTCGGGGGTCACAACGGCTGAATGTGCTTGTGAGAGTGTTCTATCGATCTTCAGTGTCAGACAATTACTTGTTTATGTGACTGTAAGTTATTGTAATTGTGTAGGAACAATTACTTGGTTCAATAACTTTTGGTTATACAGTTACTTGTGGTATGAATGTGTGCGAGCGAGTTTGCGGAGAAATTGTAAAGGCGGGTGAGCCGCTGCAAGGAGTGAGAAGTGATATCAGGGTGCGACATGCTGTGATAGGTTGGTTGGTGTAAGGCCGCGCTGGGATTGGTGAAAGTGCATTAGCAGTGGAACAGCGTAACTTTGGAGCTTGCAATTGATCGATTTCAAAATGAGATGCTTTAGGGTATTGCGAGATTTGTGTAGAGGTGACACAGGGGTAGTGACTCAGGTAGGGGAAGAAGCCCCGCCAGAGGACACATCGGCACATTACATGGCAACGAATGTAGGACTTCATACTATCATGTGGCTTCAGAATTGGCATAAAATTACAGAAAAAGAGGGTGAATTGGCTTTCCCTCGTTATGGGTCTTTCCGCATGGAAGTGCTTACCCAGCTGAGGGGGGGTGATGAATGCACTGAAACCGCCCCCTAGACCCACACAATTTGAGGCATTAGATGAATGGATGAGAGCAGCTCTAGTAAAAAAGAGAGAGGCTTCACATGGCAGAATGAGAAAAGCAATGAAGGCATATCATGATGCTAGATGGGATGCTCAGTTGAAGAGATGGAGAGTAGATACTATAGAGGGAGAACGCTTGTACCCCCTTCTCACAGTAGGAGAGGGGCCTGAAGGGAAAAAGAAGACGGAGGAGGACAGTGATACAGACGATGGCTTTCTCGATAGATTGTTAGCGGACCGTCCTCCACCCTGTTCGTCTAGATTAGAGACAGAGCGGGTGCACCCAACAGAAGAGCAGTTGGGTGCAGAACAACTGAATCCTGGGGAACCAACGGCAGGGGTAAGAGGCCAAATTACCATGGTACGCATTCCAGGAGGGTCTGGAGGAAGAAGGTATTCAAATACTGATCCGGAACCACCTGTACGAAATATGCAGTTGCCAGATGCTTTGTCTGTACCAGTCACAATAGGGCCAGTGGTTTCGATATATGCTCCTAAAGACAGAACCGACGATAGTCATCAGCACAAGGGTGAGGGGGAAGAGACAATTTCTGGAGGGAGCCTCGCAATGAGTGGGACAAGATTCTGTCGATTACTAGTAGAAGCTAGTACTCAACTGCCAGCTACAGCTGATCCATCTAGAATGGATAGTGAGACAGAACGAGGACGGACAGGTGCTCTAGCGAATTCTAGGTCTGACCTTCGAATGTGGGTTCAACCAGGTGAGAGAGTCAATGATGCCGAGGGAAGAGATAAGTAGGAGACAAGAAATTCCTAAAGTATTGTTTGGCTCACAGGTGATTTGTGCAGGTGACCATTGGAGAAGTCGAAGTTGTGAGAGAGAGAGATGCCTGGATGAAAAGACAGGAGAGGGTGCAGTTCTTAGGAGAACCCAAAGTTGTGACAGAGAAGAGACACGAAAAGAGAAAATTCAGAAAGTGTTAAAAAGCGCAATAAAGGTGCCCATGTTAGATGTGGTACGATTAAAGGCAGAGCTAGACGAGGTGATTGAAGGTAATCTACCCCTGATTAAAATTGATACTTATAACTCAAGAGAACTACTGTTCGTAGCAAAGGACATGACAAGAAAGGCCAAACGAGCTTATGATGCATTATTGCTTTTAGCACAAAGATATGAGGTTGATTTGTTAAAAACCAAGCTAACACAGGGTTCTTGCAGATTAAATTATACAGATAAGGATTTGGAAGAGAAGCGAACGAGGGGATTGAAAGCACATATTAGAGAACTAGTGATGGGGATGCGGACATGGAAAGATTTAGACAGATGGAGAGAAAAATGGGAAAAAAAGAAAAGTTTCCAGACTGGAATAGGGAATACTCCGCCTCTGGGTGGAGGGACAGGAGCTGCAGGAAATTACCCCCTTAGAGAGGTACAGAATGGAGGGTATGTACGTGTGCCATGGAGCAGGGGTGATTTGGCAGCATTTACAAATGATTTCCCTCGGCTGAGGGAAAAACCTGCTGAGTGGTACAAGCAAATAGATAGGTTTGTGAAGATTTCGAAGGTACTGTGGATTGATTTGAACACCTTGTTTGATATAGTAGTACCTGCAGATTTGTGGGCGGCATGTAAGATTGCCATTGAATGTCCCACTGCAGAGCCACCTAGAGATGCAGTGACTCATGGTCCTTCACCTGATGTTATGAGAAAGTATGAGCAAGTGATTACATGGTTGCAATCGAAGGTAGCTCCTCAAACGGTTGATTGGTTGAAGATTGATCGTACTACCCAAGATTCTAAAGAATCAGTACATAATTACTACGAGCGACTGTTGTTGGCTTTTAAACAGCATAGTGGGTTGGATACAATTGAACAGAAAGATATGGGACAGTTCGTCTGTTGGGACTGAAATCTGATATTTGTTTAATGATACAGCAGCATTTGATATGTTGGCAGAATAAGTCGGTGGACGAGATTCTGCGTTATGCTAAATATTGCAGTGATCAAGTGGAGTCACCACAAGAGATTGAAGGACAAATTGATGTTGGTGCAGTTGAGAAACGCTGATACGACGCAAGGGTTTGGAGGAGGTCAAGGAAGAGGTAGAGGAGGTGGAAAAGGAATGGGACAACAGGTGGTGACCCAACCTGGTCAGGGTAGAGGAAGAGGAATGGATTCAGGTACAAGTGATTGGGTGGCTCAACAGAAAAGAGTCACTGCCTGTCATTATTGTCACAAAATCGGGCATTGGAAGCGCGAGTGTAGATCAAATCCAGCAAACCAGGTACAGATGGAAGGAGAGGGACAGCTGACCGAGGCTGTCAATACTGTGACGAGACCCAGGTCTATGTATGGAGGAGGATATGAGCCACAAGTGCAAGTGCCTCAACCTCCTAGAATACCCATGCAGAACCAGTTATACCATCAGATGCCTTATTTTGAAATACAGGACCGATTTGATGAACATCAAGATGCACGGGAGTGCCAGAGGGGGGTGCACGAGGAATGCATCTTAGATGCGATTCTAGAAGTAGATCAGAGTTGGCCGTTTGTAGATGCAGACGTGAATGGATATCCTGTTACCTTCTTGTTATACACCGGAGCTGCTCTCTCTACAGTAAGAACTGAAGTAGTCCCGAATTTAACTCTTTCAGGACGAACGATTCAAGTAGTGGGAGTTAGTAATCAGAAAATGACCAATCCATTGACAAACGAATTACCTGTGAGAATAGAACCATTTCGGGACCGACATCAATTTGTAGTGTGCAATTCGAGTCCGGTCTGTCTTTTGGGACGAGACCTACTGTGCAAGCTCAATTGTACTACATTGGGCACTCCGAGAGGGGTGGAATTGCTAACATATGATGACGATGCTGATTTTAAAATGGCTAACATGAGTCTGTGTGCAGAACTGTTTGTGGTGCTCACAATAGCAGAACTGCCACATGACTTGAGAGACGCAGTTGATCCGAAAGTGTGGGATTTTACGGGCGAGGATGTAGGTTTGATGAGAGGAGTTGAGCCAGTTAAGATACAGATCAAACCTAATGCTGAATTCCCATGAACACCGCAATATAAGTTAACTCCAGAAACGGTGGCCAGCATAAGACCTGTGATTGAGGCTATGATTACACAAGGTATTTTGAAGGAGATAAGAGGTAGTCCCTGTAATTCCCCTATCATGGGACTGGAAAAGCCAAGTGGCAAGTACAGAATAGTGCAAGATCTGGGTCGGGTTAACGAAATTGTGATCCCATGTTGTCCTGTGGTACCGAATCCAGCTGTTATTCTATTCCAGATACCATGCAAAGCAGAATGGTTTACCGTGATAGATTTGTGTCACGCGTTCTTCTCTATACCATTGCATGAAGAAAGTCAGTTTTTATTCGCATTTAGGATGGACGATCGTATATTAACATGTTACAGAATCCCTCAGGGGTATACAGAAAGCCCCTCTATTTTTAGTCAATGTCTGAAAAAGAATCTTGAGGGACTGGTGATGGCCCACAACTCAGTCTTAGTGCAGTATATCAACGACCTTTTGGTCGCCTCAGAGACTGAGGATGCTTGCAGTATTGATACTGTGGCATTGCTGAATCATGTGGCAGAGAATGGACACAAAGTGTCTCCAAACAAATTGCAGTATTGTTTGTCTGAAGTTCAGTACCAAGGTCACCGGATTGAGAAAGGAAAACGAAGGGTGTCACCGGATCGCATAGAGGCGATTCTACAAATGGGAACTCCGAAAACACAAAAAGAAGTCCGCATGTTTTTGGGAATGGTCGCTATTGTCGACAGTGGATCCCAAATTTTTCCTTGCAAGCAAAGCCCCTGTTGAAACTGGCTCGAAAGGATGTTAGTGATCCGGTACCATGGGATGACGAGTGCTTGAAAGCCTTCCGTGAGCTGAAGGAAAGTATCTGTCGTGCTCCAGCTCTCGGAATGCCGGATTATAACAAATCGTTTTCACTCTTTTGCTGTGAAAAGGAAGGATGTGCGTTAGCAGTCTTAGTGCAGACACATGGGGGTGCCCGTAGACCAGTAGCCTACTTCTCAGCTACATTAGATCCTGTAGCTTCTGCGTTGCCCGGATGTCTGAAATCCGTTGCTGCAACTGGTGTCAGCATTGAAAGATGTGAAAGCATAGTGATGGGTTATCCGCTCATTGTTTATGTGCCCCATTCTGTAGAATTGTTAATGACCCGACCGAAAACACAGTATTTAACAAACAACAGAGTTACTAAGTATGAGCAGGTTATCTTGGCTGCTGATAATGTGACCCTGAGATGTTGTACCACTCTGAACCCTGCTACATTGTTACCTATTCCGCAGGAGGAAGGAGATGAGGATTGTGAAGAACGTGACTGCCTAGACGTTACTGACCTACCCACCAAACCCAGACCTGACATTGTCGATGAACCTTTGCCCCAATCTGATTTGATCCTTTTTGTTGATGGTTCATGCATAAGAGACAATGAAGGGTATTCGAGAGCAGCGTTTGCTGTGTGCACCATCATGGGTGTAGTAGAAGCTGCCTGTTTAAATAGAGTATTCTCTGCTCAGGTGGCCGAAATTGTCGCTTTGACACATGCCTGTATCATTGCAGCTGATCTGCGAGTGACTGTGTATACTGACAGTCAATATGGATTTGGTGTGGTTCATGATTTTGGGCAGTTATGGTCACAGAGGGGGTTTCTCACGTCCTCAGGGTCACCTATACGTAATGGCGAGTATGTGCGCCAACTATTGGAAGCTCTGCAAAAGCCCAAAGAGATAGCAGTTGTCAAATGTGCAGCTCATGGAAAGGGAGAAGACTTTGTCACAAAGGGCAACAATTATGCAGACGAAGTAGCACGATTCTGCGCTGAACATGTTTGTATTTTCAATGGAGAATATATAGGCGAGAGCACAGAAGAGACCGAGCTCAGCATGATTTTGGCTATAGCCGATACTTGGGATGAGGTGAAGCGGTTGCAGGATGAAGTCACAGAAGAAGAAGCTGCTTCATGGGTCAAGGCAGGTTGCACAAAAAGGGATGATGGCATTTGGGTATCCACAGATGAAAGAGCAGTATTACCCAATTGTCTACTGAGCCCAATGGCAAGGCAAATTCATGGAGCCGTTCACTTGGGAAGAGATGCTATGGTGCGAGTGTTCAGGCCGACGTGGTTTAATCCACGCTTCCGTGTGTGGGCTGAAACAGTATGTCACCGGTGTGTTACGTGTCAACATATGAATGTGGGAAAAAGAACTGTGGTTGGAATGAGTCACATTGGAAAATCTGGGAGTCCCTTCAACAGGATACAGTTAGACTTCATAGAGATGCCAAGGTGCAATAGGTTGAGATATGTTTTTGGTGGTGGTGTGTATCTTTTCACGGTGGGTGGAAGCATATCCAACTAGACGATGTGACAGTCTTACAGTAGCTAAATTATTATTAAGAGAACTGATCCCGCGGTACGGTTTCCCAACATCAGTGGAAACAGATAGAGGAACTCATTTCCACAGTGAAATAATGAAGTTGTTGTGCTCTGCGTTACATATTGATCAAAGACTGCATTGTAGCTACAGGCCCGAGGCTTCAGGTCTAGTAGAGCAGGTTAATGGCACCATCAAGTCAAGAGTGGCAAAGGTGTGTTCATCCACTTCATTGAAATGGCCAGATGCGCTGCCTCTGGTGCTCATGAGTCTGCGTAGTACCCCTGATAGGAGAACAGGGCTTTCTCCGCATGAGATCCTGACTGGAAGAGCTATGCGTTTGCCTATGGTGCCAGCTACAGCATTGATAAACATCACTGATGATTTAGTGTTGGATTATTGTAAAGGACTGGCTGATGTGGTTACTTCTGTATCCCACCAGGTCGAGGCAGTGACTGCATCCACCTCGAGAGACCTGCTGCATGATCTTAATCCTGGTGACTGGGTGCTCGTGCGCAAACACGTAAGGAAGAGTTGTCTTGATGTTCGCTGGCGAGGACCCTAGCAAGTGATACTGGTCACAAGTACCGCTGTGAAGTGTGGAGGATTGCCAAATTGGATCCACGCTTCCCACACTCACCGAGTTCAAGCGCCTGCAGAAGAAAAGAGTTCCCTGGGTCCGAGGAGCGTGTGTGGACTTGATACAGACAACGACGACGGCACAGACTCAGCTGTAAGAGTTTCGGAAGAAACAGAACAGCCAAGTGAGCAAGAAAGAGAAGAGCTGAATGCTCCTGAACTGAGTCCAGATCCTGAAATAGAGGATATTTCAGAAGTGAGCGGTGCCTCAGATCAAAGTGAACTGTCTGTTGCAGAAAGGTCCGATCAAGAGGAAGAAAGGAGAACAGATGCAAGAGCAGAAAAGTGGCCAGCAAGAAAAGAAAGGCTGAATATACGGCTTGCATCTGAAAAAGATCTCACTCCAATTCCTGAAACATCTGAATCAGATCAAAGTGACGTGAAAGAAAGACCGGATGGTCTGAGACGTTCCCGAAGAGAAAGAACAGCATCTCGAAGATACGCATCTCCTGAGTGGACATACCTGACTGCAGATGCAGGGCCCAGCGAAGTCCGGGAGGTTGGGACCTGGTACAGTGAGTTACGGAGAGAACACCCTCTCGATTGAAATACGATTACTGGTTCCAGGTGTAGAAGCGTTTGGAATACTAACTCTGCAAGTTCCGAATCCTCCAAGACTGAGTGGATTGCGTTACCTTATCCTTAACCGCTTCGATGCGATCGGAATTCCGCCCAGGTGCTGGACATTCCGATCGCGGGCGTGGTCGTGACGAGCTCAGCTCGTCATGCGCACACGCCCACCGCGCAGCATGACGAGCTCAGCTCGTCATGAGCATCGAAGAGGTTAATGAGGTTGTTTTCCCTGCATTTGGCCGACGGCTTACCGCGCTAGAATTGGAAGACATCCGTGCAGAGATTCTGCAACTTGTTCTCGAAATCCTTGGATCAAATGTTATTAATGATGAAGCCTGAACTGTAATCAAAGAAAGCCTTAGGCCTTAGAAAGAAGATAACCTAGACCCCAGATTAAGAAGATTTAAATTTAGGGACTTTTCTTGTAGATGATGGAGTGAGGAGTAGGGTTGTCTACATCTCGTCAATAGGTTTAGTATCAATCGAAAGAACACTTACATTAATTGTATGAAAGGAATGAAGCAAGAAGGACATTGTTAAAACAAAGAAACAGAAAAAGACTGTGTTTCCCTTGTGTGTTTGGAAAAGATCAAAAGAAACCGTGGTGTCTGCAAAATCAACACGCATACAGAAGTGGATCATTGGCACCCTCATTGTAGCAGTGCTTATTGTTATAACTGTGGTGATTGTTGTATCTCTAGTTGGATATCAAAATGACAAACAAAACAGGGTACAGACAACACTCACTACACCAGGCTCTGAGATAGATGAGGACGCATACGCTCATGACTTGGAAATGATTAAGGAAACCAGTCGTAGACTGCATGTTGATCTGTCAAAGGGTGATTTCACTTTGAATGCGTATGCTCGATTATTGTATGAGTATGTGGATACCATGGAAGCAAAGGATTGCTATGTGTGCATGCAGTTACCTGCCTCAGTAGAGGAAGGCATTCGATATCACCATTTGCCTGTGACTTATGGCATTACATGTAGTGTCTTATTGAGCATGTTTTATAGCAAGGCACACTTCGAGTACTATTTCTCTAATTATGATGTGGTACTCTCGGAAGTCCCCGTTCTGAAATATATGAATAAATATGATTATTATAAGGAAGTAGAGAGAATGTCAAAGTATTTTGTGCCTACCATCACATTAGATACGTCCTATGCCCATAGACATAATTTAACCTGTATGTTGACTGACATCAAAAAGAAGTTCATAGATCAGATAGAAGATCGACATAGATTAACTCTATTCAGACCAGATCCAAAGCATAAGGCTACCCCACGGACCAAAGAAGAATTCGATCATAAAGCAAAGGGAAGTTTCGGACCCTTAGCATTAGATTTCGAGCAGAAGGGAAAATTGTGCATTAGACATCCGACCACATATTATGATAAGATATTTGTGGGTGAGAGTGATTGTGAGCATATTTTCTTGATTGAAGAATCAATCAGAAAAGCATTACTGGATAAAATAACAGTAGTGCCTAATGTGTATTTTGTGTGTGGAAAGAATGCATATGTGAAGTTGCCCAAGAACTGGTACGGCACCTGCTATCTGGCTGTGGTATTTCCTAAGATTTTCCATGTGAATGATTTATGGCCTCTGGAGAAAAGAAGATCTCAAAGAGGGAAACGTGGTGCGAGTGCAGGAGAAGTGATTGGCGACATATTTGGAGCTATGATACCGAGTATGGGTGTGATTCTGAATGATTTGAAAATCAGAAAGCTGGCAACATTAGTGGATAAGCTCTCCATAAATACAGCTCAGATTCTACTACTTGTAGATGGGGAGATGGTTTCGATAAGGGCTATGGTTTTGCAAAACCGTCTTGCCCTAGATGTGTTGCTAGCAAAAGCCGGAGGAGTCTGCAAATTGTTGAAAGTTCAACAGTGCTGCACTTATATTCCTGACAACAGTCGGGATATAAGGAAATACATCAACAATATCTCAGCTATACACCAAGAGTTACGTGAGATGGCTGCTGAAGGACTCTGGGAGCAAGTGGGGAAAGGCTTTGGCAAGATAGGCAGTTGGTTTGGAAGTCTGGGACAAGGAATAATGGGTTATATTTTGAAGCCTATTACAATAGCTGTCATTTGTATAATCGTCCTATTAGGAGCCATCAAGGCTTACAAATGGCAAAGGGCAAGACATCAGGAGACTGTGTTGAAAAAGAGAGAGCTACAACTTGAGCAACTGCAGGACAGACATTACCAACATCTTAAAGGGTTAGAACAATTCAGGCGGGGACAGCAAGCTACAGCTCCTGTTTAGGTCAGTCTCTTCTACTAAGAGAAGCTAATTCAGAAAAGAGAATTGGTGTTATGACACTAGTCATAAGAGGGGGGAACTGATAGAGCGCAGATAGCACTCTATTTGTATGAGTGCACTATACTCATGGTTTAAAAATGCACTCGTATATACTTGTATTGTGTGCAGTGTTTTGATTATTAAGAAACATTTAATTGAATCATTTAATGTTGAATTAGTGAACGCATTAAGTAGACTTCTGTATGTATTATGATTCCTTCATGCATAATGTGCAGGACCATATTATTTTATATATCGCAATTGTGATTTGTCTAAGTTGCCTGAAATATAGGCCCAAAAGTATCTCCTTGCTCTCGAGAAATAATGAATTAAATGAGTGTTGTGTTAGAGTGTTCTCACCCTGTTGCAGGTGCAGAAATACACATCATTATTTTCAGAGTTAAGGAGAGATCCGGAATGCCTTTGAAGATAACTGGAAGCGAGAAGGGAGGATGCTTTGCGTATCGGGTCTGTCTGGAAGCCAAGGCCACTGGAAGAAGATACCTCTAATTAATTTTACTTCATGAAAGAGCACCAGCTACTGTATAGAGGCTTAGTGGAAACTTATAGAAAAGGTGACGAATGTTGATTGAATCCCATCTTTTTGTATGATGCGCAGGGACAGAGAAACCAGACTTCTGCTAGCTTTCGGAGAAGACGGAGCATCTTAGAGCGAGCTCCATAGCCTTAAGCTAAACAACCCATTTGACGTGAGTACTTCTTAGGAAGTCACACGTGCTGACACCATTGGGGAACGATAGAAGAGAGACAGGAAGGGCCCTCATATAGAATAGTGTAGGGAAAGATTTTAATTTTTTCTATGAATCGAGAGCTGAATATTGCATCTATTTTGTGTTGCATTGTGATTTTGGAATTTATAATCATTTGCCTTTTGGGCCGCATTACTTATATTAGAAAGATCGGCTCTGTATTAATTTTTCTGTATCTCTATACTTTGCTATTGAGATGTATTTACATCCAATTGTTTTTGGCCTTATAATAAATATTCAAACTGCACTTCGGAGTCAATGATCTTTACAGGCATGACAACTTTGTTGATATCTATTTAAGCTGTTTTCCTCCCCTCAACCACTTTAGGTAAATAAAAGATCGATCGTTTACGCTATACTTAGTAGAGACTTTAAGGGTGCAAGTTAGCGTAATCAGGCCCATCTATGGCTCGGGGAAGGGGTCCACATCCCAAATAATTATAATTAGAATTTGCCGATTTGCGACTCCTGCGGTATTGGGACATTGTTAAAAAGAATATATATATTTTGGCCCAAGGAGGGTCCCTTTGGGCCTAGGCCATAGGGCCTAGGGGGCAGTGTATCCCTACCCTGTCTCTTTATATATATTTTCAAATACAACTCAAGACAGGGGATTAAGTCCCTGAATCCTGGACTGGCTGCCAGCAACATGTTTCATTATGTTGCTGGCAGCCAATAAGAGCTTAGGGAAAAAGCCCCTTGGGCCAATCAGAAGGCTCTATTTTTTTTAATTTGGTTCAAGGGACTCTTGCGAGAAAAGTCCCTTGAACCCAACCATCCAGATATACAAATATTTTTGACCAATAATATCTTAAAAACAAGTGAACGGATTTACAGCAAATAAAAAAAAACACGCTTTCTGGGGCAAGGTCTAGTTTTCTGCCAAACTTGGCAGAATTCTCAGCAGAATTTTCGGTAAAAAAAAGTCTCTTTCAGCGCCCCGCCACTAAATCAATGACCCTTCAAGACTGTACAGGCTGATTCCAAGGAGTTTGAATGCCTGCAAACCAATCTTGAGACCAGAGCCCTATGAAAAGTGGCTCTATAAACTTCTGAAAACTATTTAGCCCGGATCACAGGCTGCTTTGAAGAATATCAGAAATAGTTTACTCATCTATCTGGCCTGACTCTAGCTTCCCCCAAAATCTTCTTTGAACTTAATTTTTGCCACAATCTGCAGTAAATCTGAGGTGATAGTAGCATTCTCTATGATGAATCTTGAAATTGACTAGACCATTTTTATGGGCCTTTTTAGTATTAGTTAAGGCTGTGTGAAGCTGCAAGCCCTTGCTTTTTCGTATTTGTTTGTAATTTATTTAAAAGCAAAAAATAGTTTTACAGCAGAATAACCTAATAATTTACAGTTTTACAATATTATTTTCTCACCGGATATGTGAGCCAGGCTTAGAAGTTAAATTTATTAAAGTAATTTCTTTGAACTTTTACCCATTTAGTAGGTGAAATAAAATCTTCATTCACCTCTACAATTAATCCAAATGGTGTGCCTGATGGTAATTCATAGATCATTATTTTTTAAACTTCAATAAATGTGTATTGTTAATCTAATTAAGAATGAACTTAAATCAGTAGGTCCTTTTTGTCCCCTCCTTTACAACCCACTTTAGCCACAGCTGAAGCAACATTAACCTCTGAAATTGTGCCTAGACATTATTAAAGGCCCTGGTTACACCACATTCTTTGCCCAGAGATCTTGCGATCCCGGTTTCACTCTGACTAATATTGGGGCCTAGCTTCCATCTGGTTTAATTTCTAAGGTATAATTCATTTGCACTCTTTTTCTGTAGTATGATCGCTAAATTCAAACTATAGTAAGGCCAACAAAGGGTTGTGCATAATTCTAAGTTACAAAGTTACAAAGTGTTAGAAGTTGGGTCTCAAGTTGGCAGAGGTATGCACCCTGTCCAAGTAGGGACCACAATCCGAGTCAGCTTAAGTCAGATGCACACCCTAAATTAACCTGTGCTCACCCTCTGATAGTTTGGCACAGAGCAGTCAGGCTTAACTTAAGAGGCAAGGCGTAAAGTATTTTTGCAACACTTAAATTACAGTAACACAGACAAAACACCACAAAAAGACTCCACACCAGTTTAGAAAAATAGAGAATATTTATCTGATTAAAACAAGACCAAAAGGACAAAAAAATAATAAGTAAACTTGAGCTATGAATTTTTTAACATTAAGAGTGTCACTTTTTGCTACGATCCAGTGGCGCTGTGCCCTGCTCCATATTTTCAAGGCAGCACTAAGCCACTTTGCGTGGCTTAATGCCACCTTGTAAATATGGTCCTCCTCTACGCATTTTTTTGCTCCGAAGGGGAGTTCAATGGGTGTTGCTGTCGACGTTCCCACGCAACACCCATTGCTTTTTGACACTGCTCCAGATTTACAAGGATCCGTAAATCTGAGGCAGCGCCAAAAACTTACGCCTCCACAGGGGAGACGTAAGAGGGGTGCAACGCGGAGAAATAAAATGCAACGAGGAAAAATACTTTCATTTCTCCTCGTTTTTTGCTCTTTTTACGTGTGCCGCATTCTGCAGCACACATAGAAGTAGCAAAACACCATTGATGATTGTTTTTCTGCAGGAAGGTGTCCCTTCCTGTACAACAACAATCAACCCTGCAATGCAGGCACCCTTGCCCCATGGTGCAAGGGTGCCTGCGGTGGCACTAGGCTGCTTTTTTTGCACCAGTGCAGGAGTGAATATAGGAATGCACCGTATTGTTGTAAATATGGCACATTCTGAACTTAGAAAATGACACAGCTCAGTGCAGCAAAAGTTCTTGCAGCACCACGTTGCTCCATTTTATTGTAAATATGCCCCTTATTCTAAAAACAGTGCTAAGAAGTCAATAGCGCTAAAAGGTAACCTGAGGTCGCACTAAACAGGGGTGAATCCAAAGTTCAGGCTGACCATGATGGAGGGCAGGTTAGCTACAGGACCCACACAAGACCTGTTGAAAAAGTACCTTGGATGGAGCAAGCGTCGACATTGAAGACTCGATGTGTCGGTTCCGATTCACACAGTCAGTTCGATGCATCAAAGTCCAGCCTCGCAGTCAGGTCCACGTCGTTGTCAAACCCCTTACAATGCAGGTGCTGCATCGTCATCGAACCTCGCAGCGGTGTTTTTGTATCGACACTGCGTCGTCGTCGAGCCTCGCAGTCCCGACCTCGGATAGGCACTGCGTCGTCATCGAACCTCGCAGTTGGGTCCTGTGTCATTGTTGAGCCATGCAGGGATGTCCTCAGACCAGCACTGCGTCTACATCAAAGGGCACAGCATCGGTTTCAATCGGCGCAAAGTCGTCACTGCATCAATATTTACAGGAAAACAGCTGCAGTGCCCACTTTCAAGGCCCAGGACTGGATTTGCACCTCTTGGCAGGGCAGGTCTCACAGTTGGCAGAGTCCAGCTGGTGGAGCAAAGTGAAAGGAAGTCTTTGATGGCTCAGAGACTTCAAGAACAGGGGGCAGGCCCTTGTAGAAACTTGGGTTCAAAGATGTAGATAGCAGGTCCAGCCATTTTCACTCCAGGCAAGAAACAACAAGCAAAAGGCCAACACAGCAAAGCGTGAAGCAAAATGCAGTCAATCCTATAGCACAGCAATCAACAGGCAGCAGGTCAACACAGCAAAGCAGTTACCAAAGTGGCAGTCCCTTCTGCAGAAATGTAGCTCTTATTACAGGCAGAATTTGCTTGGTTCCAGCAAAGTTCTGATTGGGTGGTGTCAGGGGTCCATTACTTATACCCAAATATGCCTTTGAAGTAGGGAAGACTTCAAAGAGGCCTTTGCCTTTCCTGTCCTGGCTCCAGACTCACTACAGGGGGGGTATGAAGCCCTTTGTGTGGGGACAGGCACATCCTTATTCAGGTGCCAGCTCCTCCCTCCCAATCTACCTCGGGTAGGCCCAACAGCCTGGAAATGGGCCATCAGGATGCAAATGCCACACTCCAGCTCCCTTTGTGTGACTGTCTACAGGGAATGCACAAAGTCCAGCTGTCCCCCAACCCAGATGTGTATTCAGAGACAGGCAGAGGTACAGAATGGATAAGGTAATACAAAAATGCCAACTTTTTAAAAGAGTATTTATGCAAGGCCAAAGGTCATAGCCTCCAAGTGCACTACACTATACACTCTGTGCGAGTGTGTCACATGATGCAAAAAGTAATCGAGTATAACAGAAGAACACATGTACAGTAAAACATTTGAACCAAAAGAGCGCTAGAAAAATGTTATACAGAAATTCGCCACAAACAATAATGTGAAATGCTCAGAAAAATTCTTCTTTTATTGAGCGATCTTAGGAGTGTCTCCCTTGGAGAACTTTATTCAGTAATGTGAAATGACAGTTGTGAGCTTCTTGTAGATATAAAAGGAGTCCCAATGCATTTCGGGCATGATAATCTGCCCTTCTTCAGGGAAATCTACAATTAAATAAACATTGTAAATACATTAGTTTACAAGAAATCTGTTACAATAATAGTCTCAGTACAAAAATGAAGAGAACACAGGTCCATTAACAATAAAAAGTGGGCAACAAATGCCTCTAATTCAGGTCTTGACTGAAAATAGAAAAAAGATGGAAAGAGCAGAACTGGAAAAGCCGACACCAAGAATGCCACCGCGTAGTGAACAGTAACACGGAACAAACCTAATAATGCCAAGTAACACCCCGTGTGTACATGTCTACGACAGAAGTGTGAAAACGTATTAACTCAAAACAACAATACCTAGAAGCTCTGTCACGAGTTGGATGGAAAGAGAATGCAACAAAGTGTGTCCCGTCCAGACTAAAAACGAGAAAAAAACAAAATCAGATGACTCTAGAGATAAACTATGTCTGATATGCAAAGACCACATTACACACCGGTAACTCACCACCAATAGGCTCGGAGTCCCCTATTCAATGATAGTATAATCGTAAAGGGGGATGTCGGAATGCTGCTGCTCAGACGTGTGTGAACCAAAATACGAATCAAAAAAATAAATAACCGTCTTAAGTGAAGCATGCCATTACGCAAATTCAACTAGATCTGCTGGTGAATAAATGTACTATTTCTACGCTTCTTACCAGTGCAGGCGTGAACGCCGCCAGTCGCTGACAACCCGAAACCTGAAGATTCGTAATCCTGCGCATAAACCTGATTCGTACTTATGAGGAATCCCAACGTTGGGAGGTGGCGCGGACGTACAAAACGTGACGGCGTTCACGCCTGCACTGGTAAGAAGCGTAGAAATAGTAAATTTATTCACCAGCAGATCTAGTTGAATTTGTTATTTATTTTTTTGATTCGTATTTAGGTTCACACACGTCTGAGCAGCAGCATTCCGACTTCCCCTTTTACGATTATACTATCATTGAATAGGGGACTCTGAGCCTATTGGTGGTGAGTTACCGGTGCGTAATGTGGTCTTTGCATATCAGACATAGTTTATCTCTAGATTCATCTGATTTTGTTTTTTTCTCGTTTTTAGTCTGGACAGGACACACTTTGTTGCATTCTCTTTCCATCCAACTCGTGACAGAGCTTCTAGGTATTGTTGTTTTGATTTAATACGTTTTCACACTTCTGTCGTAGACATGTACACAATGGGTGTTACTTGGCATTATTTGGTTCGTTCCGTGTTACTGTTCACTACGCGGTGGCATTCTTGGTGTCGGCTTTTCCAGTTCTGCTCTTTCCATCTTTTTTCTATTTTCAGTCAAGACCTGAATTAGAGGCATTTGTTGCCCACTTTTTATTGTTAATGGACCTGTGTTCTCCTCATGTTAGTACTGAGACTGTTATTGTAACAGATTTCTTGTAAACTAATGTAGATACAATGTTTATTTAATTGTAGATTTCTCCTGAAGAAGGGCAGATTATCATGCCCGAAATGCATTGGGACTCCTTTTATATCTACAAGAAGCTCACAACTGTCATTTCACATTACTGAATGAAGTTCTTCAAGGGAGACACTCCTAAGATCGCTCAATAAAAGAAGTATTTTTCTGAGCATTTCACATTATTATTTGTGGCAAATTTCTGTATAACATTTTTCTAGCGCTATTTTGGTTCAAATGTTTTACTGTACATGTGTTCTTCTGTTATACTCAATTACTTTTTGCATCATGTGACACACTCGCGCAGAGTATATAGTGTAATGCACATGGAGGCTATGACCTTTGGCCTAGCATAAATACACTTTTGAGTAAGGGGGTGGGCTGTACCTCCTCTTCAGGTGCACACCAAAGTTGTAAGATATAGAAATTAATGTTTGAATTACCATCTATTTGTGGTTAAGTCGAGAGCATACCAGCTGTTTCCGTTAACTTTTCAAAAGAGGCATTTTCATACTTGCAATTTAAAATCCGATTTCACCATAAATTGTGATTTTAACTTATGAGTCTAGGGTCACCAAACTCAAAATCTCTATCTTTTCCCAATTGAAAATTACACTTAAAAGATGTTTTAAGCCAAACCCAATATTAACCTGTGGGAGAGATAGGCCTTGCAGTAGTAAAAAACGAATTTAAATTTGTTTCACTCTCAGGACATGTAAAACTCACAAGTATATGTCCTACCTTTTCAATACACTGCATCCTGCCCATTGGGCTGCCTAGTGCCTACCTTAGCAGTGACATATGTAACAAAAGGGACGGTTTGGGCCTGGCAAGTAGATTAACTTACCAAGTCGAAATGGCGGTTTAAACTCCACCCACAGGCTCTGCAAATGCAGGCCGGAGACACGTTTAAAGGGCTACTGAAGTGGGTGGCACAATCAGGGACATATAAGTAAATTAAACATGCCAATCGTGGATAAGCCAATGTTACCATGTTTTGAGTACAGAGCACATGCACTTTAGCACTATTTAGCAGTGGTAAAGTGCCCAGAATCTTAAAGTGAACAAAAACTAATTCTGCAAAAGCAAATAGTTTGGGGATGACCCTGCAGAACAACACAAAGTGTGTCACCTTCCCAAAACTTTGTCTACAAGCAAAGTTTCCTTCAAGGTTTTGCAGGAATTTTTACCTGCAAAAACATTTGCGTAGAATGTTCTCCATGCTGCGAGTATGTTACAACACAATCATAGATTTTAGCAATTTTCAAGATTCCAATCTCGTACCTCTCTTCAAAACTTCATAAGATTGGCAGTATTGCTGAAACCTAAAAAACAAACTTCCTGATGATGGACAAGTCTGTCTACGCAACTTTGGAAGAGTCCTGTTAATTTTTTTGTAGAACTCATACGAATATAGATATTAGCATGTGTCTAACTTCTTGACCTGTCTTTCCAAACCATGGGGCATATCATCAACGAGGCGCTAAAAAATTATCGCCGCTTTTGCGTCCGTTTTTGGACGAAAAGCGGCGATAATTTTATTGCCTAATCAGCAAGGTCACGCTATCGCGTGAAACCTTGCATTAGCGCCTGTTCTCTGAACGCCCAGCTTTGCATCTCTAATGAGATGCAAAGTGGGCGTTCCTGCCCTGACATAACTGGAGAAATGTCGCTAAGCGACATTTCTCCAATTATCAATGGGCACGCTAACCTGCAGAGCGACAAGCAAAGTAGCGATAACCTCTGTTATCGCTACTTTCCTTACGCCTGCTTCAAGACTGACTTAGTCATGATATCCTATGTAAGGTGGATATCATGGCTAAGTATGCCTTGCCCTATCATCAAGCTATCGCCAAACTTTGTGAGATTATCGCTGGATTTCCAGCGATAATCTCACATTTGGCAGTTAGCACTTGGAATTTTATCGCTTTTGAGATAAGCGTTGCTAATAGCACGCTATCTCAGCGATAAAATTCCACGTTACCCGGCGATAATTATCCTAGCGCTAAGTGCGCTTAGCGATAATTATCGCCGGTCCTTGATGATATGCCCCCATATTTGTAAACAGATCTGCCTTGATCAATGAGCAACTGCATTGTCTGTAAACTGGATTTGCCAGTGTTAAGCCAGAGAGCACCTTGCATTTTCAGTCAAGTCACACTGTGCTCATCCAGAGCTGACAGCAGCAACGGTCTATTTGTTCTTTCTCGGTTATGTACTCCCATCTCTTTAAACACGTCCTTTCTGATTGAACATTCAAAATGGTAATCAACGGAAATAATGTTTATTTCATCTCTAGGCATCAACTCATCAAAGACAAATATATGAAGAGGCAGAAGGTGAAGAGACCCTTGATATTGTTGTTCGGTGTGAGTAATGAGATTTTTATTGAATGGAAGCAGGGAGGCTAAAGGCAGATGCAAACTGGCAGACAGATGCCAGCTGAACGAATGCAAAGAGGCAAGGGTTTCCTTCCTAAGCACCATGTGCCAAGAGCAGTTTCAGGTTCGCAAGTCCCATTAAAAACCCCAAAAGAAACCGCCAGACGATCAGAACCCTACACAACCAGAATGCAAGTTAACAAAGACGCTGAAGTACTTTTGAAAGAGAAAATCGAGGCAAATGCAAACCACAGATACTTAATATTTGTGTAAACTTGAAAGGCTGTAAGAAGTACTTTGCTGAGCAATGGACATGATCGACATGCTTGCCAGGTACTACTAATCATGCCATCGGGTGAGGACCTTGTGTTCTTTACCATATCAAAATCCATCAAACTGGTAAACATTGAAACATTCCAGGTTTTTAGAAAATAAATTATCTACACGCCTGGATGAGTAGTGTAAATGTTAGTGGTCTTCTTCACAGACTTTCTGTCGACCCCTGGCTGAGCCAATATGGTAGTATAACTTGGTCCTGTTAAGAAGAGGATCTTTGCCTGCAGCCAATTAGCTCAGAGGGGTAATCCTGCTCTGTTATCTCCATCACGCACTAAGTTTATGAGAAAAAAAATACCAGCGATTTAGAAAGGTTCTCCACAAGGTATAATATTTGAGAGGTAGGTGCCTGAGTAAGGCACATGTCAGCTCAAATACCCAGGTCCCTTTGGGGCTACACCTCCAAGAAAATTCTTACTTACATTGCCCTGTTTGTAGGGAGGGTGAGTCAGGAAGACAGGGAGAGCCACTGATAGAGTTAGTTTTATTTGACCATTGTTGGTAAATTGGGTATTAAAGCAGAGGGTAGAGAGGCCACAGTTTTTAGGTGAGCTGAGGCTGACTTCTCAAAAGAATGAATGGGATCCACAAACCTGAACTGGTTTCTGCGAGGTGTCCTTGACTCACCCTTGGTAGCCTGGCTCAAGCACCAAGGCCTTCCAAAATCCTCTTGATGTATATGCAACAATAACCAAAAACAAAATCATTAAGAAATAGAGAACTTATGAAGTCCAATGGTAGTTAGAAAGACCGAAATGTAAGTTGCACAAATGGATAAAATCTGATTAGACATTGGGATCAAAAGTTATGAAAGAAGCATAAACTGACCGATAGGAAAGCGCATTGAAGAGGCATTTACCATTACCTTAAAGCAAATGCAAAAAGGTGCCTAATGTATAGGTGCGGTGCAGCTGTGACTGCTTCACAAGTGAATGTGGTCTGACTGAAGTGGGTGCTATTAAACAAACTACCTTGGTTCGCACAGAACTGCATAAATACATTGCATTTTGAGATCTGTTTCAAATAAGCCCTGCTCCATATTTATGAGGAGATGGATTGTTCCTGAGTTGTTCTATGTCTGGTGGGACTAGCAGTCCAATATTTGTGGCCTAATTCTAGTGGAAAACAAGCTACAGGTAACACATTCCAATGACAAGACATCACTGGACCTATTGCTTGAATGCTATGGATCTACTTCAGAGCTCCTATTTGCCGGTCCCACTTTGTTGAAGCGTTCAGCTGGAGGAGTAACGTGGCAGAGTCAGGCAGAGGCCTTGCACGCTTCTGGCTGCGCCACCTCTTTTCCATTCTAGCAATGCCATTCATTAAAATAAATATGTGTTTTGTGTGCATCTCACAATTAGCAGTGGTACTTTGCAGAAGCTAGTCTTTAATGCAAAATATACAAAAAAACTGGCAAACATCACAATAAGTGCAGCCATCAATTGCAGGCATCTTAATTAAGTCAAGGAGCTCTAAATGAGTTCCAGTGTTGAGACCTGGCAAACACCTGTTCAAATTAACTACTCTTTGACAAAGCGTCTATTGACTGCGGGACTGGGCAGAGAGGGTGACGCAGTATGAAGAAGTAAATCAAATTCTGCTTATTTTACAAACAGCATAATAACCCCCCCATGACTAATGCTTCAGAAAAGCGAAGTACCCTCTTAGTATGTATGGGTGTCCACCATCCAAATGGATGCTGGGTGTAGAGGACCGGCTCCCACATTCAATTGCCTGACGAGTTGAGTCAACCTTTCTAAAGTCGATAAATTAATTACCAATACACTTCATGAAAATCAAAATTACACAGCTCTGAAACAGCAAACACTATTTCAAACAAATACTGGCAAATTGGTGCGATGTTTTTTGTTTATTTTACATGATTTATTGATAGAACTGATGTAGCAGAAATCACATTTTATTTGTAGGGCGCATTATAATCACTTATAGATGGCACCCACATATAATCTTTTGTTGTATTAACATAGTGTGTTAGATTTGTGAAATGAGCTAAAATGAAAGGTGATGTATTTTAGGCAATTGAAAAGTAACATGAAGATTCAACGTAGTAAATTAATGTAACTAGCATATAGCAGAAGACATTAATGTGAAGAACTCATGTTGTGCAACTGACAATTATTCAAGTACTAAATGTGATTATTAATCGTGTTGTTTTTCATGTAAGTAAATATGTTAATACGAAGTGCCTTATATTGAATGCAAATTCGTAAAGCTCACAGTGTTTTCTTATGTCAGCTGAATTTTGTAGGCCTGAAATGTAGTTCCCTGGAAACTCTCACTTTAGAATTAACAGTTTGAATTTCATGTGTGCTGTGAAATTGTTCTTTCTCACACTTTGGGGCCGATTCCGATCTCGGCCGGTATGGCACCGAATCGGATTCGGCTTAACCGGATCCGATTCGGAGCCCTCTTTCCCGACCGATTCGTACGTGCATCCGGGCGAGCGAGTACGATGCGAGCGCACGCGAAATCGCCGACCGACTCGTACGCGGGTCCGACCCGCTCCGACCGACTCGCACGGACACGACTCGCACCGCGCTATGGAGACGTTCCCCGGCCGGGCAAGTACGATGCGCGCCTCGATCAGTCCGACCGACTCGCGCCGTCCGACTCCAAAGGGAATCGGAGCCGGACTTTGGGGATCCGTGTCGGACCCCCCTGTACGCGTAGCCACGCGAGTCGCACACAGGGGGGACCCATAGGTCCCCCCTACCTGTGCATGTACGGCGTGATTCGCATCGACACATACCCACTGTAGGGGGTGCCCTTGTTCGCCTCGCACCCATTGAGTCAATGGGAGTCCGACCGAATCGAGTCCGATTGCATGCGTACGCATCGTACTCGTTCGGTCGGGCTGCTAGAGTCCGATTCGGTCGGAAATGTCTCCGGGTCCGGCTCGGAGTGATTTCCGGCCTGAATCGGAATTGGCCCCTTGTGTTCTAGGTGAAAGAAGCGCTCTTGTTAGAATCATGTCTTTGTTTTGCTAGTCAGGCAAGGAGAGAAGAAGTTACAATCGTGTGGCTTGAGTTGATAAAGGAAGATCGTTGTGCTTCACATGGGAGAAGGCCTGGGAACCAAGGACAAAATGTATCAAGGGAAGAACACCGCTGTCCCGTGGAAAAACACCTTTAGGATCGCACCCAGAGCAGATGGCATGACTTGCAATGGTTTTTGGGAACGTTACCTACGAATAATGTGTTGTTGGAAGTGGGGAAAGTGGCTAAGGGGCATATTATCAAGAACGGCGTTAAAAATTATCGCCGCTTTAGCGGCAGAAAACTGCCGCTAAAGCGGCGATAATGGGCTTGATAATATGCCCTTGAGAATTCCAATAGAAGTCCATGTTCTGGTGTGAACATGGGCTTCTATTGGAATTCTCAAGGGCATATTATCAAGCCCATTATCGCCGCTTTAGCGACAGTTTTCTGCCGCTAAAGCGGCGATAATTTCATCGCCGTTCTTGATAATATGCCCCCAAATCTCTTTTGCCTTCAGAGAGAGAGCACCCTAGAACAAGCTCTGTCTCTGTAGCTTTATGCTACATGACCCATTGATCATGGAGAGACTTCTTAAGAAGACTCCACATGCTGACACTTTTTACCCATCTTCCTGAGATTGCTTAAGTAGGGATGTTAGTTTAGTGTTAGTGTAGGGATAGTTTTAATGCTTTTCACTCACCAACCCTCGATGCAGAGAAACTTTGACTCATGATTTCTGACCTTTTGAATCCTACTTCTTGAACTAATTGTATTGCTTCTGTTGCATCATCTAAACTGAATGCGCAGATTTGGCTTCATGCTAATTCCGATCTATTTCTATACCGTTGTCCTGCGGTGTCTTTATGTTCAGTTATTTTTGGCTTTGTAATAAATCAACTAACCTTACGTAGTGGTCTGTAATTATTATGGGCCACATGTATCAACCAATTTTGCGTTCGTAAACAGGCCGATTCGTAGAATCAGCCCATTTGCGAATGCAAAAAAGACTTTTTACATGTATCAAACCTTATTTTGCGATTCAGTAACTTGTTACCGAATCACAAAATGGGTTTGCGATTCAGTATTTGGAAGGGGCGTGTTTAGGGCATCCTTTCCAAATACCGAATCGTAACAGTATGTATGAATGTTTTGTGACCGTGAAGGTGGTCGCAAAACATACACAATTTACCACCAACTGCAAGTTGGTGGTAACCTATTTGCAGATGGGAAGGGGTCCCGATGGGACCCCTTCCCCTTTGGGAATGGCTGTAAAAACGTTTTTTAATGCCTGCTCTTAAAAAATGAAAAGAAAACATTTCTTTCTTTTTTTCAAACACAACCCGTTTTCCATGAAGGAAAACGAGCTGCATTTTAAAAAAAAGATTGCTTTATCACGGACATGGTGGTCTGCTGACCCCAGCAGGCCGCCATCCCCATGATTTTAGAGATTCCTAGGGGGAAACAAATTGTGATCTACCTCATTAATATTAATGAGGTAGGTCGATTTGCAACCCACTAGGAATCGGTATATGAAGCTCATGGAGTTTCATACATTGGAACTAACGATTACCTAATTGCGAATCTCAGAAAATCGCAAATTGGTAATTGCAATTTCCAAATTTGATACATGTGGCCCTATATGTCCAAAAGAATTATTGATTAATTGACTGATCGCTTAACCACTTTTCTCCCCTTTACACTTTCATGCTGCGAATATGAACCATTAGAGTATGACTTTAGAACAGATCCAGAACATATGGGCCCGGCCCTTTCAGTTGGTAGCAGAGGATGGTTCGCACATGAACTAAGGGAAGAATTCAAAATCAGTCTAGAATAAGTGGAACCTAGAACCCCAAAGCCCCGAAATAGAGACCAATGACCAAGAACTGAAGGCGACTGAATTCGGCGGAAACTGACAGAGTTTGATGGTGCAGCGAGGTCAGCAGCAGATGGGAGAGTGAGTATTAATAGGGTGTATGTTGTGTGTTAGGTTGCAGGAAGGATTTGATTGTGTGATGTCTTGTAGAGTAGGTGTGAGAGTTGAGTGAATGTGGTTTTGGGCCAGACGTGGTCCAAGGATTGAGATTTGCATTACAGGTCCCGAAGTGGCCTAAATCCCGGGATATATTAAATGGTGTAGAAGACACAGAGATTGTGATTGTCTGACCGAAGAATTGAGGAGTTGTAGTGAGACGTCATCAGCAGTTCCACCTAAGACAGGGAACTTTGTGTGAATGGGACATATGGGAATCATTTAGTGGACCTTGTGTACAGAGGTGAACTATACTGATTCGGGTGACCAGATCGAGGGTTACTGTGTGCGAATGTTCTTGAGTGACTGAATTCTATGATTTTTTAGATGGAAAACTATTACGGATTTTAAGAAGACTGTGTAAGTGAATGCATGCAGAGAAATTGTGAAGAAGGGTGAGCCATTTTGAGGAGTGAAGGTGACTTCAGAGAGTGTTGCGCAGCGATAGGTCGGTTGGTATAACGCCACGCTGGGATTGGTTAGTAAAAGACACACAGATGCAGAGCAAATCAAACATTCACCCCCAGTCAAGAGATCTGGGTTAAAGCCATTGTTCTTTTGCTCACCATGCCACCCCAGTTTGGACCCAGCCATATGCAAATCAGTCTCGACCCATGTTCTTCATGGAAACAGTCCAGCCCGAACTACCAAGCCAGGTCCTCCCTGGACCAGAAACAAGCATACTGGGACCGGTTTCAGGGCATGACCCATCATCAGCCAGGCTAGCTTGAATCCGGTGACACAGTGAGCCCAGGACCCACATCTGGGCATACCCGGCGCACTTAGGGTGAAAAAGCAAAAGACACACAGATGTTGGACGGAAGGCAGAGCAAATCAAACATTCACCACCCAGTCAAGAGATCTGGGTTAAATCCGTCGTTCTTTTGCTCACCAAGCCACCCCAGTTTGGACCCAGCCATATGCAAATCAGTCTTGACCCATGTTCCCCATGGGAACAGTCCAGTCCGAACTGCCAAGTCAGGTCCTCCCTGGACCGGAAACAAGCATCCTGGGACGAGTTTTGGGGCATCACCTCTCATAAAGCAGGCTAGCTTGAATCCAGTGACACAGTGAGACCGGGACCCACGCCTGGGATACCCGGCGAACTTAGGGTGATAAAGGAAAAGAAACACAGATGATGGATGACATGCAGAGCAAATCAAACATTCACCCCTAGTCAAGAGATCTGGGATAAATCCATTGTTCTTTTGCTCACCATGCCACCCCAGTTTGGACCCAGCCAAATGCAAATCAGTCTCGACCCATGTTCCTCATGGGAACAGTCCAGCCCAAACTGCCAAGCCAAGTCCTCCTTGGACTGGAAACAAGCATCCTGGTACCAGTTTCGGGGCATCACCCCTCATCAGCCTAGTTAGCTTCTATGCAGTCAACCTGTGAGACCCGGACCCATGTCAGGGCATAACCGGTGCACTTAGGACAAGAAAGCAAAAGACACATAGAGCAAATTAAACATTCACCCCCAGTCAAGAGATCTGTTCATTTTGCATTTGTCCCCCTAAGTGGGAAAGGTATGCCCGGACGTGGGTCCCGTGCTCGCTACGCCACCAGATTCAAGCTATCCTGGCTGATGAGGGGTAAAACCCTGAAACAGGTCCTAGGATGCTTGTTTCTGGCCCAGGGAGGACTTGGCCATTCGGATTGGACTGTTCCCATGGGGAACAAGGTCAAGACTGATTTGCATATGGTTGGGTCTAAACTGGAATGGTGTGGCGTGCAAAAAAGCGATGGATTTAACCCAGATCTGTGGCTGGGGGTGAATGTTCGGTTGATTCAGCATTCCGTCCATCATCTGTTCTTTTTGGGATTGGTTCGTAGTCATCGGAAATTTGAAGTTGAAAGAGATTGTTCTGTTGTAAACTATTGAATAACAAATTGCAATTTGAAATCATGCGATGTTTTAGGGTGTTACGAGATCTGTTCAGGGGTGATCTAGGGGTTGTTACTTGAGTGGGCGAAGAGGCGCCACCCGAGGATACTCCAGCACATTACATGGTGACAAAAGTTGTGTTTCACACTATAATTTGGCTTCAAAATTGGCATAAGATCACCGAAAAGGAGGGCGAATTGGCTTTTCCACGCTTTAGTTCATTTCGGCTGGATGTATTGCATCAGTTAAGAGGAGCAATGTTTGCGTTACGACCTTTGCCTAGACCAGTGATACTCAAAGTATGGCTCGGGAGCCACTTGCGGCCCGCTTGACCTTTATTTGCGGCCCCCTGGTCAAAAGCTGTGAAGGGCTGGTGTTTACTTTATTGAGCACTAACATTCAGAATGATTATTTATATGTTACCTGCAGTTATTGAAAGGAGAGTAATTAAGGTGTTGGGAACCTCTTAACTTTGGAAACGCCTTCATTTTTAAAGATATCTTAGAACAAACATTTAAAAATGAGGCAAAGTCTCTTCAAAATTTAAAAAAGTTTATTTCATAAACATATGAAAGCGTTTCGCCTTAGTAAATCAAATCAAATTGCTGCTTTGATCGTTTTTTTTTCTAAAATGATAGTTTTGAAACAGGTATTTAGAAACATTCTTGCTTCCACTCACCCAGACAACAGTGCCAATAGTGAACTATGAGGCAAGTCAGTTGTCATGTTCACCCTCTGGGTGGCCTTGTGTGCTATTAAACATGGACAACATTATAATGTAATAAATCAAACTCAAGAGAAGGTTTTGTACTGCACACGTCCTGAATTCATGTATTTTGAGGTTCGCTTATATGTGATAATGAGGAAAAAGGAGGCAAAGTGAAAAACATAATTGCCCAGGATCACACAAGTTGGTCAAGTGGGGAAGCTGGGATTGATCCCAGGTTTTCTGATTTAACATTGTGCAATTCAGCCACTAGATGTACATGCTTCGCTTCATCTACACACAACTTACACACATTCCTCACCCCTACCTACACATTGCTGGCATCAGTGCGGCCCTCAGTCACTTCTAGGCCTGGGCGGTAAATTCCGTTCCGCTCGCGGAATTTGCGGAATTTGGGTAATTTTGCGTTCCGCGGAGAACGCGGAATTGCCCAAAATTCCGCGATCCGCGGCTTCGCGGAATTCTTTGCTTGTTCGCGCTTTCAAAATGCATGTTCACGAGATATTTGTTCCCGAGCACGCAAAAAGCGTTCGCGAACAGGAAAAAAGCATCGCGAACGGGCGGAACAAGCAATTCCGCGTGTTCACGGAACCTTTACGTGCTCGCGGAGATTTTTTACCGTTTCGCTGAGCTTTGCGTAGCGCGACTACGCAAATTCCACCCACCCCTAGTCACTTCATAGACCATTCTTTGTGGCCTCTGGAGAAATGTTTGCGAGTATTCGTGCTGTGGCCTAGACCAACACATTTTGAAGCATTAGATGTGTGGATGCGTGCTGCCCATGCTAAACAGAGGGACAAATACCAAGGGAGAATGAGGAAAACTGTGAGGGCATATCAGTACGCACAGTGGGATGCACATCTTAGGCGGAGGAGAGAGGATACAATGGAGGGAGAAAGGTTATACCCGGTGCTGGTAGGGGAGGGAGGTCCCTAGGACAGGAGTAAAGGGACTAATGGAAGCGACAATAGTGACAATGAAGACAGTTGGGTTGTTATCTGAGTGTCCTCCACCTTATAGTCCACAATCAGGGGATGGGCCGAGACTCCGGAGGTACAGAAAACATGGGAAGTGCAGCAGCTCAAGTGGGTCGTGTAACAGAAGTTGTGGGAAAGATATCTGCATTAGTAGGGGTGACAGGATTGTCCACTTTGGGAGGTATAGAACGGAACAGATATAATGCTGGTTACAGTTACCGGAAGCTCTAACAGTGCTGGTTACTATTGGTCCTGTTGTTCCTGTGTATGACCTGAGCTCAATGGGAAACCTTGGTCAGAGACAGCCCATACAGGCCGAAGGGACTAGATTGGGAAGTATAAGGAGCATGAGGGGGAATTGCCTATCTTCGGTGCCTACAGAATCTAGTACCCCTTTAACGGCTACTGCTGATCCTTCCAGGACACGCATTGGTTCTAGTATTATACGATCCATACCCATGACTACCACTAGTTCAAATCTGCAGATGTGGGAAACTCCAGTGAGAGGACTAAGTGGTGCGACTTTAGAAGCAAGCACAAATAAGGGTGCTTCTGGGAATCATGTCTTAGATGTTGCAGATTTGGAATCCTGGTTGAGAGACCATAACAACAGCAAGGAGAGTCAGAGTAGTACCTCGAGTCAGGGTACCATCAAGGCTGCAGTAAAGGTGAAACTGTTTGATGTGGTGAGGCTGAAGGCTGAGGTAGACAAGATCATCAGTGGGAATTTACCTTTGGACAGGATAGTGACCTATGAGCCAGATGACTTGTTGTTTGTAGCGAAGGATGTCACTCGAAGGGCAAGACAAGCACATGAGAAGCTGTCAGAATTAGCTCAGAGGTATGGAGTGGACTTGTCTCAAACGAAAACCTTGCAAGGGAATCACAGGCTCACTTACAGTGATCAGGAGCTGGATGAGAAGAGAGTGACGGGTTTGAAGATGCACATCCGGTAGTTGGTCATAGGAATAAGGGCTTGGAGTATGCTGGATAGGTGGGAGGAGAGATGGTCAAAGAAGAGCGTGAGAAAGGTGGCAGAAGAAACACCACCTCCAGGAGGGAAACACAGGCAGTTGAGGCATATCCATTACGGGAAGTGCCTAGCGGAGGGTATATGCATGTTCCTTGGAGTTGAGGTGATCTAGCTGCATTTACGAATGACTTTCCCAGGTTGAGGGAGAAACCTGCTGAATGGTATAAGCAAGTCGATCACTTTGTTAAGATCTCGAAGGTGTTGTGGATTGACTTAAATACCTTGTTCGAAATTGTGGTTCCTAGTGATCTGTGGTCTGCTTGTAAAATAGCTATTGAGTTGCCTGCTGCTGAGCCAGAGAGGGATCCAGTAACCCATGGTCCTTCGCCAGTGGTTATGAAGAAGTACGGCAGGTGATCACATGGTTCAGTGCAAAATAGCCCCAGAAGACATCGATTGGGTTAAGATAGATCAAATGACCCGGGAACCTAAAGAGTTGGTACATGCTTATTACGAAAGGCTATTACAAGCATTTAAGCAGCAAAGTGGGTTGGACACACTCGACCCTAAGGACATGGGATAATTTGTATCCAAATTTGTGACAGGACTGAGGCTGGAAATCGGCCTCATGATCCAACAGCACTTAATCTGCTGGTAAAACAAATCCTTAGACAAGATCTTACTGTTTGCCAGGTACTGTAGTGATGAGGTAGATTCTAAGCATAGGAGGATAAAGGAGAAATTGATGCTGGTTCAAATGTGAAATGCACAGAAGTGAGAGCATGTACCGGCAGCAGTGGGAAACTGTAGCTCACGGTCAAGGGAATATTCCAGGAGGTGTCCAAGTCACATCAGTTGCAGGGCCGATTGGAGGAAAAGGAAGAGGTGTCCCTATAGGTCCTAAGACAGGGACAAATGTTACAACCCTGGAAAAGACCCCTGCTTGTCATTTTTGTCACACAATTGGGCACTGGAAGCACAAGTGTTGCCTAAATCCTGCAAATCAGGTGCAGGAAGGAGAACTTGTGCAGGTGGCAGATGTGGTAAGTCAATTACCGATGGTGACTAGGCCAAGATCTCTCAACGCGGGAGGGAATCAGAACCAGTTTGTGCAACTGCCCCAACCTGCGAGAATCTCGCAGGGCAATCGAACCTGTCATCTGATGCCCCTAATGGATGCACTGGATTGATTTGTTCAGGACCCGTCCTTATGACCGTGCCTGAGGCGGGAGGAAGACTGTACACTTGGCGTAGTCTTAGAGGTAGACCAGAATGAACCATACGTCGAAGCAGACATTGATGGTCATCCTATTATATTCCTGATTGATACTTGTGCTACCCATTCTACTGTGAGATCTGAAGTAGTCCCAAACCTGCCCCTCGTGGGAAAATCGATCCAAGTTGTAGGAGTCTCTAACAAAAGAATGACAAACCCTTTGGCAGAAGAGGAGCCCGTGAAAATTAGAACCTTTCAGGATCACCATCAGTTCGTGGTGTGTGATTCGAGGCCACTCTGTGTGCTAAGGTGTGATCATTTATGAAAACTGAATTGTATCATCTATTGCATGCCAAAGGATATCGAATTTCAGACTAATAATGAGGACATTGCTTTCAAGTTGGCTAATCAGAACCATTATACAGCTATTTTCCCTTTATTGGCAGTGGAAGACATGCCGCTGGATTTGAGAAACACCGTCTCTCCAGTGGTATGGGACTTCTCTGGGGAGGAAATCAGACTGATTTGAGGAGTCGAGCCAGTCCACATACAGATTAAGCCTAATGCAGAATTTCCAAGAACACCACAGTACAACCTGACCCCAGAAACGGTGGCAGGGATTACACCTGCAATTGAGTCCATGACTGCGCAGGGCATTCTAAAAGACACAGGAAGTCTGTGCAATTCGATTGCAGAAACCGAGTGGGAAGTATTGCATTGTTCAGGATCTTAGAAAGGTTAATAACATAGTGATCCCATGATGTCCCGTGGGACCAAATCTGTCTGTGTTCCTGTTTCAGATTCCTTGTGTGGCTGAGTGGTTCATAGTGATTGACCTCTGTCAGGCATTTTTCTCCATCTCATTGCATGAGGAGAGACAATTTTATTTGCTTTCCGCTTGGAGAATCGTGTCTTATCATGGTGTTGTATCCCTCAAGGGTATACTGAAAGTCCATCAATCTTTAACCAGATCTTTAAAAAGAATCTTGACGGTCTGACCTTGCCTCGAAACTCAGTACTGGTCCAGTAGATCGACGACCTTCTCATTGCATGTGAAAAGTGCAAGGCTTGCAGGAACGATACCATGGAGTTGCTGAACCCTCTTGTCAGCAATGGGCATAAGGTGTCTCTGAGTAAGCTTTACTACTGTATGAACGATGTACAGTATTTGAGTCATCAAATTGAAAAAGGCAAAAGGAAGGTGTCACCAGAACGGGTGGAGGCAATCACGACAATGAATCCACCCAGAAGGAGCTCAGGATGTTCTTGGGAATGGTTGGCTACAATGGATTCCACATTTCTCTTTGATGGCAAGGCCTTTACAGATGCTGACCCACAAGGATGTGTGCCATCCAGTACCTCGGGATAATGATTGTTTGCTTACTTTCCTGGAGGTGAGAGAGTGCCTGTGTAGCGCTCCAACTTTAGGAATGCCTGATTACAATAAAGCGTTTTCGCTGTTCTGTCATGAGAGAGAGGGTTGCGCCCTATCTGTACTTACCCAGACACATGGAGGTGCCCGTAGACCAGTATCCTATTTCTCAGCTACACTAGATCCGGTAGCATCAGCGTTGCCCGGATGTCTCAAATCCACTGCTGCAACAGGTGTCAGTATCGAACGATGTGAGAGCATTGTGGTGGGTCATCCTCTTACTGTAAATGTAACTGCTACATTGTTACCTGTTCCAAATGCTGATGTGGAAGATTGTGACGACCATGACTGTTTGGATGTCACTGAGCTTTGCACAAAGCCGAGACCTGACATTGCTGTTGGATGTCACTGAGCTTTGCACAAAGCCGAGACCTGACATTGTTGATGAACCATTGTCTGATCCTGATTAAGTCCTTTTTGTTGAAGGTTTATGCCTTAGAGACAATGAAGGTAATTTGAGAGCAGCATTTCCTGTCTGTACCATCTCTGGAGTGGTGGAAGCTGCTTATTTACAGGGGGTACACTCTGCACAAGTGGCTGAAACATTGCTTTGACCCGTGCATGTCGAGTTTCTGAACAAATCCGAGTCACCATCTATACCTATAGCCAGTACGGTTTCAGTGTGCTTCAGGACTTTCGGACAGCTATGGTCGCAGAGAGTGTTCCTAACATCATCAGGTTCTCTAATAAGTAACAGGGAATATGTGAGACAACTGCTAAATGCATTGCAATTACCAAGAGAGGTGGCTGTTGTTAAGTGCGGAGCCCATGGAGGGGAGGTGACTTTGTTACCATAGGGAATAGGTAAGCAGACGAAGTTGCTCATTCTTGTGCTTCACATGCATGCGTTTTCAATGGGGAATATATTGGTGATAGTGCAGAGAAGACCAAACTCAGCATGATGCTAGCTGTTGCAGACACATGGGATGAAGTTAGACATTTGCAGATGGAAGCCACAGACAAGGAAGACGCAGGTTGGATCAGAACAGGTTGTGAGAAGGGAGAAAATGACATATGGGCATCAACTGATGGCAGGGCAGTGTTACCTGCTTGTCTAATACACCCAATGGCAAGGCAATTTCATGGAGCAGCTCACATAGCAAGGGATGCAATGGTGAGATTCTTCAGGCAGACTTGGTTTGATGCGAGGTTTCGCGTGGTTTTAGAACCAGTGTGTCATCGGTGTGTCACGTGCCAACAGATGAATGCTGTGAAAAAGACTGTTTTTGTGTTGAGCTACATTGGAAAATCAGGGGATCTCTTCAATCAGATCCAAATGGATTTTGTTGATATGCTTGTGTGTAATGGGTTGAAATACATCTTAGTTGTTATGTGCATCTTTTCTCGATGGCTGGAAGCTTATCCAACTAGAAGGTGTGACAGTCTCACAGTAGCAAAGTTGTTGTTGAGGGAACTCATTCCTAGATTAGGATTTCCAACTACACTGCAGTCGTTTAGAGGAACACACTTTCACAACGAATTCATGAAATTGTTGTGCACTGCCTTGAGTGTGGATCAAAGACTGCATTGTAGTTATAGGCCGGAGACATCTGGTATGGTGGAGCAGATCAATGGCACCTTGAAAGCGAGACTAGCTAAAGCGTCTTTGAAATGGCCTGATGCGTTGCCTCTGGTTTTGATGAGTTTACACAGCATCCACGACAGGAGAAATGGGTTGTCACCACATGAGATATTGATGGGAAGAGCAATGCCTGCTGTGCCTGCCACTGTGTTGATAAATATCCCAGATTACTTGATCCTTGACTACTGTAAAGGATTTGCTGATGTGGTTCGTTCTGTGTCTCATCAGGTTGAAGCTGCGACTGCACAGACCTCGAAAGACATCTGCCATGACCTGCCCTGACATGGTGATTGGGTGCTCATCAGAAAGCATGTGAGCAACAACTGGCTTGTCTCTCGATGGCATGGACCATATCAAGTGATATTGGTGACGGACACTGCAGTGAAGTGTGGAGGAGTACTGAACTGGGTTCACACTTCCCATACCCGAGTAACAGGTCCCTCTGATGAAACAGCTCCTCTACCAAACGTAATCCCAGCTGTGACCCAGGGGTCACCGGAGAGGGCAAGCCAAGCTGTGGAGGTTCCTGAAGAGGCTGGCTACCCACCAGATCAGGATGAGGGGAGTGAAGCCATACAAGACTATGGTAAGACTCGGAGAGAGACGGCAATGTTGTGAGTGGCATAGAGTCTGACTCAGCAGAAGAGACTGGTGTGGAAAATGGTCGTGTGCAGTTACGGAAGAAAGATGTTGCAGATAAAACGTGGCCTATGAGACAGAGGAGGAGAAATTTGAAACTTGCATCTGAAAGACAACTTGCACCAATCAGCAAATCTTCAGAGTCTGATCTAAGTGGGAACGAACAAGGTGCAGAAATTGTAAGGAGGTCTAAGAGAGCATGAGTGCCTCAGCAACGATATTCCTCTCCCGAGTGGACTTATCTAGTTACAACAAATGCCAGGGAGAACAAGGTCCGAGATTTCAATACTGATTGTCGAGATCTTGTTGAGAGTTCTTGTAATCGAGGCTAATGCAGATCTGTCGCTGACTGTCCAGTTTCCACCAAGGGTAAGTGGCTTACGAACTCTGATTCTGTATGCCATTGAGTTCCCAGGTTTCGGAGCTCCACAGTCTGCTCAAGAGATTGCAGCATTGAGAGCTGATTGAACTGGTGCAACAAATCATTGAGGAGAGTGGCTCTGATCTCATAAGGGATGTAAATTGAACACTTGAACTGTAAACATCTTGCTTGAAAGAAGATAACCTAGGCCCAAGTGGAAGAAGAATAAAATAGGGACTTTTCATATAGCAGAAGAAAGAGGGCTAGGGCCCTGCCCGACCTTGAGCTAGACAAATCAACCACTAGACCAACTGTCACCACCCCGAAGATGAGAGCTTATATACTAAATACAATGAAGAGTTTGGTATTGATAGACCCCTGGAGACAAAAAGCTGGCAGTAACAAGGAATTTACACACCAGAACAAGAGATATGGCCATGCTTCCCGGATTGATTATTTTCTAATAGATGTTAGACTAGGTAATAAGGTTAAGGTGATTTTTCATCAGCCAGCTCACTTATCTGATCATTCAGCGGTAAGCCTGGAGTTAGTTTTAGAGCATGAACTGCCTAGATTTAGATGGACAATGGATAGGTCCCTCTTAGCAGAACATGAAATATTAGAAAATCTGAAACGTGACACCAAAGAATTCTTCGATCTAAACACAGGTTCCGCCTCTGAGTGTATTGTTTGGGATATGTTTAAAGCTCTCTTTAGGGGAGAATAACGAGTTACGACACTCACAAGAAGAGAGAGAACAATAATAAAATAGAGGAGATAGAGAAGGGAATAGCTACATGGCAAAAAGTATTGCATGAGGCAGTTGACCCAAATTTAAATAATGAGATCCAGACAAAAATAGACGAGGGAAAAAAGATCTAGTAGAGCATTTAGAAGGCATTGTTAAAAAGAAATGGTATGCAAGCAAACTGTCAAATTATGAATATGGGGAGGGGTGTGGGAAGCTCCTCGCTTGGAAGACTAGGGGAGATTTAGTACGGAACTCAATAAAAGAAAGAGTTGTGGAGGAGTCGAGCAAGAGTTGCTGTGATGACCAAGAAATCGGAAACACTTTTACTGATTTTTTCCAGAATTTATATAAGGAAGAGATACAACTATCTGATGAGCAAATATCAAATTGGATTCTAAATGATCCCTTGCCCAAAATTTCTCCTGATAAGTAACGTCATCTTAATAGATTAATAACGAGTGAAGAAGTATCTATAGCTATAAAAAATCTAAAAAATGGGAAAGCACCCGGGCCCGATGGAATACCTAGTGAAGTTTATAAGGCCTTAGCAGATTAAATAACTCCCGCACTAACCTCACTACTTAATGCGGTGTATACACAAGAAGTTGCCGTCCCTGAGTCTTGGAACGATGCCACAATTACACTAATTTTAAAACCAAACAAAAACTCTAAAAAGTGCGAGTCTTATAGACCGATCTCCCTACTGAACAACGATTATAAACTATACACCAACATTCTGGCTAAAAGATTAGAGACTGGATTAGGAGATCTAATAGGGCCCACACAGAAGGGATTTATGAAGGGTGTTCGAGGGAGATAATTTTGGACACCTTAATTTGTGCCGGGGTGCTGCGTTTTAATTAAGAAAACACACGTGTAAATGATAGAAATTGAATCAGGCTTGTTTGCACTTTATTACAATGAAACCACTTCAACAAGAAGTGTAAAGAAACACTTTAAATGCAATAATGAGCCGTGGCGTCTTAGCAAAGACCAGATGGCAGAAGACACATGCTAAAATGATGGCAAAAGCATATAATGAAATACTTTTAGAATAATTTGAATGCAGGAGAAAGAGGAGAAACATTTGTGAATATATTAAATATATGCAACAGTGTCAAGATTGTCTTAGGCAGCAGAAGAGAAATGCCATTCAGAATACACTAGAAAATAGAAAATATGCAACCTTAATGAAAATTCTCTTGGAGAGCAAGAACATGCAATTGCAATAATGTCTAGAATCATGGCAATGGCAATGCAGAGGAGAGAGAAAGAGACAATTTCAAAATACAATAAGCATTATAGCCTCAGCCAAAGATGGTGGCTGAGGGAGACTATACAGGCGTCAGCGACCCAAGGGGTCACTTCTGCGAGGTAGTCCGACGAATGGACTGTGGGCAGCTCATTTATACCCTTTTGAATGACGAACTATTGACCACAAAATCACGGCATGAACAGGTGCTTTTGACCGCAGAACATGACGCACTTTGGTCACTTCTTGGAAATATTTAGGAACACAGAAGTGACACCTACATTACAAACGTTTACCAAAAAGGTCACTTGATGTTTGACCGTAAATCATAATGAAATTGAACATCTATCGAACAGGATTTGCGTCACTTCAGGGAAATTTGTATAAGTTTATGAGTTCCTCTTAGCTTGAGATGTTCCGTGTTCTTGTGGTTAGCTATCTCTCAATAGGTGAGAGAAGAGATGAGCTCATCTTGTGCAAGGAGAGAGTGGGGGCTCGGGGAAGAAGAAATAACTTGTAATTCAGCAGAGAGGCCTTTTGGGCCTACTACATTAAAAGAACAACTGAGACAGTATGGTCAACTTAACACCACTCTGTATGCTGGCTGGTGGGGCCATATCAGGGTCTCATGCTTCAGGTGTAGACAGAATGGGCCTGGGGTACTATATGATAAAAATAGACCCTGCTTCATGCCCTCCTCTTGTTCATTCTTGAACAAAATCCTTATAGCATACCTTGCAGGCCCTCCTTCTAGTTGGTGTATCCCAGGGGTGTCATTCATATTGGCATATTTGGGACATTTGTTCTCCTGTGTCTTCCTTAACTCTATATACTCTCCTTCAGGTATGTTAATGAGGGATGCATGTGGTGTCTGTGTAGGTGATGGTGGATCCATATTTAAATCCTATCTCAGTTTGTATCTACTAGTCCGTTGGGGGCTGTTGACCTAGTACTAGGTAATGGTAGCAGGCTGCATTGAATGTGGTCCTACTGTTGTTACTTCTACTACTTCTATAAGTGCTAAGTTATTCTCATTCCTTGTTCTATCCTTTTTTCCTATATATAGGCTTTAGGAATGTTCCCTATTCCCTGGTCCACTGACCCTACGTATGGACTTCCTGTATATCCCTATTGTGGCATTGTTCATCCCTACTACTTCAGTACTTAATCTCCTCACACAATGATATATTATCTGTAGGGCGCAACAAAAAGAGCAACAGCAAAAACTTTTAGAATGGCAGACAGCCACAAACGTATCCAGTCAATGTTCAACCAATCAGTGGCTGTGTCTGCTTATGGCACCTCCTCCAGCAATCCTTTTTTTTCTATCTTGTTCAAGTCGTTGATGGCCTTGGTGATGGAGCCATTTTCTTCATTGTTGGCAATGTGCAGCACAAACTCCCTATCCGAAGGCATACCCTCCTCTTGATATTTCAAAGCCATAGAGCCTTTTCCTTGATCTGGAACATCATAGTGATGGTGTTGGAAAAAAGAGCTGGACCCTGTTCAATAGGCAAAACTCCTTCGGTGTGTCTTTGAAAACTGTCCACCCTTAACACTCAGCATACTGCCAATGTCGGTGGAGCAAGGTAACAGAGCAGATTTGGGCATGGATGTGGGAGGTATTTGCTGCTGGAATGATCAGGGGCACTTTGTGCATTGTTCTAGTGAGCACAGGCTGCTCTATCGAGGAGGCTGTTGGAGATAGGGACGTTCTCCGCAAGCCCAGTAAAAATCCATTAGGCTGGAGGTGCAATGTTTAATGTCCGATTTAAAAATGGTGCTGTTGTCCAGAGTTGCGGCCCACAGGTACTGTGCCTAGAAAGCAGGGAAGAGGTGACTTTATTTTGTGATCATTTTTTAATTTTGAACATTTTCTCCCCAACCCCAAGTACACTTCCAGTCTATCCCATCTTCATAACCCTAGTCTACCCTATGTAGCCCTAAGGATGCTGCTCTATACCTCAAGTAACCTGGGGCACTCCATTTGTCATGGACGTAAATTTGTGCAAATAAGCATAAAGCAATTCTATTTTTGCTTGGGCAATGTAGGGTGTGGGGCAAAGAGCCACTACAGTCTGATAGTGATCCTGTTATCCCAAACCCATTGTTTCTACCAAAAGCTACACTAAAGTCTACATCAGGAACTCCTATCTAAAATATTCTTGTTACCTCCCCCTCTATTCTGGAATTGTCATTGATGACCTTGTGCATCATTGGGTGTTGTCCCATACTGTTCTATTTACAAACACTTCAGGGATGTTGGCCTCAATAATCTGAACTTGCTCCTGTATTCTGTAAATGAACAGGTGTAGGAGATATTTTACAGTGTGTGGAAGTACTTCCCTAGGAAAATCAGTCTATCTGCGCCTATTGCATGGGGAATGTATGAGTCATATAACAGTATTCCTTAGTCTTCTGTCTACCTATTGTGGCCATCTCACTGTATCACATGTTGTCGTGAGGGGAGTCATGAGCAGCATGCTGTCTAAATGCTTGGGCAGTATTCACACTATTGCATTATTGGATTAATACTTCTAACAGGGGAAGGGGATGACACAGGGTGCGCATATATATTTGGGGTGCTGACTGTACTGGCCGATTGATGTGGAACCTTTTGCATTACTACGGGGACCATTCCCAGTACATGTGCTAGCAGGTATATTGGGAGGTGACATGGGGTGCACAGTGGTATTGGCAACTTCAACATTTTGAGGAATACAAGCCTTTCTATTAATACAGTGAACTAATTAAATCTTCCTAGTGCCATTCTGAAAGTAGTCCTAAATATTAGAATACAAATACATAACTTCGCATAAGACACTTTTGTGTGGCAGCGGCTGAGTCCATAGACCACCGAACGATCATCTTCTTCTTCTTCAGGGACAGTCAATGGGAACAAGTTAACCTCCTCTAGTTCGTTGTTCAGTGATGAGGGGGTGCAGCGTCGACCCTGAAGTCTGTTCTGTCAATCCTTTCCTCTTGGCAATGGGGACAGCTGTTGGTGAATGTTTTTTAAAATTGTGGATCACCGTCTGACATTTTTCTGGCAAAAAAATCTGTGTCCCAGGATGGATATGTCGGAACTCAGGATTGATGGGGCCCTGCTCCTTCCCCTTGGATACCTGAGTAGAAAGAAACTTCGCAGCGAGTGTTAACTCATACAAATATATGTCTGCTTTCATAATTTCAGTGTCACTTTCAGGTCTAGATGATGTGACTGATACATTTATTAATTATTCAGTGAGGAGTATATGGGGCGTTAGGTGGTGGTCAGAACTTGGAATATCTGAGTGAAAACAGAGCTATTGGTAGGCAATAGAGCCATTTCTTTCCAATTATTGCACTAATTTTGCACTAATTTTGCTTACTTTACCTTTGAGAAGGCCGTTGAGGCGCTCACAAATACCATTGCTTTGTGGGTGATATGCTGATGTCAATTTATGTTTGATTCCTAACACTGTTGTGAGAAGGGCAAAGATTGCATTTGAAAAATGGCTGCCATTGTCAGAGTGAATCGCGGCGGGCGAGCCCCAGCGCGAAATGACCTCACGGAGCAGGAAATTAGCTGCTGCTTTGGCATCGCAGTGGACACATGGTCCAGCTTCGATCCAGCGTGAGAATGGGCATACTACCATAATGAGGTATCGATAATTTTGACATCGATCAATCATGTCGACATAATCAATGTGTAGTTCTCTAAAGGGGCCTGTAGGTTTTGGTATCATAGAGGCAACTGCACTCCACTGCAAGATGGCCGACAGGTGAGGAGCTCCGGCCGGGAGCTCCCGGCCAGGGATTGCCTTTTTGGGCTTAAATCCCCAAATCTTCACCCCCTGGACCCTCTTTACTCACCAGGGTCGTGCTCTTATTGCTGCCATCGTCTCTCCTGCTTCCTCTTCTGGATTCGAACTCTTCGAATTGGATCTGAGGCTTTTTCCTGACCGGCGGAGCCTGAGCGGCATGGCCGATGTCCGGTGGAGCTGCATCGACGGCTGTAGGGGAGATTGGCTCCGGCGCACCGCCCTGGCCGTCACCTACCCAGCCGGGCATCTGGCATAGTTGCTCTGCATTTTCTCCGCTGCTGTTGCCTTTCCTCCCCCTGCCTACCGACGCTTCGGTGATGGCCGGCCATCGTCAGAATCCACTCTCGGCGGTGCTAGGGGCGTTTTCTCCGGCTGGCTGTTACAGAACTGGATGAGGTCTCCCCACCCGATGCATTCCGGGTTCGACTTCTGCCGCTTCCCCCACGGCCTGCCCTCCTGCTTCGCCTCCCATGGGACGACCGGGACCCGCAAGTCTTATTGCCAGGTACAGGGGTACAATTGCGGGGAGAATCTCGGCACTACGGCGTGACGCCCCCGGGCTTTTCTTTGCTATCTGAGCCTGGGGGGCGCGCCCTCCATGGACTGCGTCTCTGCCTACCTCGGTCTGGGACAGCTGCCCCTGGCACCCAGGCAGACTTCCCCAGACATTCGGCGTGCAGCCTGATGGCACTGCTGCCCTCGCGGCCTAGAGCCTGTGCATTTGGACAGACTGTGTATCAACATCCTCGACGACTCTGCTGCCCCAGAAACCCTGAGCGTTTGCCCGTCTAAAGGATCCGTTAGTGTTTCGGCGTTCCCACCATCCCTTTCCCTCCTTGCTCTTGTGACTGCCCCCCCCCTCTTCTCTGCTCCATAATTCCAGCGCCCTTGTTATTTTGCGAATTGGATCTCGTGCGTTTCCCCGCCATTTTGTGACTTTGCAAACTGTGCCCGTTTCCCGGGTCATCCATCTTGGAGGATTCGGCCACCTCACTTGCTGCTGGACTACGCCCTTTGTCGCCCGACAATTCCTTTACCCTGTCCTGACCCCCCCCTTTGGTCTCCCTCCTCTCCTTTTCAGTCACCTCGCCTCCTGACGTTATTTCTATTGATCCCCCTGTTCGATTTTTCATATTGTGTTTTGGTCCCCTTGGAACACCTCCATCCTTGCCGGTTCTACCTGGTCCGATCCTTTTCCTCCCCTTTTTCCTTTCCCCCTACCTTACATACCCCTTTGGACATGTCTATATCTTTTGCTATGTTATTGTAACTAATGTTATTGTGCAACACTGTTTTTAACTTTGTAACTCGCTGATCCTTATGTAAAGCGCTCTGATACCTCCGGGTCTAGCCAGCGCTATATAAAACTCAAATAAAAAAAATGTTTTCATGGAGGGATGTGGTGAGTATTGCTGACAAATGAGACATTTATTCACAAAAAGCTGTACTAGTTCATGGGCATTGGGGATGAACCAATCAGTTTGTAAAATGGTGGTCATATTATCCCGGGAGACATGTGTGGGAGGGTGTAACTGGTCTAGCGCTACTTGTAACAGGGCCTGTGGCATGACTGGTTTTCCTGTCATTACTTGTTTATAAATTAAATCTGAGGTATCCTGCTGTACTCCCCTCCTCTTCCATAACTCTCTCTCTTGTGATGGGGCACTTTCCTGTATTTCTCTGAGATGTAAATGTGCAGTGTGATCATATTGTTGTGTGCTGTCAATAGTGTAAGGGGAAATTAAATCAGGAGTACCCTCATCTGCACTTTCATTGATCTGTTGTAGGACTGTCTGTTCAGTTTGGGCAAGCAGAATGGGGGCAGGCTTGTTCTCTGGATGTACCTCACATTGCAGTGGTGGAGCAGGCGGTGGTATCCTGGCTGCAGCTTTAGCAGCCCAGTCTGCCAGAGCGTTACCTCTGGAGACAAAGTCTTGGCCATTCGTATATGCGATACAAAAGGGGATGATGGACGGAACGTTTGAGCCAATCAAACACTCACCCCCAGTCAACTGATCTGGGTTTAATCCATCATCATTCTTTAGCTCACTCCACCACCCCAGTTCAGACATGGCCATATGCAAATCAGTCTGACCCTGTGCCTCATGGGAACAGTCCAGCCCGAACTGCCAAGCCATGTCTTCCCTGGACCGGAAACAAGCATCCTAGGACCGGTTTCTGGCATTTCAGCCGTCATCAGCCAGGCTTGCTTGAATCCAGTGGCAAAGTGAGCAAGGGACCCACGTCTGGGCATACCCCCGCCAACTTAGGGGCGACCAAAGCGATACAAAAGGGGATGATGGACGGAACGTTTGAGCCAATCAAACACTCACCCCCAGTCAACTGATCTGGGTTTAATCCATCATCATTCTTTAGCTCACTCCACCACCCCAGTTCAGACATGGCCATATGCAAATCAGTCTGACCCTGTGCCTCATGGGAACAGTCCAGCCCGAACTGCCAAGCCATGTCTTCCCTGGACCGGAAACAAGCATCCTAGAACCGGTTTCTGGCATTTCAGCCGTCATCAGCCAGGCTTGCTTGAATCCAGTGGCAAAGTGAGCAAGGGACCCACGTCTGGGCATACCCCGCCAACTTAGGGCGACCAAAGCGATACAAAAGGGGATGATGGACGGAACGTTTGAGCCAATCAAACACTCACCCCCAGTCAACTGATCTGGGTTTAATCCATCATCATTCTTTAGCTCACTCCACCACCCCAGTTCAGACATGGCCATATGCAAATCAGTCTGACCCTGTGCCTCATGGGAACAGTCCAGCCCGAACTGCCCAGCCATGTCTTCCCTGGACCGGAAACAAGCATCCTAGGACCGGTTTCTGGCATTTCAGCCGTCATCAGCCAGGCTTGCTTGAATCCAGTGGCAAAGTGAGCAAGGGACCCACGTCTGGGCATACCCCCGCCAACTTAGGGCGACCAAAGCGATACAAAAGGGGATGATGGACGGAACGTTTGAGCCAATCAAACACTCACCCCCAGTCAACTGATCTGGGTTTAATCCATCATCATTCTTTAGCTCAATCCACCACCCCAGTTCAGACAAGGCCATATGCGACCAAAGCGATACAAAAGGGGATGATGGACGGAAGCAAGCCTGGCTGATGACGTCCGTTTCCGTCCATCATCCCCTTTTGTATCGCATTCGTATGTGCAGCACATTTCACAACAGCTACTTCAGTTGGCAGTGTCAGTGCATCTATCAACTCCTTGAGTAATTGTGTGTGCATGACAGGCGTGCCATCTCATTTGAGAAAGCCACGCCTTCTCCATCGCAAGATGCTAGAATGTGTTGTTGTCGTGACATAAGCAGAGTCTGAATACACAGTGATGCGTTTGTCAGCCCCAATTTTCAAGGCTGCAATCAGGGCCACTAATTCGGCTGCTTGTGCTGAATAGTGTGAGGGTAATGTAATCTGCTGTATAATATCTAGGGAATCAGAGGAGTCATGTCGCTGTGCACTAACTACTGCAGCTCCTGTGTACCTGATCCCTGTCTCTTGATCAATGGTGGAGGAGCCATCAACAAAGTACACTGTACTGTCTGGCAATGGGTCCTCCTTTACTGCTCCTGACTCATCTGGACTGTATGTGGCACAGTCATGAGGATCGTCTCCTGTGCTTGCAATGGGGTATGCAAAGAACGTGGTGGGATTGACTGTGTTGCACTTAACGACTTTTAGAGATGGCAGTGATAAGATGACTTCGTAACCTGATACTCTTTGTGCGGTGAGAGTTGTTTTGGCCTTTTGTATTATCGCAAAAACAGCATGTTCAGTGTACAGTGTTAACGGGGAACCCATGACTATGGGGGTGCTTTTTTTCAACGGCGAATGCAGCGGCAGCCAGTGCTTGTTCACATGGATAGTGCCCTTTCATTACAGAATCTAGCATGTCACTGAAGTAGGCAATGGGCTTGTGCTGAACATTCCTAAATGTGAACGCAAATAAGTACTGGCTATCGGGGTGTAATGGGACACTGAAAAAGGCATTTTGCAAGGCACTTGAGCTAGGTCTGAGTCACGTGTGGTATCAAACAGTGTGACTGGGGTTGGCGTCCTAATATCTACTGTTACTGAGAGGGGGACTTCATTTAGGTATACTATTTCAGCTTTGGAATAACTGTCAGGAGAACCAAAGAGTTGGTCATCTGAAATGTCTCTCACCAATTGTCCAGGCTCAGTGAAAATGAAGCAGGCCCATATGTGGGCGTTGTCGTCAAGGGCCTGAAAAGCTCCGTATGTAGGTGTTATTTCAAGGCCTTGTATATCTAGGATCATGTGTTTGTCTGGTAGTTGGAAGTTCTGAAATTGTGGTCTAAACAGGAACTCGTTTGGCAGTTGCACAGTTCGGCCTTTCAATTCCGGAGTTGTGGCAACCGCAATGTGCACAGCAGGGGTGAACGCTGGCTCATCCACTGGCCGGGCCCTTATCTGATCGCCTAGGGAAGAGTCCACAGTGACTGCCATCATTCTGGCTAAGGGTGTGCCTGGAATGGAACAAATCATTGTTCCGTCTTCATTGAAGTGGATAGTCATGTTTAATTTTGCCATGAGATCATGCCCTAGAAGATTTACAGGGGACTGGGGTGAGTAGAGCAAACGTTCCACATATTTACCGCCTATTTCAATTGTTACTGGCTCTGTGAAAGGGACCCTAGCTATCGCCCCAGAGAAGCCCTGTGTGTCTGCATTTGCTTTGAAATTAGTAGTGCTCCTCCTGTAATACAGGAATATGTAGCACCTGTGTCAATGAGAAAGCTGACATTTTTGTTGTTTACACGACAAAACTGGGCACACAAGTTTTGTCAAGAGTTGTCTGTGGGCTGTCCTAACTGGTATACCCTCCAGGCTGATACTGTTGGATGGTGTCCTGTGTAAATGTATTGGAGGTAGATATCACTGTGCCTCCCTGAGGTACAAATGCTTGTGTTTGGGGCACCATTTGATACAGAGGTGCTTGGTGTTGTTGCATTTGTGGCTGTGCAATTGGTATCTTGTATTCATATGTCGCTCATTTCTCCATTTAGTGAAGTGCTCCTGAGAAAATACCTCAGGTAAGTCTTGCTTACCATCCCTAGACTGCATGTTAGCAATTGAGTGATCCAACACTAGGGGCCTATCCTCACGTTGGGAAATAACAGTTGAAGGCAATTGCTTATTCTGTTGACATTGTGGTCTTGGGGGGTGTTGGTGTTTAGTAAGGGACAAGGTGTTGGGATCAGTGGAGATAGGGGGCTTAGGAACGGGGTATGAGCTATGCAAAGAGGGCTGTTGTACGTGATCATTTATCCATTCGTTTATTTGCGACTGGGTAATTATTTCAGGTGACTCTTGCCTACCAACCCTATATTCCATATGAAGGACTGGCGGTTGTTTATTAGCTAGGCGATGTAGGGTGGGAAAGAGTTGGTGCTCGCCAATGAAGGATGGGGGCAACCCAGGTCTGGACGTGTGGTATCTGGAGTAGGTGGATTAGGGTGGGAGTTGGCGTGAGCCCTACATATGGTGGGAAGTTGTGTTAAATTTAGTGTGGATATCCTAACTTCTGATGTGGGGTGAGATTGACTCCCAATATGTTCCATACAATTGAAATGAGGTCACCGTTATTTTGGCTTATAGGGGACAGTGTATCTGTTATGCTATAATATACACGGACACAGGTCGGTTATTTAATGTGTGCAAAACTAATTCAACAATTTGGTGTTGGTTGTTGTTCATTACGTGGCCAGTTATCTGGAAGTGACTTGTGCTATTTTAAATGTGGCACTGTGCCACATGGGCCAGACAGGATCAGAGAAAGGCAGGGTGTGGCTATAGAACACTACTATTCAGGGTGAACTAACAACATACATATGTAAAAACATTTACAAATCTAGTTATTGTGGATCTCACTAGATACTTAAAAATTGGTGCACCAGGCGCAGATACTTGTTTCAAAAAGGTAACCACAATGCATGCGAAAAAAGCCAAAAGATATATATATATATACAATGTAGAACAAAACCTCAAAATAATCACACTTCAATTATACACATGTGAAGCACAATATCCACACGTCTACTATAAAAAAAACACAGAAAAACTGCGCATTCCCATTTTTCTGCCTGAATGCATACAGAAGGATGATTTCTTTAAAACAACATTGCGACAAAAATAAACGTCCTCATGTTTCACTTTAACACAAAGAGAACAGGAAACCAGAACTTCCTTTCTCTAGTAGCTAAGCAGATAGGAAGGTGTTTCTGTTCTTCACCAGTTTAGTTTTCACAAACCGGAACCACACAGTATTCTTGTTGACTGTCCTAACAATATAAAATATGTGTACTGACAGTCCCTTGCGAAAGCTGAAGAAGTCTGATAACTGTTATCATAAATCCTCATGTGCCAGTCACAAGACGTAACCTGGCAAACTTTTATCCGGGATTCGGACCCACTCCAAATCCGCAATAGCTGGGATCTGCACCAGGCAATCCCTTCGCCACACAGGCTTGCCACACAGGCGTCCTGTCCCTCTTAGACAGGAAAATATATGAAAACTATAGCTCCGTAATATCAAATATATCTATATATTTAAAACCACACTATTTAAACTGTAAATAAAAAGGGTGCATCAGCACCTGACTCAATGGCTGTTTACACGTGTTAAAAGATGAGGAATTTGTTTACGTAGCAAGATACCAGCGAAATGCAAAGAACTGTGATCATGGACAGAGGGACGCCCACAGAGACAGAATCCACTAAGACAGGCAAGCAGCACACCGGGTGAAGACCAAAAGTATAAGAGAAAAATATACTCTCATCTTAGGCCTACCCGAGGGCTGGCTGCGTGTGCTCAGTCAGGAAAAGGCTCGGAAGGCAATCACTCCGTCCGCTGTCACAGGATGCGGCTGGAAACCTAGTACGTCCCTTCGTGGTCGCCAGATGTTCGAGGGAGATAATTTTGGACACCTTAATTTGTGCCGGGGTGCTGCATTTTAATTAAGAAAACACACGTGTAAATTATAGAAATTGAATCAGGCTTGTTTGCACTTTATTACAATGAAACTACTTCAACAAGAAGTGTAAAGAAACACTTTAAATGCAATAATGAGCTGTGGAGTCTTAGCAAAGACCAGATGGCAGAAGACGCATGCTAAAATTATGGCAAACGCATATAATGAAATACTTTAAGAATAATTTGAATGCAGGAGAAAGAGGAGAAACATTTGTGAATATATTAAATATATGCAACAGTGTCAAGATTGTCTTAGAGAGCAGAAGAGAAATGCCATTCAGAATACACTAGAAAATAGAAAATATGCAACCTTAATGAAAATTCTCTTGGAGAGCAAGAACATGCAATTGCAATAATGTCTAAAATAATGGCAATGGCAATGCAGAGGAGAGAGAACGAGACAATTTCAAAATACAATAAGCATTATAGCCTCAGCCAAAGATGGTGGCTGAGGGAGACTATACAGGTGTCAGCGACCCAAGGGGTCACTTCTGCGAGGTAGTCCAATGAATGGACTGTGGGCAGCTCATTTATACCCTTTTGAATGACGAACTATTGACCACAAAATCACAACATTAACAGGTGCTTTTGACCGCAGAACATGACGCACTTTGGTAATTTCTCAGAAATATTTAGGAACACAGAAGTGACACCTACATTACAAAGGTTTACCAAAAGGTCACTTGATAATTGACCGTAAATCATAATGAAATTAAACATCTATCGAACAGGATTTGCGTCACTTCAGGGAAATTTGTATAAGTTTATAAGAGTTCCTCTTAGCTTGAGATGTTCCGTGTTTTTGTGGTTAGCTATCTCTCAATAGGTGAGAGAAGAGATGAGCTCATCTTGTGCAAGGAGAGAGTGGGGGCTCGGGGACAGAGCTGAAGCTTCGTGTGTGTCGCAGAAGAAATAACTTGTATTTCAGCAGAGAGGCATTTTGGGCCTACTACATTAAAAGAACAACTGAGACAGTATGGTCAACTTAACACCACTCTGTATGCTGGCTGGTGGGATCTTATCAGGGTCTCATGCTTCAGGTGTAGACAGAATGGGCCTGGGGTCCTATATGATAAAAATAGATCCTGCTTCAAGGGCAGACAGCTAACAGATCTTACCCATGACTTGGTGTGTGCCATAGACTTGGCTATAGACAAGAACCTCCCATTAGCCATTTTGACAGTAGACGCCGCCAAGGCATTTGATAGGGTCAGCTGGCCTTTTCTATACGCGGTCATGAGACAGAATGGGCTAGGGGATAAGTTTTTGAATGCAGTAAAAAGTATATATAGGAATCCATCTGCAAAGATTTTGATCAATGGCTCCCTTACTAATCAATTTAAGATAGGGAGAGGTATGTGGCAAGGATGTCCTCTCTCCACCTCATTGTTTAAACTATATATTGAGCCCCTAGCAAGGAGAATTAGGAAAGAACAGGGGATTTGGCCTTTTCAACATCATGGCTCGGTTAAGAAGGAGGCTCTTTATGCTGACGACTTAATGATTTACACACAAAATCCCATAGAATCACTTCCGCTCATTATGTGTATATTAAAAGACTTTGGGAAGGTAGCTGGATACCAGGTCAATGAAGGAAAGATGGAGATACTAGCCTGGAACGTACAACTGGGCACAATCTTGGAGAAAAATGTAAAAAGTGAGATTAAATACTTAGGAGTTCAGGTGGTTAAAAACTTGGAGGAAATGGCCCAGATTAACTTTCGGAAACTTCTAAGAGAGACCAAGAGGCTTTTACAACTTTGGTCTCATCTGCCTCTATCAATCATAGGCAGGGTCAATCTGATTAAGATGATGATTCTCCCGAAGTTTACCTTCATATTCAATGCCCTACCGCTGCACATGGAGGCAAAAGGCTTTAGGAAATTACAAAGTGACTTGACTAGCTTCATCTGGGCTTCCAAAAACACAAGAACAGCCTGGAAAAAGCTACGTAAGAAAAAAAATCGCAGGTGGGCTTGCCTTCCCAGAATTTCAATTATATTATTGGGCCTTTCAGCTGAAAAACCTCAGAGTTCTTCTAACCAAAAATTATCAATCAAGATGACCATGTTATAGAGCTTTGACCCACGACTTTGCTGAACATGGCAACTACTTTATGTTTAAATACGGGCACCCTAATTTGTTTTAAAAAGTCCGCTTAAAGGTCTTGAGCACAGCATGCAAACTGTGGATCCAAGTTCGGAGAATATTAGATTTATCCTACTATAGTTACAGGGCCCCAATTTGGAAATCACCTGGGACTCCTGAGTGCCTACAAGATTCACTTTCTATGCCACTCAGGGATGCCGCAATGGAGAATTGTGGACATTTCATGGATACACATGGTGCAATCTCTTGGGAGCACTTATCGAAGGAAACCAACAACCACTTGTCTAGATTTAAGTACTTCCAATTGACAAGATGGGCTCAAAGCCAAGAACTCAACGGCCCGAATAACTGGGAGACAGCACTATGCGGCAATCCCCTTCCGAAAAAAGAAATTTCTAAATGGTACTGGATGCTGGTACAGGAGGAAGACCGCCATAACATACCATTGGAGGGAAAGTGGAAAGATGAGCTACCTGACGCCGACCTAACTTCTCTGTGGCAAGTATCTCTGAACATGCTATGGTTGTTTGTTAGATATGCTCCATTAAAGAAAAATCATTTTTTAACTCTACATAGAGTTTATTGGTCCCCCAAGAAATTATCCAGAATAGGAGGGGAAATCAGGAGTTGTCCGAAGTGCGGATTGGCCAAAGCAGATGATGTCACATGTTTTTGGCTGTGCCCAGGTGTTCATGATTACTGGCTAGAAGTGGGTAAGATACTGATGGCTATTGTGAAAAGGAAGATAGAGGTAAGCCTTTCTCTGATTATTTTTGGGATTTTGGATAATGGTGGCTTTATTGGGAAAAACAAGAAACTACTAGAGCAACTTTTATTAATTTTAATTATAATAGCACGCAGGGAAATATGTATCAATTGGGTCTCCAGCAACGTTCCGTCCTGTACAGCTTGGCTAAAGGCGGCTAGGCGTTTTGGCAAGTTGGACTGTGTCAATGGTTGAGCTGAGAGAATTAGCACTTCGGAACCCCTTGTACTTCATAACTCCAATCCAATCAGAGAATAAGAGGCTAATGGTCCAAGGATTAAGACATCTAAATCCATGGAGAGGTAAAAGTGGGGGTAACCTCATCACCTCTAAATAAAGGCCTAATGTAGGTGTAACATGGGCAGGAATATCCAGCAGGGTGTGGAACCAGGCCTGAGTCTAAAACTTGACCACACCATAACTATCGCCTTTATGGATTGTTGCATATGAGGACCAAAATAAGAAAGAGGGCTAGGGGAGTCTTGAAAACAGTGTAAATATTGTGCAAAGAACTGCTAATTTTTTTTCCAAGATTCAAAGAAAGATTGCTCAAGGACTTTGTTACACATGAATAAGAGGTGGAGAAAAGAGACTCTGTGTATTGATCCTCTTACAAGCTATTATCCGAGCCACTTTGAAAATAGAGTCTGGAAATTTGAATCGTAGGCACACATGTATTATTGGTAGACTCATTGCAGGGGTACTGATAGTAATAGCTGTAGTCATCACTGGGTCAATATTAAGTGCACACAAGATTGAGGATCATGGAGCGGGGGTACATAGGACATCCACACCTACTTATGCTGTCTCAAAGGAGGGTACATTAGGATCTGAAAAAGGCTTAATAGAGCAAACTAGTCGCTTTCTTCATGTAGATTTGTCTAAAGGCGATTATACTCTGAATGCTTATGCTAAATTGCTTTACAAGTATGTAGACACTGCAGTAGTGAGAGATTGTTATGTTTGTATGCAATTGCCTGCTTCGGTTGAGGAAGGGATTAGATACCATCACTTACCCATGGAATATGGCATTAGTTGTAGTTTGCTTCTTAGCATGTTCTATGGAAAAGGTCATTACAGGTACTACTTCTCAAACTATGATGTGGCACTCTCAGAAATACCTGTACATAAACATTTGAACAAATACGATTATTATAAGCAAAAAGAGAGGATGGGAAAATATTTTCACCCACAGTAACATTTGACACTGCTTACCCACATAGACATAACCTAACCTTCATATTAACAGACATAGAAAAGAAATTTGTAGATCAGGTAGAAGATATGCATAGGGAATTAACTTTAACAATAAGGATGGAAATGTTGAATGGGCCAAGGAGGAGTTAGCTGACAAGGCTAAAGGAAGCAATGGTCCTATAGCTTTAGATTGGGAACAACTAGGCAAGCTTTGCTTACGCCAAGTTCAGAGTCATTATGATACAGTATTTGTGGGACAGAGTGTGTGTGACCATATCTTTCTAGCCAGTGGTCCTTGGAAGATGTTACTGCAAGAATCAGTACAAGTGGTGCCAGGGGTATATTATGTGTGTGGAAAGAATGCATATGTTCGGCTTCCAAACCATTGGTATGGTACTTGTTATGTGGCAGTTGTGATCCAAAGATTTATCTTTTGGAAGATTTAGAAGGTTTGGAAAGAAAATCGAACTATAGGGACATACGTGGGCTGAGTGCTGGGGAGGTTGTGGGAGACATATTTGGAGCGATAATACCTAGTGTAGGAGTGGTGCTGAATGACATTGAGATCAGGAAGTTGTCTACTATTGTAGATAAGTTGTCGGTTAACTCAGCTCAGTCATTGTTACTCATAGATGGGGAGATGGTTTCAATAAGGGCGATGGTGATGCAGAACCATCTTGCATTAGGCGGGTTACTGGCAGACATACGTAGGCTGAGTGCTGGGGAGGTTGTGGGAGACATATTTGGAGCAATAATACCTAGTGTAGGAGTGGTGCTGAATGACATCGAGATCAGGAAGTTGTCTACTACTGTAGATAAGTTGTCGGTTAACACAGCTTAGTCATTGTTACTCATGGATGGGGAGATGGTTTCAATAAGGGCGATGGTGATGCATAACCCTCTTGCATTAGGCGGGTTACTGGCAAAGGAAGGCATAGTCTGTTGGATGCTGAAGGTCCAACAGTGTTGTTCTTATATCCCTGATAAAAGTAAAGATCTGAAGGGATATATCAGTAACATCACCGACATACATCAGGAAATAAAGGACTTAGTGGCTGAGGGAGTATGGGATAAGATTGGAAAAGGATTTGGCAAGGTTAGAGAATGGTTTGCGAATTTAGGAAGGGGAATCTTTGGATAAATCCTTAAAACAATAATTATAGTTTTGATCTGTATTATTGTCTTCGTAGGTATTATAAGAGCATACAAATGGCACAAGGCAAGGCAAGTGGAAAATTCCTTAAGGGAACAAGAGAGAAGGGTGGAAAGACTGCAGGACATTCATTATGAGAATTTGAAGCATTTGGAGGAGTTCAGACAGAGGAGATTAACTACGACATCTGTTTAGATTGGTCTACTCTACTGGGGTTTTGAAGATTTGTGATGACTCAACATCATCAGAGGGGGAACTGATTAGGCAGAAATCACATTTTATTTGTAGGGGTGCATTATAATCATGTGTAGATCGCACCCGCACATAATCTTTTGTTCTATTAACATAGAGTGTTAGAATTGTGAAATGTGCTAAAATGAAATGTGATGTACTTTAGGCAATTGAAAAGTAACATGGAGATTCAACGTAGAAAGTGAATGTAACTAGCAGAAGACATTAACGTGAAGAACTTGTGTTGTGCAACTGACAATTATTCATGTACTAAATGTGGTTATTAATTGTGTTGTTTTACATGTAAGTAAATACATTCATTGGAAGTGTCTTATATTGCATGCAAATTCGTAAAGATCACACAATGTTTTCTTATTTCAGCTGAATTTTTTAGGCTTAAAATGTAGTTCCCTGGAAACTCTTGCTTTAAAATTAATAGTTTGAATTTCATGTGTGCTGTGAAATTGTTCTTTCTCACGTTTTGTGTTGCAGGTAAAAGAAGCGCTCTTGTTAATTAGAATCATGTCTTTGTTTTACTAGTCAGGCAAGGAGAAAATAAGTTACAATTGTGTGGCTTGAGTTGATAAAGAAAGATCGTTGTGCTTCACATAGCAGAAGGCCTGGGAACTAAGGACAAAATGTATCAAGGGAAGAACACCGTTATCCTGTGGAAAAACACCTTCAGGATCATATTAAGAGCTGATGACGTGACTCACAATGGATTTTGGGAACGTTACCTACGAATAATGTGTTGCTGGAAGGAGGACAAGCGCCCACTTCTCTTTTGCCTTTAGAGAGAGAGCACCTTAGAATAAGCTCTGTCTCTGTAGCTTTATGCTACATGACCCATTGATTGTGGAGAGACTTCTTAAGAAGACTCCACATGCTGACACTTTTTACCCATCTTCCTGAGAATGCTTAAGTAGGGATGTCACTTTAGTGTTAGTGTAAGAATAGATTTAATGCTTTTCACTAACCAACCCTCGATGCAGAGAAACTTGGGGGCATATTACCAAGGATGTGCGATAATTATCGCAAAGCGCACTTAGCGCTGTTTTTTTTATCGCCGGCTATCGCTGGGTTACATCGCGGAGATAACGCGTTATTATCAACGCTTATCTCCAAGGCGATAGAAAATCCAGCAAAAGCGGCGAAATCCAGCGATAGCGCGCGAAATCCAGCGATAAATTCCACGCGCTAATGAAAAGCTTGCTAATAGGCAGGTGAGGACTTAACCTTACAATCCACCTCCCATTGACTAGAATGGTTAAGTCAAGTTTTAAAGAGGTGTTAGATTCCAGCGATAATCGCTGTTAGCGTGAATTATTTTATCGCTTCGCGGGCATTGCTAATAGGGGGAAGTTGTGTTTGCGACTGTTTTCAGTCGCTTTTAGTTGGGAACGCCTACTTTGCATGTCATTAGCGATAATTATCGCTGACATGCAAAGCGGCAAGAAAACGGCCGCTTTCGCCATAAAGCTGTCGCGACAGCTTGCTAATAGGGCGATGAAAATATCGCCGCTTTAGCGGCAAAAAGTGCAGCTGAAGTGGCGATACTGCCCTTGATAATATGCCCCATGTACTCATATTTTCTGATCTTTTGAATCATACTTCTTGAACTAATTATTATTGCTTATGTTACATCGTCTAAACTGGATACGCTTATTTGGCTTCATGCTAATTCCGATGTATTTCTATACCCTTGTCCTGAGGTATCTTTATGTTCACTTATTTTTGGCTTTGTAGTAAATCAACTAACCTTCTGTAGTGGTCTGTAGTTACTATATGTCCAAGAGAATTATTGATTAATTGACTGATCGCTTAATGGCTTTTCTCCCCTTTACACTTTCATGCTGCGAAAAAGAACCATCGTAGTGTGACTTAAGAACAGATCTAGAGCATATGGGCCCGGCCCTTTCATCACATGTCACAAAAAGAAGAAGAGAGAAACTGCTTCAGCCTAAGTGTGACAATCAAAGGCTTGCAATAAAAATGCTACATTAGAAAAATGCATTTCATTTGAAAAGAACAGCAGGGGGGTTTCTGACCAGGCAGGTGTACTTCTATGTTAGAAGAGGTATGGAAACAATTTACAACATGGGGATTTAAGCCATCCCACTTAAACCACTGGTGCTCTTCACTGTTAATTTGTTTTTCTGATTATGTGTGCACATCTGCCCACAAAGAAGTGCAATCCAGTGCCACATCTGGTGGGCCAATACTTTACTTAACAAACACAACAAGATGATGAACGGAGTACTGACACTTTTCAAACACTCACCCCAAGTCAAGAGATCTGGGTTAAATTTGTTGTTCTTTTGCTCACCATCTCACCCCAGTTTAGACCAACCCACATGCAAATCTGTCTTCACCCTGCTCCCCATAGGAACCGTCCAGCCCAAACTGCCTGGTCAGGTTCTCCCTGGACCAGAAACAAGTATCCTGGGGCCAGTTTTGGGGTATCAATCCTTATCAGCCAGGCTAGCTTGAATCCAGTGGTACAGCCAGTAAGGGACCCTCGTCTGGGCATACCTTTGGCCACTTAGGGTGAACATAGCAAACACAACAAGATGATGGATGGAGTGCTGAAACTTTTCAAAAACTCACCCCCAGTCAATAGATCTAGGTTAAATCCATCATTCCTTTGCTCACCATGCTACCCCAGATTGGACCCAGCTATATGCAAAACAGTCTTGACCTTGCTCCCAGTAGGAACAGTCCAGCCCGAACTGCCAGGCCAGGTCCTCTCTGGACTGGAAATAAGCATTCTGGGACCGGTTTTGCGATATTTCCCCTCATCAGCCAGGCTAGCTTGAATCCAGTGGCACCGCGAGCAAGGGACCCACATGTGGGCATACCCATGGCCACTTAGAGCGAACATAGCAAGCACAACAAGATGATGGAAGGAGTGCTGAAACTTTTCAAACACTCATCCCCAGCCAAGAGATTTGGGTTAAATCCATCATTCTTTTGGCCACCCCAGTTTGCTTGTTTCCGGTCCAGGGAGGACCTGGCCTGGCTGTTCGGGTCAAGACTGATTTGCATACGGCTGGGTCCAAACTGGGGTGACGTGGTGAGCAAAAAAACAATGGATTGAACCCAGATCTGTGACTGGGGGTGAATGTTTGATTTGTTCAGCATTCCATCCATCATTTGCTCCTTTTGTATTTACCATCCTCAGTGGAAAGGTTATGCACAGAGGTGAGTCCTGTGCTCACTGTGCCACTGGATTCAAGTTAGCCTGGCTGGCGAGGGGTGATACCTCAAAACCGGTCCCAGGATGCTTGTTTCCGATCCAGGGAGGCCCTGGTCTGGCAGTTTGGGTTGGAATGTTCCCATGGGGAGCAGGGTCAAGACTGATTTGCATATGACTGGGTCCAAGCTTGGGTGGAGTGGTGAGCAACAAAATAGTGGATTAAACCCATATCTGTGACAAGGTTGAATGTTTGATTTGTTCAGCATTCCGTCCATCATTTGTTCTTAATACTTTACTTCGCCAATGTTTTTTTCTTTACATTCTTTCATCATACTAATGGGTCTTCGGGTTACAGTAATTCACAGCGGTTGTACGTTTTCTTGTACTACTGCTGATTTTCCTTGTGCCAAAAAAAGCATATTTCCTGCGATGCACATTAAAGATATGAGGGGATTCTATACCTGTTGAAAGTACACCTGTCTGCTAGAAATTCCATTCTATCCTATTAAAACTAAGTTTTTTTTATTTAAATGTTTTTATTGGCCAGTGTTCCGGCATGACAGACCAGACCTATTGGCTTTGCCAGTGTTTTTTGGAGATCGTGGTATTGTATTAAGCAAAGTGTTTTTTTTAAAGACTCATCTTGAGCTGATCCCTGAAAAGTATAAAACTGGACCCGCAGGACTTGCAAACTGATGTCATACGACGAGAACTGAGGGTGCTGGGCAAAGAAATGTCGCGAGACCTGGATTGCAAGTATCTGGAGGGGAAGAAATCGGTGGGTTTCTTGATTAATACTTGGAAATCCAACCAACAGTTCCCATATATAGATATATCACCAAACCACTATTTGAGGAGGGAAATTTTAAGATTACGAATAGGAATTAACCCCTGTTATATGAATAACGGAATAAAAGAGGCTATGATGGATCCTGAAGGAAATTGCATTTGCAGCTTAGGTACTTGATGCGACATTTTACACCTACTGTTAGATTGTCTTAAGGTCCTTGATACACGGAAAATGTTTTTACGGCCCGTATTTATAAAATATGGTATAAAGAACCGTGCACAGGCAGCAGAACTGTTAACGGAAATGATCTATTTAGATATCACCTGTGCACTGGGGAGATTTATGTTGGAGGTTAAAAAATGTTTTAATGTATATAAAACCGGGATTTTATTAAATTCATTTTAGGATAACTGGACAGATTAGGAAAGGTAATAATTATTTATTATGGAATTGTATTTTTTTACTGTGTACAAATGATTATAATATTGTATTATGGAAAGAAGGAATGTTTCCTTTACTTTTATGTTTAAGGACCAATGGTCTAAATAAACATTACCTTGACTTGACTTGACTTATTGACCAGTGTTCCGGCGTGACAGACCAGACCTATTGGCTTTGCCAGTGTTCTTTTGAGATCGTGGTATTGTATTAAGCAAAGTGGTTTTTTTAAGACTCATCTTGAGCTGATCCCTGAAAAGTATAAAATTACACCAAATCTTTTTACCTCCCTTCCTCGCTCCTGTCCTGGTTGCAACGTCCTTACGACGTCCCAAACACGATTCTGATTTCCGCTTCCAAATACTGGGGCCACTCAGCCGGGGTGGATTTTTCGGTAAGAATTGGCCGTACCCGCTACTCACCCAGCATTAACAAGCGTTGTGTGTTGCACTTGCTGTGCCTCACAACCACTGGTGCCAGAACTCACTAAAGTCACAGAAAAAGAGGCTGAGAAAGAAATGCTGAAAAGAGCAGCTCTGGGTGGATGGTTTGTTTTTACCAATTCATTTACCATAAAGAAAGGCAAGTGCATAAAAAACATTGGCGTACCGGCAGTCGCATGGAATTTATCAAAATAAAAATGACACTAGTCGGTAATTAAAAAAACAGCACTCCTAACGTGTGGTGGGACCGGTCACCCATTTCCGAAAAAAAACTGTTCTCCCAATACAATGCATGAAATTGGCCACTGCGTATGTTTAACAGTAGTTGGCCGGTGCTCTCGAGGAGTGCTAAACTCCGGAAGAGGCATGATGTACACATGCCCTTGACAAATGGAGAGAATGCAAAATGGAGTGATGATGGTGGCAGCAAATGAGAAGCCTATGGGCGGGCTGTGAGCCCACAAAGCAGATACAGCAGGTCTCGGTTCGAGACATCACATGCGCACCGTCTAGAGCCAAGTCCTAAAAAGTAGAAAAAAATACATGTTTATTTTTTTTGTGTTCTGTGGCATTTGGGCTACATTTTAACTTTGAGAAAGAAGGAGGAGGTTCAGCACACAGTGGAAGTGAGAGAGTCTTCTGAAGAAGGAACTTATACTGCAGCATTCAAAGGAACTGTGCTTCAGAGTGAGTTAAATACATCATTCAGGAGGAGTGGAGCTAGTGCTAGTAGCTTTATTGCCCTTACCTGCACGGCAGCAATGGTTGTTATTTATTCTCCACTCATTAAATGCCCAAGTCGGAAACTCCGGCCACTAATTGTGTTGGAAGTGTGGTGCAGGTGCAGATAATAACACATATTTCCCACTTTAAAAGATCCATTCCACATTCACCATTCTATTTCGTTCAGTAAGGGTTTACAGGACATTATATATTATCATATTATCAAGTTACATTACACATCCGTTCAATCACTTCTATAGATGAATGTGAATTAAACGTGAATCTAATGCTTATCGATATATTTAAGAGAGTGGCATCAAGCATTGAGATTTAATTATGCACATCAGCAGTCTTGCCTAAATGCACAAGACAAATATGGGATCATTATTTTTTATGAAATATGCAATAAAAGATTTCATATTTTCTCAACATGAAATGGATGCAGGAACAATTGGATATCCAGTTATGAGCCTAAGTAGCTGAAGCTAACACAATGCTAACAAATATCCCAGTTCAAAAGGTGAAATGAGTTTCTAGAAAAAGGGCAGCTAGAAGATTCTGAGCTGTCAGTGATGCATTGCTTTACCAAAGGCAATGGAAATGTATCATTTACTCAGGTTTCTTTTAATTGAGAAGGCTTTCATAGCTACCTTGCACTCAGGACTCTACAGAAGGTCTGCCTACTTCTGAGTCCGCCTTTTATTCTCCATTCAGGGCAGGCGTGCATTTGCCGGCTCCATTCTGCAATTTGGCGCCATGCAATTCATAATCAATGCCATTATAGGGTAACAGGTTAAAGAATATTAATCTTTCCATAGGCATTTTTTCCATTACTCTTTAACTGTAGGTCTTTATGTTTTGCTTAAATCTCCTCGTTACAATTTTCCAGATGTGATTCTTAACACTAGGCAGAACTGGGGATGACCTTAAACTAGAGCAACAATATGGACACAACAAAATGGGAAATGTCTGCACCTGGCTGTCATCAACCTCTCTAAAGTAGTAATCGGGGAAGACTAAATGGCAGGCTTAGCCAAGAAAAAATGTCTCACCTTGCACAATACAAAAATGCAGTCCCACACTTTATACTTACTACCTACCAAATTGTAGTGCTCAAGAAGAACAAATCAGCGGCCCCTTGATAACAAAGCCTTCATGGGCTTTCTAAAGATAGCCAGGTCTCCATCCTCCTCAATTTAGTGTATGGAACTCTATCCTCCGGTCACAGTAACACAGGTAATACCTTCCTCTATCTAGTGCCATGGTAGGAGGCATCCAAAAATGTTTGCCGTAATCTGACATATTCAAAGAAAGACCTACTACTACTAATGTGCTACACATATTACACCTGCACATGCCCTCCACAAACACACAGGATGTCAGCACAAGGCTCTGGGTTTTCACATAACAGCAAAACTTTACACTGGAGGGTAACTAGTTACCCAAGACCACATTCTCACTTAAAAAGGATGGTCAACTAAATTAGATCATAAAGAACAATATGCTGCCGCCACCACCTTGTGTACTAAACCCAGAACAAGGACAGTAGTCCTTTGTCCACTCTGTAGATATGCTTGGTGCACCCCTCAAGATCAAGGGACAGGTTCTGGACCCTGCATTGTTTGCGACAAGACTGGGCCTTTGCATTTACACTAGATTTGTCAGGCCAAAATAGGTCAGGATACATGATACACATGCCATAGGGCACTCAGGGGAGGAGTACGTGCCTGTGTACCATGCAGATGGTATTTCCATCCCAACAGCCATCAAACCTAGCGGCAGACAAATTGTTCACTTGATTCTAATTCAAATCAAAATAATTTATATACACCTATCTCACATGTAAATGATGTTTTCTTTCTACACTTTCTTGAAACAAATTAACTTCTTCAGACTGCATGGTATCTGAAATCACCTCCTCACACTGTAATCTAAAATCCTGTATAAAAATATGACCTTGACTTAAAACTTTCAATTGGTGCTTCTTTTCAGTTTCCCCTTACCCCTTGCATCCATCCTTTGTGTGTTTCCTCTCTCTGAGTATGGCAGGTTATAAGTCACATGCCTGTCTGCCTTAATATCCTTTATTGCATTTCTGCAAATTGCCTATATCTCACTACATAGATCTCAACCTCTCCTTTTCTGAAATATATCCATGTACTCTATCACTGCTCAATATTCTCTAGCCTATTTGCTCATCCCACCAACCTTTAACAAGCACTTGGATAGCCTCACTAATGATGTTATGCTATGTTACTGAGTATTTGATATTGCGCATGACTCGTCCCCGAAAGGGCATCTCGGCGCTGAGGTAATAGGAAAGTTTAGAGCAAGCGTTTAAAAAGCCAGGTTTTAAGCACTTTTTGAAGCCTACAAAGTCAGTTCAAGCCCTGATGAAAAATTGGAGTTTATTCAAGTGGTGTGGGGCCAGATAGGTAAAGGCTCGTCCTCTGAATTTCGATGTGAGGATACATCGAGGGCAAAGAAGGAGCTGGTTTCTTGATCTAAGATTTCTGTCCGGATGATAGGGTGTCAATTTGTCCTGAAGGTATTTGGGCCTCTTACCTGCCAGAGCTTTATGCGTCAACCAGAGGAGTTTGAAAATTGCTCTTTTCTTTATAGAAAGCTAGTGTAAGGTTCTAAGCATAGGGGCTCGAGGGGGTGCCCAGTGGCTGTTTCTAAATCAGTTGGGCTGCCGTATTTTGAACGACCTGCATCTTGGCATGGAGAGATGCGTTTTATACTACCATGAGTGCGTTTCCAGCCGACTGTTAATCAGGGCCTGGACGAGGGTCTTGTGAGAGGCCAGTGGCAGCTACTGGAAAATCCTCTTGAGAAGGGGCATTGTCCCAAAGCACATGCTACATGTAGATGTGACATGGTCCTTCATCAATAGATTATCATCGAAGAGGATGCCCAAGTTCCTCACCGTGCTTCTAGGAGAGGGGGACGGGCCAAGCTCCTTAGGCCACCAGTCCTCGGTCCAGTGAACATGAGCTTTGCCAAAGATTAGAATCTCAGTCTTATCCCACAGTTTGATGACATCCAATTGACGATTTTTCTCGTACAAGAGATAAATCGCTGTTTAACATCCTCCCGATCTTGCTCGAGGGAAATGACCAGCTGAGTGTCATCTGCATAAGAAAGAATATCAAAGCTGTAAGACTTCACTAGCCGAGCAAGGGGAGCGACATAAATGTTGAAAAGGGTCAGACTTAAGGCAGAGCCCTGGGGAACGCACTTGTTCAGGAAGACAGTCTAGGACTGGATAGGGCCCAAAGTTATAGTTTGAGTCCTGTCTTTTAAAAAGTCAGTAAGGCGGTGCCTTGTATACCTATCTCCTGAAGGCTTTGGATCAGAATAGGATGTGACACAGTGTCAAATGCCGCCGACAGATCAAGAAGAACCAGCATAGCTGGCTTGCCAGCATCCAGAGTAAGACTAAGGGAGTCTGTTACCGCTACAAGGGTGGTTTCTGTGTTATGTAGAGGATGAAAACCTGACTGAGAGGCCTCTAGATGTGATTCCAACATTTTGCCTATTGAAGGAGGAAGAGATATGGGGCGATAATTAGAGGGGTCCGCAGGATCAAAAGTGTGTGCTTTTCTAAATAGGTGTGACATAGGCCGCTTTCCAGTCCCGGGGGACTGTGGCTGAAGACAATGATAAGTTACATAAGAACGCGTCCGGTGGATTAAGTGAAGAGGCTAAGAAAGCTGTAATGTGAGGGGGACATAGGTCAGCAGGGGAGCCCAATTTAGTTTTAGTTATAAGGTCGGACAGTTGAGTGTGAGTGATGGGTTCAAATTTCACGACTGAAGCATGAGTTATGCTGACCCGGGAGTTAGCTGAACAGGTAAAAGATAAGGCTAATGAGTTGTTCTGAAAGTTGCAGTCAATGTTATTTATTTTAGTCACAAAATGGGATGCAAGAGTGTCGCAAAAAGTCTGGGAGGCCACCATGTCTGAGGAGCATGCATGCGGGTTGGTGTGCTCCTTTAAAACTTTAAAAAGTTATTTTGTAGAATTTTCAGCTTATTCAGTTCTGTTGATGGTGTATATCTACGTGTCCTTTTAATCTGAATATGGTATGCACCTAGCATAAGATTATAGTGATGTTTGTCAAGAGCATCTTTGGTAAGCCTCCATTTCGGTTCCACTCTCAATTATTTTTAGCGGTTTTCAGATCGCCGTGTACCAAGGGGCATTAGGTTGAGTTGGTTTATTGGTATACGAGCGATAAGGGGTGACTGTGTCGAGTGCATCTGCAAGGGAGTCTGAGAACTCGGCCCAAGCAGAATTGATGTCTGTTGTATTATCCATTTCAGGGGCCCTGAAGGAGGACTGAAAACTTTCAGTAGTCACTTGCTTCCAATGTCTTGTTCTCCTATCTCTCCTCAAAGGAACTTCAGTGGAGATGGAGTTTGCAGGAATTTTAAATAAAAAAAAATGATCTGTCCATATCAGAGTTTCAGGCATATCCATTTGCAAGAACTGGGAATTGGTTCATGGTAGATCGAGAGTGTGACCCGCTAAATGGGTAGGACCTATTTTGATCAAGTGGAGATCTAGCATTAGCAGAACGGACAGTAAGTTGAAAACCTCCGAATCTAATGCTAGTTCCAAATGATAGTTAAAATCTCCAATAAGGAAGACATTTTGCGTAGATACACATACGGAACTATTAATTCTACTGGTTTGAGACCGAAGTCTTTCTTGGGGCTAGGGGGCGGTAGACTATAGCTCCTTTCCATATGACTTTGTGGGATGGTTCAATTTTAAATATCGCATTCTCTGCCCAGTCAGTGAGGACTGAATTACGGAGTGTTGCTTTAAGTGACATACACCTCAATCCTAATAATCTAGTCTACCACAAAGAGATGTATGGAATGATTCCTCAGGTGCACAAGACTAATCCCAAAAACAATCGGCAACCACTGGATTAACTACTAACCTATGGTTCAGAAGTAGCGTGCTACTTGTCATAAAGTGCTTCAACCCATCATCTTTGGTAGTAAGCGATAAATAAATCCAAGTACAATACACTCGGGGGGAGATTTACAAAAAAGTCACGCAATGCAGTGCAGCCCCCCGCGAGGCTGCGCTGCGTTGTGCGACAGGGAGGGAGCAGGAGAGCGCCATATCTTCAAAGACATGGCTCTCTCCTCCCCTTTCCCTTGCGCCGGCGCTGTTTACAGCTGCTGTGCGCCATGCACACACCTTAGCGCCGCAGCGTTAGGGTGTGTGCATGAGTCCAGCATAGGTTTTGTACAGGCAGGGTACCCTTCCTGTACAAAATACTATGCTCGACACAAGGGAAAGCTTTTCCCACTTTGTATGCGTGCTGAACAGTGCAGCATGCATGCAAATTCGGAAAAGGAAGGAGAAATGAAAGCATTTCTCCTTCCTTGCGCCTAGTTGAAAAGGGCGCAGTTTCTCATGCTAAACCCAATCTACTGTTTTTAGTAAATTGGGTTTAGCGTGAGCAACCTTGGGTGGTTGCATGGGAATGCCCATGCACCACCCATGTACGCCCCCATGGCGCAAAGTAACGCGAAGCAGCGCAATGCGCTGCCTCGCATTACTTTTACGTTATTTCCAGCCCTAAACAAGTTTAGGGCTGGAAAGTAAATTACAAAAAAAAGATTTTGCGTCGTTTTGCGTCACTTTTGTGACACAAACACAGTGCAAAAGCTTAGTAAATCTCCCCCTCGGTGTGGATGCTTAACTCTTCCCTTCTTACTGCATTGCTGTATAGTTGGTTGTTAGGTATAACATCTATACGTTTTCTCTTAGCATTATCATTCAGGCCAACCGGCTGCTGAAACTCATTTACTGCTAATGGGCTTGCTCTAAACCCAGTGTGGGAGCTCAGTCACAGCTCACAAGTTTGATGTCTCTTAAAGAAGACAGGGGCTTCTTTCTTTCGTGGCCTGGCTGTCTTCTAAAAGCCATATACCAATAATGATTTAAAAGTAAAGTAATTAGCCATTGATAATGAGAGTCACAATATTGTAAAGCACGTGGGGGAAGAACGGGTGTATGAGTATCAACAAACCCAAAAGTAAAAAAAATCAAAAAAAATCATGTCATACAAAACAAAAAAATAAATGCAAGTTCCAACTGCCTCTTCGAATTTGCTCTGAGTCTCCAAGCAGGTGCAAAAGTTGTGAAGTCAGTCCGGTGGTTTTCTATTTGGAAACCCCTTCCTCATTCCCTATGACTTCAAGATTTCCTCTTGTTCCACAGACCTGTGTGTTTCACACCGTCTTAGGCTGGAACCAATGAACTCGCTTTGAGCATGTGTTTCACTGTCTGACGAATAGGGACCAATGGCCCATTATAGGTCCTAGACGAGGCCTGGCAAATCGCACAGGATACAATTGTGCTATATGGGGACTCTCTAATATCTCACTCAGTCACTTTGACACCAAATTTTAATAAGTGCCCTGTATGAATGATTCAATCATAGACATCACAGCAAATTGATCTCGATCCCTTCTGGCTAGCTACACCAATCAAAATGTAACTTCTTACTCATCTACTGAGGGGCATATTCACAAGGAGCTATCGCCGAATTAACGGCACTTTATCGCAGCCAAAGTCGTGATAAATTTACCTCCCCATTCACAAGCCGATGTTAACAGCCCACAGCACCAGTTTACCCGCGATAGCAGCCTCAAAAAACATCGCCACAGAGGACCCCCTCAAATATCACTAATGAGATGCAGAGTAGGCGTTCCCGTGGCAAAAGTCGAGACATCACACCTCAACATTCACAACGACCAGCCACATCGGCGATAAGAACACAAAACAGGCAATAAGGCGTGTTAGCACCAGGAAATTTACACCTGCTCTGACCTGGTGTAAAGTCGGACGGCAGCCAGCACCACAAAAGGGAGCACAGCCCAGGGCCACATCCGAAGGGCAACAGATGCCATGGAGCCACTCATCATGCGGCCCGGACACCCAAGAGGGCCACAACACCCACCGCCACCACCCCAGGACCCCAACCCACACCCGGAACAACCCCACCCCCGGACCACCCCCGGACCACCACAGACGCAGTGCAGACAAAGACAGCGGACCCACAGGAAGCGTACCAGCCGCACAGACCCAACATCTGACAATGTCACTGTCCACTACAGGCTGAAAGTGACAAACATCCTACGCATCCTGACCATCATCGCCTAACAGGCCTACGGCACCAACACAGCGGACAACCAACATCCCACACCACACAAAGATGCTGGCTTGGCTGCACCTGTTGGCCCCTGGTACCCCCCAACCAACACCCGCCAGAGTCGGAGGAGTCTCACAGCCAGCCACATCCAAGTTCCCCACACCTGTCCTGGACATCACCATCACCCTGGTACCCCAGTCCCCATACGTACAACACAATGCGCAGGATCCGCTGGAGACCAAGCAAGGACCATACGCCCAAGCAGGATGCACACACGTGTTGGGGGCAATACACAGCACACATGAAAAAACCTGTGCCCCCGGGTGACACAGCACACAATCACCGCAACAGGAAGCACACGTCTCACACCAATGTGCAGGCAACAACAGAACACCGTGGAACCCCCAACAATGTCGCCTTCAAATACACAGCCACTGTGCATGATACGTTCATCCTCCGACAGTCCATCAACAACCAGCGTTCCCAGTATGGCAACAAGGGAAATGCACAGCCCCTTGGCAATATACAAATGAACACCCCACACACCTCAACTCCAAAACCATGCAACTCACAACGCTGGCAATGCACACGTCACAAAATCACATACAACAGGCACAACAATATGCCCACCCACCAGACACGGCAGAACAACTTACAATGTCCACATGGGAAGCCCTGAACATGAGCCAGCTATGGCATGTCACCTCAGCCACATAATAGCCAAATGTGGGGAGAGGTGGCAACCAGGCATGTGTGAAGGATGCAGTAGAACCATGATTGGGAAAGTACACAATGCCAAGAGTGGCGGAGATGTGCTGGACACACCGCAGTATGCAGAACACACCCATATCCATGGCGACATACACCGCTGGTGTATGGAGTGTAGTGGACAGTGGACGCCACCATGTCACCCCAGCCAGTGGGGGACCTCGCGGAAATGTTGCCTGTTACGCCCCCCCCTAAGCGTCACCAGAGTGGGATGGCCAGGCGTTCGCCACGCCAGCGTAGGGGTGTGAATAAAAAGCACGTAGTCCTGGGCGTGGTCTTCTTCCGGAAAGACCCACGTCTCTGCCAGGGCGGTGCCTCCCACCCCGCCATGAGGCCGACGCTGTCCTCATGAGCGGAGTTGCCTGCGATGCTGTGCGCCTGCTGGACCCCGGCACGCTGGACCACGAACCCGTCAGGCCCGCCCCTGCGCAGCCAGGCCACACTGATCACCTGCCGACACCGGCGTGTGTCAAGGAGGGCCCACCACGTGCTGGCGCAAGCTCCAAGCGCGAGGTCCGTGACCTTGGCAGCCTCCTCAGACCATCACGGCCTCCACGACACAGGCCCGCCTTACTCCTTTCTCGTTGACGCACTCTACTGCCGCCTTCGGCCCACTCGTCGGACCAGTAGGTCGCATGTGTGAAACTGTGTCCTGAGTCATGAATGGCAGTGACCAGCTGTCTACTGCAGGGGTGATATCACTAAACTCCCTGCTATCAGTGAAGCAAACGAATGCATCACAAGCACACGACACGTGTCTGTGGGCCCATGCTGACCGCTGCCTCCAGCCTACACTGCTGTCCAGTAGGTCACAGAGTCTTGATTTGGCAATGTTGGAGTTCACATCTGTGTACCGGCATCATCGCAGACTGCATCCCCTCTCAGCACCTGTGCCACTAGGTGTGTTCCCCGACATTCATGGACACTCACTGGTCGTACATTGGTGGCGTTTGAGTCTATGGAATAGGGGCTAGTTTTCATCCTCATGTAGCTGATACCGAATTGTTGTTGAAAATGAGGGTTGCGCTTTGCACTCCTCCATTTGTTGCTTCCAGATAACATCAGACCTTCCGCATCATGCCCTGGAGGACACCTTCCACTGTCCCCCACAACCCTCCGCAACATACACCTCGGACATTGATGGGGACCCGCTCAGGTCGCATGGCCCATCTGACTGCACCGCAAGTTACCGTCCCTTGGCTGGGTGCCTGTGCCGGCCGGGGCCACTAACTCTGTGCTGCTCAGGCCTGGGACCCCTTCTTCTGAGACATTGAATGGCCTCTGTAGCGATGGTCTTGGGGTCATCAACGCCATGTGTCTGTGGCCCTGCACTGTCTGCATCCTCCGGCCTCAACTGCGGGCCACCAGGGCCCACACATAGCATCAAGTCTTGACCGGCCCAGACGTTGCATCACCGCAGGAGGCACACGCCACCACCGCAAGGACCACCTCCAACCGCCATCTGCCAGAGTCGAAACGGTGGTCCTGACAGACCTACGGAGTTGCTCAGACCTGTCGTGGATGCCATCATCGGCCTGATACCCTGCTCAGCACTCCAGGTGCCAGTGACTCAGTGCACCGCAAGCCATTGTCCGTTACTGATTGAGTTTTGTGCTGTTGTGAGGTTGCGCAGCAATGTCACCTCATGCAGTGGGGAAGACCTGGGACTATGATGAGGAAGATGTGTCAAGCGTGCGGACGGGAGAAGGCACAGACAATGGGAGGGCAGGAGGCAACAGCCCCAAGGCAGGAATGCAGACTGGTGGTGGTAGTCAAGCTACACACACGGATCTATTACTGGGTATTGCGCTGTGGACTGCGGATGCAACTGTCACCTCAGGCAGTGTGGGAAACCTGGGACGTTGATGAGGAAGTTGATGCAGGTGTAACACACCCCACTGCATCTGCATCAGGACACAATCCTAGCAATTTCTTCACATGAGCGCGCTCTTCTCTAGTGCCCCTACCTCAGTGCACTGCAACTCACAGAACCTCCTGACTGAAGATTGGGTGACCTCTGTCCTTACTCCGGATACCTCCATGTTGCTCTGCAGTTGACTCTGTTATGCTGGTGTTTTCTGTTTCCATTACACTGGTGTCCACTGTTCAGGTTGTTGCCAGCACCAAGCGATCCATGCGGGCTGGCTTATACTCACCCGACACACATCCAGCACAGGCGTCACTGTACATGTGGCCCTGCCAGTAATGGGGCCGGGCGCACGTGCCCGTAGCCAGTTCAACATGATATGTGCATGTGTCCCTGTGGTCTTGTTGTATGCATGGGGGCCCTGGGCCCTACAACATTACATTGTGCTGTGTACAGCGGACGCAAACATGTCACCGCAGGCAGCGGGCTAGAACCTGGACATGTAGCTTTGTCGTCACCCACTCAATTCGTAAGGGGAGTGGACTGTGCCGTCATACGCAGAGCCAACGTGGGTGTGTGACTGATATGTGCGTGCCCCTGGGCGTGGTTCTGTACTGGGTATGTGCATCTGCATGTGTCTCTATGGCAGTGTGGGTCTCCTTTGTGGGGTGTAGGTGGTCCCTGAAGGGTATTGGACACCCACGTATGTGTTCTAGTTCGCATTCCATGGATTCGGCAACACCTGCACCTATTGGGCCACCTCCTTTTGGCGTTCTGACACCTGGCATTGGGGTGCCATGTGTGGGTCGGTGAAGTGTTGTGAGCCAGCCGTGATTGCGGGTGCTTCATGCTGTGTGGTCTGTTGCAGGGGCTGGGTTCTCCTCTGAGTAGCTTGTCTGCCCTGGTCCTGTTGGTGGGTTGTGTGGGATGTCCATGGGCTGTTGTAGGGCGTCGGTGTCGAAGGTGTGGTGTTCGTCTCCGGCATCACTGATGGGTTGTCTGTTCTGACCTGCTGGAGGTGTTGTTTGTCCCTCTGCATTGTGAAGGGGAGGTGCATGTTGGCATTGTGTTGGCGCCTTGTTCTTGTCGACATGCAGACTGTGTGACAATGTACATTGTGACTGTTTCGGCGGTGGTGGCTATTTGAGTTGGGACAGTGTACATTTGGCCTACATGGCTGATGTGGGGTTGTAGCCGTAGATATGAATCTCACAGTTCCCTGCTCTGTCCAATGTGATTGTTCTGTTTCTGCGCCTGGGCGGACCCAGTTGTGTCCCCTGTTCTGAAGTGTGGGTGTTGCACTTTGTGCCACATTGTCATGGTATGTGCTGTGATTGCTATGTGTGTGTGCTGCAGTGTGCCACGGGGATGGGGGACATGTCCCTGGGTAATTGTGGGTGTGCAGTGTGCTACAACTCGTTGTGCATGTGTGCCATTGTGCCCATCACCCCCGTCCCCCCAGTCCCTGTTAGATCCTCACCCTGTTGTTGTTGTGTCGGGTCCTGTCGAGCTGTGTCCGTACTCCCACCTCCTTGCACCGTCTCCACACTGATGTCTGTGGCCTGGGTTTCCTTCAGCTCCTCCTGTGGCGCTGGACTTCCACCTCTTGTCGCCATTGCTGCCTTCCTGTTGGCAGCGGGTTTGTGCCTGGTTTAGGTTGTCACGTCCTGGCGGCGCCTCTTGGCCTCCTGGATTGGCCTCCTCGGCACTCCGACTGCATTCCAGGTGGTCTGCTTGTGGGTCAGTTGCTGGTAGTGTTCTGTGACTCCGTGGCGCTGGTCTTGTTTTCCTGCGGTCTGCACCCCGTCTTCCTCTCCCTTTTTTCCTTGGCCTTCCCCGACCCCGTTGTTCCTTGCTGGTGGTCTGTGGGGGTTGTGGGGTTCGCGTTGACCTCTGCGCTGGGTCAGGGTGCATCCATGTTGCTACGTGCTTTGGCTTGTTTCTGGTGTGTTGTTTCTGTGGTTTTTATGGTGCAATTTCCCCCCAGACGCGTGGGATTTGCAGGCCTGTGGCTGCTTTTTGCTACTTTTTGTACCGCGATTGGCCTCATCGCATGATTTCTCGCATTCGGCGTGGGGTTGATTTTCACGCTGACATTTGACGCGTTATCTGGTGACTATCGCATGCTACCGTCTTGTTGTGAATTCCACGTTGACACAGGGTTATTTTCCCGCGATAGGCTGCGATATTGAAAGTTGCGTTACGCTACTCTTGCGGTAGTTATCGCACGTTCTTGTGTATATACCCCTAAGTGTTTTGAAGCAACTGAGAGCTTTATTTAGAGTCGAGTGGGCTAAATATTCAGTCAAAATGTGTCAGCCATCCCGTCTACTCTGTTTTAGTGCCATTGATGACAATACACTTTCAATATGGCGGATGGTTCATCCACCATGTTTGTGACAGAGTGTCACGTGCCCTTAATGGTGACCCAGAGCACTGTAAAAGCAATGACATAAAAACACAGTGAACAGTAGCAGAGCGCAATCGATGTGCTCAGTAAAGTATTTAAGGGTTCAAAAACTAGGCACAATGAGAAGAGATTTAATGCCACATACCAATGCTCCTGTTTATTACCTTCATGAGACAGTGAGCGTGGAGCACACAGGGTACATCAATATCCTGACACAAGACAGAGAGGCTTTTCAGATTTATTCTGAATTATTTATTGTACCCGTCAGGATAGATAGACATTTAAAATGACACAAGGCACCACCGACAGTTTAATCCAAAAAACTGCCGGGAAATATCAAGTCAAGTTGTTTTACAAAAAGATCCAAAAACAGCGAATTCAATCAAAATAAATACAAACGAGCGCGCAGCCATTTTGTATATCTTCTTACTGGGCATCCATTATGCAGCGTCCTGTCAAAAGCAGCGGCATCAGTGACGGATCTCCCAAGGCCCACATAATCTTTTATGGGACAGCAGCTTCCTGGTGTGACATTTTGCTGACTCTCTTCTCCCCAACTGTCTCCGGCATTAAAGATTCATTATTCTAATACATACATTCCATTATCACTCGTTATTAATTAATGCACTCTCGTTTTTTTTCTCCATCCAAATTAAAATTAGAGCTGCAGGGGTTGTCTGTAATTATTATTTTCAAGGCCTTTTTTTCCTCTAAGCGCAGCATTCTTGAGCAGGAGGCAGGGTGCCTGCTTTGGGCTGCCATTGATACAATGATCACTCTTTCTGCAAAGGAAGTTTTCCGTGGGCCTTTGTGAACTGTGATACAGGCTGAGCACCTCACCTTTTGTCACTTAAATATGGGATATGCCGAGATGCCTCAATTTGAACTTTATAATACAATTCACTGATATTATTTAAGACTAGTTTTGCACCGAAAGACCACTTCCGGTTGTCAACTCAGTCTCCTTCCTAAAACACCAGCCTCCTCCCCTTCTATGATGTCAGTGTGAGAAGGTGTATCTCTAGCTTGAGTAAGATATGTAAAAGCAACTGCAGTTTACATTCTTTATGTTCTTTTGGCCACCTGCCTAAGTGGAAAATTGTGAGAGGAATTATAGCATCAAGGTGAGAGAAACAAGAACACTATTTCAATAGAGTGCAATGTAAACAGGTGTAGCACGATTATTCTAAACATTTTACTTATCAGCATATGATGATTCAAAGAACCGCCTCGCTTTATTATTCTTGGTGGTGGTACTGAAAAAAAGAGTTGTTAGAAACTGGGTTCTCGTTGAGGGGGCGTGTGAGCACTTCTTATGCAACAACCATCCTTGTGAAGGCGAACCACAAAAAGACACTAAATTAACCTGTGCTTAACCCTCCAGGAGCTTGGTACAAAAGCAGTCAGGTTTAACTTAGAGGCAATGTGTAAAGGTTGTATGCAGCACTTAATCAGTAATGTGATAGCACAACACAAGAAAAATCGCACACTTTAGAACAACAGAGTAAAATGTAATACATTATTTGACACCTGAATGACAAAAATCCAATCAGTAGAACCAGAGTTATGAATTGTTAAAGGTTTTAGTAAAATCTAGTGCCTAAAAGATCAAAGCGCTAACTACTGCCATCTAGTCGCGCGACACCAGGGCAAAGTTGAAAGTTATGGCTGACTGCGATGGACAGCGGTTCGGATACATGAGGTGGATTGGTTCTGGCCTCTGTTTACCTTCGGATTTAGAAGAAGTTTTAGAAAAAAATATGAGAAGGTAAAGTTGAGTGGGGCTAGGCAGCCAGCCGTGTCCGAGGATGAGACGTCATCGTCGGGGAGCTGCTGGATGAAATTGCAGTGTTTGGACTTTATCACTTTTTTGGAAGTCAAAACTCTTCAGTAAGACGAAGCTGCAGGTTCTAGCCGACAAGGGCTCTACGAGGCCGGATACCCCTTCTGTGAGGAGCTGCTGAACTGGATTTGTTGGTGCGAAAAAGAACGCAGTAGGAGTCACAGCGAAGTCAGGCCACCCGGCAATGCACCTTGGGTGGATCGCCGAGCAGGTAGGACCCGGTGTCCTCTTGGTTCTCTAGGCACTTTTTTTGCGGAAAAGTTTCTAACTCCAAAGTTTTGGATTTAGGCTGTTTGTGTAGGTCTTTAGCACTACTTCCAAAGGTACAGCAGCTGGTGGGCACCACTTGGAGGGTAGGACTCTGTAGTAAAGAAGTCACCGCAGTCGAGATAAGTTGTTAAGGATGACTTTATTCGAGGCAGGGACTGTGCAGCAGCCAACACAGGAACGGATTCAAATCAACTGACCAGACAATTCAAGAGGTAAGTTCTAAGTTCTGTTGTGGAATGCACACGCGCAAAGGAACCATCAGGAGTGAGCATTCCACAACAGAGAAGCGTCATGAGTAAAACCACTACATTATCCCCCTCCTCTAAATGTTTTTTATGACACAATAGAAAACTCAAACAAGAGGAAAACCAGAGGAGAAGAGAAGAGGAAACAGAGGAAAGGGAGGGAAGAGAAACGGCCAAGAAACAAGGAGGGAAAAGAACCCGGGGAATAAAGAAAAGAGGAAAAAAGCACAGAAAAGAAAACAAAAGAGGAAAATAACGAGGTTAACGAAACCACACAAGAACAGAACAACGTCTATTGCTCCTACGCAAATCTGACAGAGCAAGAACATCAGAACGTTTATCATTAAGCAACTCAGCCGAATTGCTACAAAGACGTCTGCCAGAAGCATGTCCACTCAACTTAACAATTCTAGACATGTTCCATCAATGTTTGTTGTTCACCCTAACAGCATTCCCACAAACCTTGTCCACCTCCACGGGCTCAGAGTACTTCGCATCTCCCTTCTTGTAGTGGACAGGAATCTTCACATGCACTGTGTCCCCAACGGCAAAAGTCTGTTGAACAGTTCTTTTCCAAGCATCAAAGTAACACTTTTGGCGTTGCTGTGCCTTGGAAACATTTTCCCTGACGAGATCGTCCATACCTTCAATGGCATTCATCTTCGCCCATTTAGACATCCAACCAGGACACACCTTGGAAGAAGGCTTTCTCCCCCGCAACAATTCAACAAGGGAAACCTTGGTCGAGGAATGTGCGGTGGTGCGGTAAAACCACAGCATGGAGCGCACAGCATTATGAACAATTCACTTGCTAGCCACGGCCCACTGTACACAGTTGTTTAAGACCCTGTTCATTCGCTCCACAAGACCATTCATTTGTGGGTGATAAAGAGAACTCCTGAAATGAGCAATATCACCTTGAGCTAAAAAGTCTTGGAATTTCTGACTGATTAACTGCACACCATTGTCAGACACAACAGTGGTAGGGTATCCCTCCCGCAAAGAAATGTCCTTAAGGAAATCGAGAACATTCTTGGAATTTGGTTCACCAAAAAAACAAACCTCAGGCCACTTAGAATAGTAATCAATGGCAACAACAGCAAAGTGTGAAGATGGAGGTAGTCGGTTGAATGGTCCGACCAAATCAGTGCCAACTTTCTCCCATGGCCTAGCTGGAAGTTCAATGGGTAGGAAGGATGGTGTCCTTACCTTAAAACCTTTTTCAGTGTTCAGGCACACAACACACTCTCCCACAAAAACATCAAGGTCTTTATCCATAAGGGGCCACCAAAAAACTTCACACAACCTGCGTTTAGTGAGAGTTTTAACCAAATGCCCCTCATGAGCACCACTAATCAACCTTGGTCTGAGTCTTTCAGGAGGGATCAATCTATCACCACGCATCAGAATTCCGTGTTCAACAGAAAGTTCAAGGGACACCTTCACAAAAGTTTGCAAAGAGTACGGTGCATTTTTTTCCTTAGGCCAACCACAGCTGATGCATTTCATAACTTGACCAAGCAACTCATCCTTTCTCAATTCATTTCTCCATTCTTCCTCACTCACGACACACATGTCACTCATATCAATAGAGGCAATAAAGCAATTGTTCTGATCCTCATCTTCATCTGAAAGGGTATCCTCATCGGCAACAGGAAATCTCGAGAAGACATCCGCCCTGCCATTCTTGTAACCAGGCAGGTAAGAGACTTCGAAGTCGTACTGTAATAACTTAGTGGACAATCTGGCAATTCTGGGTGTGTGTTCTTTGATTTTGTCCCCAGAAAGGATGGAAACAAGGGGACTGTGATCGATGTGCAGCACAAAATGGTTACCCCAGATGTAGGGATGAAACTTCCTGATAGCACACCAACAAGCAAAAAGTTCTCTCTCTGGAGGCAATGAAGCAATTGTCCTGATCCTCATCTTCATCTGAAAGGGTATCCTCATCAGCAACAGGAAATCTCGAGAAGAAATCCGCCCTGCCATTCTTGTTACCAGGCAGGTAAGAGACTTTGAGGTCGTACTGTAATAGCTTAGTGGACAATCTGGCAATTCTGGGTGTGTGTTCCTTGATTTTGTCCCCAGAAAGGATGGAAACAAGGGGACTGTGATCGGTGCGCAGCACAAAATGGTTACCCCAAATGTAGGGATGAAACTTCCTGATAGCCCACCAACAAGCCAAAAGTTCTCTCTCAATAACAGAGGAATTCAACTCTGGACCTCGCAAGACCCTTGTAGCATACCCCAAAGTGTTCTCTGCACCGTCTTTGGTCTGAGTAAGAATAGCGCCCATCCCAACACCGCTGGCATCAACGGTGATGGTGCACCTGACCTTGGGATCAAAAGGTTTAAGAATATTAGGTCCAACTAACTGGGACTTGATCCATTCAAAAACGTCCTGACAGTGCTCGTCCCAAACTAAAGCCACACTTTTCTTTAACATGTTAGTGAGCGGTTGGACCTTCGATGCATAGTCAGGCACAAATCGGGAATAGAACTCACATAGACCAATGAAAGATGTGAGGCCAACCTTATCAGTAGGCGCTGTGCTGCCACTTATGGCCTTCACCAGACCAGGCCTGGGTTCCACTCCTTGTTCAGACAAAACATGTCCGAAGTACTCCACCACTTTCTCTAAGAAAAGACACTTTTCTTTTTTGAGAACGACACCTTTCTCTTGCATGATGTCTAAAACATGGAACAAAGACTCATCATGTTGTTCCTTGGATTCACCATAAATCAAGTCATCGTCCTGAAAAACAGCAACACCCTTGACCCCCTTCAGCATGTTGCACATAATCCTCTGAAAGACCGCCCCCGCAGAGGCAAGGCCAAACGGCATTCTGCAATATTGGAAAGTTCCAATAGGCGACACAAATGCCATGAGATGCCTTGAAGATGGCTCCAAAACTACCTGGTGGTAGGCGTGCGTTAAGTCCAGTTTACTGAACCACTTGGAACCATTAATCATGGTCAGCAATCCCAAAATCTTAGGAAGAGGGTGGGAGTCAATCCAGATATTTTTATTGAGAATGCATAAATCAACGCAAACGCGAAGGTCTCCATTCTTCTTCCTAGCCACAACCAAGGGAGAAAGCCACAAAGATGATTCTATAGGCTCAATGATGCCTTTCTCACACAAGTCATTCAACTCGTGTTCAAGGCGATCCCTGACACTAAAGGGCACACTCCTAAGCCTGTGCTTAACAGGAATGGCCTGGTCTCTAATCCTAATCGGATGAGTAAAACCCTTGATCTGTCCCAAACCTTCACCAAAAATAGAAGGAAAACATAGGAAATATTTTTCAGAATAATCAGTGGAGGAAACAACTGAGACTTGTTTTTTTGTTCCCGGCCTGAGAACCATTTGAAAGAGCCCTTGAAGGAACCACCCCAGAATCGACAACCCCTTAATGGCCACATACACCTTACCGAGAATCTTACTGCTCTTAAATTCTAGGATGTCATTAAAGAAAGCAGCTAACTCTATTTTTCTCCCCTCATATGAAGCAGGAGCCCTGTCGGGAGGTTCCAAAGGACGGCTACGCCACACCTCATCAAACATTTCCTGGGTGATCAAGGTTATTCTTGCACCGGAATCCACCAACAGACACACTTTCTTATCACCAATGCCAATTTCTACATAAGGGTCAACACATTCGGAGGTGTCACCCACGATGACGGACTTCTCACTCACCACCATAACCATATCTCTCAGCTCATCCTGAATACTGCAAAAAGTATCAGGGTCAGCACGTTCTGCATCAGACACATTCGCAACAGAGGGAGAATTAACCTGGCCCTTGCCAGACTGAGAAGCAAAACCAACACCCTGCTTACCACTTTGACAGACTTTTACAAAATGTCCCATCTTGCCACAGGCCCTGCAAGTAACATTTTTGCGGTGCATCCCCTAGCCCCCTTGACATGAGATGAGATGAGTTGCCACAACGGAAAAACGTTAGGTTGTTTGAAAAAATACTTTCAGAACGTGGGCAAAATTGTTTTTAAGTTCTTTGGACCTAACTGCCACCACCAGTTCATTAGACTTGTCTTATAGCTCCTTAACAGAAGCTTTAAAAAGTTTGATGCTCTTCGCAGTGCGAATAGTCTCTTTGAGAGAAAGATTACCCATGGATAGCAACTTCTGCTGGACAGTCTTATCCGAACACTTACATATGTACTGGTCTCTGACCAATTGCTCTGTAAATGACTCAAGCTGGCAATCTGCACTCAATTTCAGGAGGACAGACACGAAAGCATCTACATCCTCACCAGGTCTTTGTTCCCATTTGAAAAACTTGTGTCTAATGACAACTAAGCTGGGCTGAACGTCAAAACGCAATTCTAAGTTTTTTAACGGCCTCACCATATTCATCAATGTCTTCCTCCTCCTGAGATCGTACTAAAGGTGACAAGTGTTTAAACACTGACCTACCCTCGAAACCTTAGGAGTGAAGGAGTAAAATTTGTTTTATTTCCACCCTATAACGAGTCACCCCAATAGCTCCCAAGTAAGTCACAAAGGCATTGTACCAATTTTTCCATGTTATAGGAGGATTACCAGGCACCTCGAGAAAAGGTGGAGGAGGAGAAACAGACTGCATGTCGAAAAGGGATATGAATATGTCTCAGCCGTCATAACACAAGAATAGTCAATAAAAGAAAACAAAAATAGCAAGCAGAAAAACATAAGCACAACGTCTTGGTAAGGTGTGCATGCCACTGTGAGATGTACACGCTAGTGTATAGACAGACAAGGTGTGCGTGCCACCGTACACCAGTGAGTGAGCTCTCACCCGAAAGGTACCAGATTTGGCACACACAGCTGTCAGACCCTGTAAACAAAACAGTAAACCCGGGCTATCTAACCAACAACAAAACATGCCAAGAAGAGCTGCACTAGGCTGGATCATTAGTATGACATGCCAGGTGTGTGTCACCGTGGAGTTGAATGCTGAGTTCGTGCTCGTCACACTTTAAAAATAATAGTAAGTGGCACACAGGGTGTGCGTGTCACCGTGTCAGGAAACAAAGGTGCAGCCCTGGTTGTGAGTGAAACGCAAGGTGTGAGCGTCACCGTAGTCAGAAACAGCTTTCCGGTTTCGATGCAACCTCGGCAGTGCTGCATTGAACGCACGCTAAGGGGTGAGTGACACACAAGGTGTGCGTGTCACCGTAGTCAGAGTAGCCATTCCGGTTTCCTGAAAAGGCTCAGCTGGACTCGCTGAAACGCAGAAGCTGCCTAATCAAAGCAGCCTAATCAAAATGTCCGCCATGCTATTGACGTTGCGAGCGTAACATGCGTAAAGATGTCGCACGTTACCTGGTCCTTTGCCTGCTTCTTGTCTTGACTAGCGCCTGACGCTGAGATGGCGCGTTGCGTGAGGCAGCGTAGCGTCGAATGTGCCTACCCCCGACTTAGGATTCACAGTTCTTTGAACTGCTGCGTTTGGGAGGGGGCATGCACAACAACAGTACCTAGAGACGTCTGCACCAGACAGGTGAACAAACCGAGCACTGTGTCTCCCTTGAGAAGAATGAGCGGCACATCTCAGCTTCGCGCTCGATCGGAAGGATCTCAACACGCCGAATCAGAAGGCGTTCGTGGGTTCTGCAGTCCGATGCCGCTCGTCGCCATCACAATGGTAGTAAAGAAGTCACTGCATTCGAGGTAAGTTGTTAAGGATGACTTTATTCGAGGCAGGGACTGCGCAGTAGCCAACACAGGAACGGATTCAAATCAACTGACCAGACAATTCAAGAGGTTAGTTCTAAGTTCTGTTGTGGAATGCACACGTGCAAAGGAACCATCACGAGTGAGCATTTCACAACACAGAAGCGTCATGAGTAAAACCACTACAGACTCTCTTCAGGCAGGGTCCAGGTACAGGGTTCCAGTAGTTGGAGCTTTTTGTGTCCCTGTAGCTCAGAACAGGAGGCCATCCAGTTAGTACTTTGAGTCACTCTTGAATTCCTGGGTTCGAGCAGCAAGGCAGTTCTCCAGCGGTAGGGCAGTCTTCTGAGGATTTAAATAAAGCAGACTTCCAGCAGCAGGATAGTACTCTGAAGTACAAAGCAGGTGCTCTGAAGTGGAGGGCCAGCCTTCTGAGAGTCATCTACAGGTCCAGGAGTGAACTGAAGAGTTGGTCTGAGGATCCTATTTTAAACCTGAAAACAACTTTGAAGTGGAAGAAACTTCTGGAATGTTCCCCCATAGATGGTTCTCGAATTTCTTCCATGACGAGGCTCCGAGAGGTCTGAGGTGGCAAAAGCATAGTGCGAAGTTATTTGTGAGTTTGCTGAAGCAGCTCCTTTGAAATGTGAGAGGGGCAGGGAACGGCTACACCCCACCAATCCTGGCAGGACGATCCATCCTGTCAACACCTAGTACCCCTTTCTCTCTTTCTCTGGGAGGAATACATAGAGACCAACTATTCCATGCTACAAAGTCATGTGACCCAGAACAGAGGCTGCAGGCACCAATTGGGTAGAACAAAAAATGCCAACTTTTTAAAAGTGCATTTTCAGACTTTCAGACTTAAAATTCAACTTTAGCATCAAGAGGGTTCTAAGTGACACTTCTTTAGACAGGAGACATGACATTTCTACCTGTGTATCCCACACAAAGGTTAGCACAGACACATTAGCATTGGTCATCATTGGTAAAGTGCACAGATCGCTGAAGCCAACAAAACAAATTTCAGCAAACAGGAGGGGACTGGGGAAGACCAACCGAAGGCTTACAGGTGTAACAGGGGTGAAGAGTTGTAAAGGGATTTTCCAAGGGTACAAAGTGAGAACATATCCTCAATTTCTCTGATTCATAGTTGGCAATTTTAAACTTCATGGGTTGAGTAATATGATCTGATGCTCCCATCAAGGGAATCTGGTGACATCATGAATCACAAGGCTGAAAGCTCTGTGGTTTGCTAATTTCACCAGAATCAGGAGATGACAATTTAGGACCATTTTACATGTTATACGTTATGCATTTTTTTAATAATATATGTTTAATTTGGAGTAGTTAACTTTAAAAAAGCTGGTATCGTCAAAGTGCAGGTAACAATGGGCACTGATTTGAATGAAAATGTTTATGTTTATCATTCATAAATAAAATGTTGATAAAACAAAGGACAATGGTGAGGGACTGTGGATTTATGGTATTCTGTGGCTGCAGTCTTTGTATAAAACACACAAAAGGCAATTGGAAGAATGCTTGCAAATAGTCTAACCATTGGCAATCACTTGGCATAGCATTCTCATCCATTCTTAGTCACCCAATATGCCACTCAGACAGAGACTGGCCTTAGGCAAATCAGAACTGCCCCTCTTCCTCATGGGAACAGTCTATCCTGTACTACCAGGTGTGGCCCCCTCCAGAAGGGATCAGTGTAACCCCAAACCAGGTTTGGCCTTGTTGGCCCTCATCAGTGAGGTTTAACTTGGATCCTATGACACAGCAAGAAAGAGGCCCATGTCTTGGCATACCCTTGACCTCTGAGGCCATTACATAAAACACACAAAAGGTGATGGGAGGGATGACAGCAAATAGCTTAACCCCTGGAAATTACTAGTGGTTGCATTCCAACCCATTATGTTTTGCCTACTCTGCCACTTGAGACAGATGTGCTTTATGCAAATCAGTGCTGTCGCTCAGCGAGAGTAGTGTTCCAGCCCATCGGATCAAAGGTATACCTCACTGACAGGCCTAACAAGGCTGTAATCAGCCTAGGGTTACTTGTGTTTCCTTCTAGGGGTACCCTCATCTGACCGTTTAATATGGATTATTTCCATGAGCAACAGGTTCATTACTAATTTGCATAAGCCAAGCCTCTTTCTGGAGTGACACAGTGGAAGAAAGATGCTATCCTGGGGGATTGCCTGTGGTTAGACTGTTTGCAAGCATTCCTCCCAGCACCCTTTGTATGTCTGATGTAACACCCTTAGTGGCCAGGGGTATGCCTAGAGTGGGGTCCCTAGCTCACTGTGCCGTAGGATCCAAGCTATACCTCAAATTTTACATCTGCATGTGTTAATAGCGAGTTATAGTTCATCATACCATATATTGAACATGAATTTGGCATTTTTTACTGCGCTCCGCAACTGGTGAATTTCATTGTGTTTTTTTATCTTTTGTTCACTTTCCCTTAACTGTGTTTTCAGTGAGTATTCATTTGTAGCCACAAAGGTCAAATAGTAAAAATCCAACAAATCACAGTAATTTGAGCAGTTGAAAGCAAAGTAACCATACATGAGAGCCCCAAATTATAGACACAGGGGCATATTCTCAAGGACTTATCGCCGAGTTAGCGGCACTTTATCGCAGCCAAAGTGGTGATAAATCCATCGCACCATTCACAAGCTGGTGCTAACAGCCGATTCCACCAGTCCACCTGCGATAGCAGCCGCAAAAAACATCGCCACGGATGACACCGGCAACTAACGCTAATGAGATGCAGAGTAGGCGTTCTCATGCAAAAACCCGCGGAAACACCACTTCGCAACATTCCCAACGACCAGCCAGAACGGCAATAAGAATCAAAAACATGTGATAAGGTGCGTTAGCAGCATGGATTTAACACCTGCTCCTACCTGGTGTTAAGTCGGACGACAACCTGCGCCATGAAAGGGAGCCTAGCCCACAGCCACAGCAGAAGAACAACAGATGCCATGGAGCTACTGATCATGCAGCTCGGAGCCCCAAGAGGGCCACAACACCCACCGCCACCACACCCAGGACCCCCACCCCCCCAGAACACCCCATCCGGCCTACCACACCGGCAGCGGGGTATGTGACGTGCCAGGCACCTTCGATTGGCAGGGTCACATGTCCCATGACGCCTGTGCTGGATGGGTCAGTTGTGTGTCTGAACGAGCCTCAGGGAGTGGCTGTGGCATGCTGACGACTAGACCAGTGACCAGCAGATCACTACAGGGACGACCTGGGACACTTAGCGTTGTCGTCCCCCCCCCCTGTATGCGTAAGCGGAGTGGACTGGCCTGGCGTATGGCAGGCCCGCGTAGGGGTGGGAACAATGAAGCCTGGGCCCTGGGCGTGCTCCAGTTCTGTGCTGGACATGGAAGTTACTGATGCGTGTGTCCCTGTTGTAGTGATTACGCCACCCGGACCACAATCGGCACTGTTGAACCCTGTCCCACAAGTTCCACGACATGAGCAACATGGACGTTAGGGGAATCTCCCACCCTACATTCAACCATACGCACATACGTGAATGATCAAAGGCATGACACACCTGTGCGATTCTGAATGTTTATTACACATCCAGTGGAGTGTTGCAGCTGGAGCAGTACAGGGCCATGCAAACCCCACTTCACATTATCGGCCCGTGGAGGGCCAGCCAGAGTCCCACATGGAAGTACATCGGAAGAGGAAGAGTTCAGTCCGCAGTCTGATTGCAGTGTCATTGGTAACCAAACGGAACATGGCAGTCCATGTCGAGGCCAAGGTGAGTGTCGTAGAGTGTATCGGGGGAAAGTGGAAGGTGATGATGCAAAGGGCAGAACCAAGCAGAAACAGGCCATATGGCGGAGATGGATGCTACTGCCTCCTCCTCACCAGTAAGGTTGGTTCACCCGCATCTTCATCCTCTGATGGCACATGTGCCTCACACGTGGGTGGTGGTGGATTGCCTGCTGCACTGTGAGGCACTGAGACAACAGGGGGCGAAGATGTGGATGTAGAAGCTGCAGCAGCACCCATCTGCGCCAGGCCTTGAGGCAGCAATGCCATGACGATGTGCTGCAGGGCATCGAAGGCCCCAGCCACATCCCGCTGGTGTTCAGCCATGGCAGCCATCCTGTCCGCCGTCATCCGCACCATGGTCTCCATGAGCCCCCGCATCTGTCCCAACTCCCGGCAGACCTCGCTGGAGCCACTCTGACTGGACAGTTGTTCTTGTCTCAGTAACATGACTCCAGCGATGTCAGCCATGCATCGCTGGAGAGCATGGAGCGGACTGTGGGTGTCCGTTAGGGACTGAAAGTGGTCCCTGATGGGAATTAGACACCCATGTATGGCATCAAGTTTGGCTGCCATGAGCTCGAACCCCACCCGCACCTGATCAGCCACCTTCTCCTTGCACTCCAACACACGGCGTTGGAAGGCCATGTGTTGGTCGTGGGTGTCCTGGGAGTCAGCCGTGGTGGTAGGTGCCCCCTGCTGTGTGGTCTGTGCAGGGGGTGGGGGTTCCCTCGATGCAGCTGGGCTGCACTGATCCTGGACATGGGGTCCTGAGGGCGTCCATGAGCTGTTGGAGGGCGTCGGGGTCGATGGTGGTGTGGTCCTCTTCGTCATCAGTGAAGAGAGGTTGGGTCTGCTCTGCAGGGGGTGTTGGTTCTCCCTCTGCAATGTGAAGGGTAGATGCAGTTTTACATTGTGTACACATTTATGTTGACGGATTGTACACATTTACATACAGACTGCATGACAATGTACATTGTTACTGTTTGGGAGGAGCTGCCTACTTGATGCGGGACAGTGGACATTCCGACATCATCACGGATGTGTGTTTGTACTCGTATATTTTCATCCCATGTTTCCCTGCTATGCCAAATGTGATTGGCCAGTTTCTACACACATGCGGCACCACTTGGGTGCTCTGTTCTGTTGTGTACGTGTTGCAGTTCATACCACATTGTTTTCAATGTTGATGTGCACTGCATGTCATGTGTGTGTGCCGCATTTTGGGTGAGGCGCCCCTGCAGCTCTGATGTGGCTGGCCCTTATCCCTTACAGGCTGTGTGCCTTGACTTCTGTGCTTTTACAGTGCTGAGATGTTGCATTCTTGGGTGAATTGGGCTCTTGGTGGGTGTTGGGGCTGTGGGGCATGGTTTGTCTGCAGGTGTGTTGTTGAGGTCAGGGGTTGTTTGTGACGGTGGATGTGTCAGAGTGTGACCTGCTCCTTTAAGGATGTGGTCCACACTCAGCCACCTCAGTGTGGTGGCATGCACCATGTCATGATTATCGGACTGCAGCCATGCTACTCGTCATGCAGTGCTACTTGCATTGTCAGTGTGGATCACGGACCCGCAGCTTTTCTGGGTTTGGCACATGTGCATGGTTTGGTTGTGGGATAGGTGATGTGTGGGCGGGCCTCCTCTGGCCACAGAGTCGACGGGGGCCTACGTGCTGTTGCTATGTGTGCTGCAGTGTGCCAAGGGGATCAGGGACATGATCCAGAGTCATTGTGGGTGTGCACTGTGCTCCGCTTGATTGTGCATGTGTGCCATTGTGCCCATCTCCCCCGTCCCCCCAAGCCCTGGTGGTTACTCACCCTGTTGCTGTCATGTCAGGTCATGATGAGCAGCGTCCGGTCCCCCAACTCCTGCCACCGTCTCCCCACTGATGACTGTGGACGCCATTTCCTCCATCTCATCCAGCTCCTCCTGTGGCGCTGGACTCCCAACTCCAGTCTGCATTGCTGCCTTCTGGTTGTTGGCGAGTTTCTGCTTGGTCTTGCGCTTCACATCATTCCAGCGCCTCTTGACCTCGTCCATTGTCCTCCTCAGCACTCCGACTGCATTCACCTTGTCCACGATGGACTGCCATGTTGCATTTTTTGTTGCCAATGACACAGTGGAGGTGACGAAAAGTTGTTGATGGTGTTCTATCACCTCCGTGATCAGGATCCTGTTTTCCTGCGGACTGAACTTCGTCTTCCTCTTCTTCTTGTCACTGCCCTTCCCTGTCCCCGGGGTCCCAGGCTGGTCCTCCGTGGGGCTTGTGGGGTTCTGGCCGTTCTCTGTGCCTGCTCCTGCTGCCTCCATTGTGACTCGCTGTGGTTCGGTTTTAGTTTGTTATTTCTTTCTTCTGCTTTTATGGTGATTTTTCCCGCCTGACATGTGTGATTTGCAGGCCTGGCGCTGCTTTTCGCTGATTGTCTTATCGCGATTGGGCCCATCGCACCTTTTTTCACGTTCACTGTTGGATTTTTTTCGCCGTCACGGTGGCTTCATCACAGTCATTTTCCGCGTTATCAGGACACTATCGCATGTTACCGCGGTGTTGGGAATGCCACGTTGACACAGGGTTATTTTCCCGCGATGGACGGCAATATGTGAACTTGCGTTAACCTATTTTGGCGATGTTTATCGCACGTTCTTGTGAATATGCCCCACTGTATTCCCTCCAAAAATCCTAGCTGATATTACTAGAAGAACGCTCCTGGAAAAACGAGAATATTAAAACACAACACAGTCACCTGTCGATGTCAATTATCATTATATAATAAATGCCATGTAACAACACTGTAATGTATTGATCTCTCCTAATGTACACAGTGGAACAGTGATTACATACTGTCATGCTTGTTGAAATGTATTACTGAGTTAAACAGCAATGAAAAATCTAAAAATCCCCCAAAATGATTTGGGTTGAAACACAATACAGTGGCTGTAAAAATGGTGTGCTGGTTTACAGAATGTTCACAATCACTTAACATGTTGATGGCTCATCACAAACTTTGACTAAAACGTGGCTACTAGACAGTAGTGATCGCCAGTACCAAAACTGTCTGAAACAAAGAAAAGACATGGGTAAATGAAGCAGTAGTAAACACGTGAGAATGCAAACGATTCTAAAGTGACTTACAGTTTTGGAACAAGAAAAAAGTGTGTGGGAAAATAAACCTATTTCCTGTTATTTTCCCTACTGGGTTTGAATTCCTTTAAATGTGAATTTTATAAGGCCTGCAAGGCCTAGCAACTCCAGGTCAAGGACTCCAACAGTGTAGGCCAACCTGGATCCTGAAGGGAAGAGGAAGGCAGTCTCACCCACAGGAACAACAGTGTCTGACACCAGCAGGTCAAAGGAGCCCACTCTAGAGATACCCTGATCCATTTCAATCTGACTAGTGCACAGATTAAAAGGAGCTATACCTCAGAGGATAAACAAAAACAATTGTAGCTGGTTCAACGAAGAAGTATGCCCACTAGGTAGAGTCAGCACTCAGCTCATCTGTACTTGTAGCATTTAGTTCTTGATGCAGTTGTCCTCCATTCTCTGGTGAGTGGTAGAGGGGACTTTTAGTTCCTATGTCTCTTGACTCCTTTGGATGGAGACTTCCTCACAGGCTAGGTAAGCAGCAGGAAAAGCCAGGCGAGCCTATATCACACCGTCAAGTGTCTTCTCAGATACTAAGAAACAGACAGCACTCAATTCCACTTTCTGGACCTACTGCTGTAGGGTCCACGCAGGTCTGTTTAGAGGATGGCATTTAATGGAGACGAAGGGGGAGTCCAGGCAGTTGGGCAGCTGCCAACTGCCAATCTGGTGTAGTGTACCCTTTGCAGTTCACACGACTACCCAACTAGGTTATTCCACTCCTCGGAGTAGCTTCTAGGAAATGATCCTACTTTCCTTCTTCCCAGAATGCAATGTGGTGGTCTTTGCATACATATGACAGACCATGTGGAACTTTAATGGTTCTGCTGTGTCCGAAACCTGCATTTTCACTGAACTCTATAGGCATACAATACATGCAAAAATAGCAGTTAATGCCCTCTTTCACAGCTTCCAGATGGCAGGAACCAGTAGCAGCTTTGCTTAGATCAGCAGTTCTTAAACCTTTGACTCTGCGGCCCCCCATTGAATCATTAGTAGAATCCAGGAACCCCCACTGAGTCATGAAGACCACCGTCCTAAGCAATTTCTATGATTTGAACCTTAAAACAAGACACAAAAATACAGAAACTAGTATACACCAAGCAAATGCTCAAATGTTGAAATACTTTGTGTAATTTACAATCAAATATAGAAAAAGATTTCAAATCTTCAATTTTGCCTCAATGTATGTATGTACTTGATTAATTTTAATGTATTAACTGTAATATTATTTAATTTTTTTAAACAGTCACTGACCCCCTGAGTAGGGTCTGAGTCTTCGGACCACAGGTTAAGAACCACTGGTTTAGATGGTTGTGTACGTTTAAAGTCCTACCGCCGTATTATAATGACAGCATCGGAGTTTAAACCAGGCAGGGAATCTGACTCAGTTTCGATGGGCTCAAGCAGCCCGTCAGCCAGTTGGAAATGTCTCATAATCCCTCAAGGACGGCGTTTCAGCCATCAGGATTATGATGGCACTTTCCGACAGCAGTTCCATGTCGGCCTTTCCGACATGGAACTGCTGTCGGAAAGTGCCTTTGGGGGCCCCCTTACCTCCTGGCCCTCCGCATGTGATCATGGGGGGCACCTATGAGGTGCCTGCCACACGGTGCAGGGATGTTTAAAAACTTTCATTTTTTAAATGGGAGCTTGTGCTGTGAGAGGTTTTGGCCTGCAGCCCAAGCTCTCATTAAAAAATAACGTTTGCGACCGCACCATGTGTGGTCGCATCTCAAATGCGGTGTCGGAACCGCCGACCTGAGGTCTTTCGGTTCCCAATCCGCAGCACCGACTGACATCGCAATCAGGGCCTGCAGTTCCTGATCTTGTCCTATGTTTTAAATTGTAATCTTTTTTTGTTTTTAGATGTATGTTTTGCCAATTATAAGGCAATTTGTATTGAGCTTCCTCTGTACATGGTTCATTCCAACATTTTCATAGCCCTAAAGATTTGAAGTACATGCTCGCAGGAGAGTACTTTGGGGGTGGTACTGCGAATGGTTATGCTGGGCCGCTTCAACTTAAAACATCCACCCACATTATTTACTATGGGGCATATTCTCAAGGAGTCATCGCTGATTCATCGGCACTTTAGCGCTGCAAAAGTGGCGATAAAACTATCGCCCCATTCTCAAGCTGGTGCAAACTGCCTACATCGCCAGTTTTCCAGCGATAGCTTCCGCAATTAACATCGCCACGGATGAGAGCAACAACTAGCGCTAATGACATGCAGAGTAGGCGTTCCCGCGCAAAAACACACGAAAACACCTCTTTGCTATATTCACGAGTAGCCAGATCTGCGATGTGACCCGAAAACAGGCGATAAGGCGCGTTAGCAGCAGGGATTTAACACCTGCCTTTTACTGGTGTTAAGCAGGATGACAACCTGCAGTATGAAAGGGAGCCCAGCCCAGAGCCACATCTGAAGACCAACACATGTCATGGAGCTAATGATCATGCAGCTCGGAGACCCAAGAGGTCCACAACACCCACCGCCACCACCCCCAGGCCCCCCCCGCCTTCCCCCAGACTACCACCGAGGCAGCGCAGAACAAGACAGCTGACCTTCCGAAAACGGCATGGCCCCTCAGCCACACAATTGCAGAATGTGGGGAGAGGTGGGAACCAAGTATGTGTGAAGGAGGCAAGTCACCCATGAATAAAAATGTACACAATGCCAAGTGTGGCGGTGATGTGCTCGACAGACTCCAGTATGCAGAGCACAGACATGTCCCTGTTGACATATACTGCTGGTGTGTGCAGTGTTGTGGACAGTGGACGCAACCATTTTACCTCAGGCAGTGGGGAAGACCTCGCTCATGTAGCTGTGTCGTCCCCCCCTGTACGCGGAAGTGGAGTGGGCTGGTCCGGCGTACGCCACACCAGCGTAGAAGTGTGAATAAATAGACTGGGGCTCTGGGCGTGGTCCACTTCCGGGATGGCCAACGTGTCTGTCAGGGCGGCGCCCCTCACCCTGCCACGAGTCCACCGCCGTGACCGCCAGCCTCCTCAGCCGATCGCTGCCTTCCGCGACACAGGCCCCCAGCGCACCCAGCGGCACAGCACTGCAGAGTCATGTGTGTGCTGACTACTGCCTTCGGCCTACACTGTGGTCAGCAGGTCCCCCAATTGAAATTGAGTCTTGATTTATTGATGGCAGAGTCCAGTAGGCAACAGACATTGCTTCCAGGGCGGCCCGCCTGGACGACGCATCATCGCAGGCCGCGCACCCGCCGAGCGCTCCAGGTGCCACTAACTCTGTGCAGCACAAGTCAACGCCACGTGGCTGTGGGCCATTGCTGACCGCTGCCTCTGGCCTACACTGCGGTCAGCAGGTCCCCCAAGTCAAACGACGCATCATCGCAGGCCGCGCACCCACCGAGCGCTCCAGGTGCCACTAACTCTGTGCAGCACAAGTCAATGCCACGTGGCTGTGGGCCCTTGCTGACCGCTGCCTCCGGCCTACACTGCGGTCAGCAGGTCCCCCAAGTCAATTTTAGTCTTGATTCATTGATGGCAGAGTCCAGTAGGCAACAGACATTGCTTCCAGGGCGGCCCGCCCGGACGACGCATCATCGCAGGCCGCGCACCCACCGAGCGCTTCCGGTGCCACAAACTCAGTGCAGCTCAAGTCATGGACGCTTTATGATGTAATCTTTTGTGTGTGAGTCCAGTTCTGGTGCCCCTACCTCAGTGCACTGCAAGTCATGGACCCTTTATGATTGAATCTGTGTGTGTGATCTGATGATCACTGTTCTAGTTGTTGCCAGCACCAACCACTCCCTGAGGGCTGGCTTACACTCACCCCACACCCATCCAGCACAGGCGTCACTGGACATGTGATCCTGGTAATAAAAAGGGGCCGGGCGCACGTGCCCATAGCCAGTTCCACCATACATCTAAGTGTGTCCGTGTGGTCATTATGTATGTGTGATGGCCCCTGGCCCTACCACATCACATTGTGCTGTGGACAGCGGACGCAAGCATGTTACCTCAGGCAGTGGGTAAGACCTTGGACATGTAGCTTTGTCCCCCCCCCTGTAAGCGTAAGCAGAGTGGGCTGGGCCGGTGCACGTCAGTCCAGCGCAGGGGTGTGTAGAATTGGCCCGGGGCTCAGGGCGTGGTTCAGTTCTGGACTGGACAAGGAAGTCACCAATGTGTGTGTCTCAGTTGTAGTGTCGGCGCCACCTGGTCCGCAATTGACAATGTTGCAATGTAGCATGCACCCGGAGGGCGGTCTCACACGAATGGAGAAATGAAGGAGCGCAAGACCGCTCGGGGTCTTGGCTCATACATGCCAAGTGTTGTGTGTATCTGTATTGCCGCAGCATGAGCCAAATGCCTAGCCTTAATCGCAGTGCGAGTTCAGCCAGGCATGAACTCTACATCTGTGTCCGCACTATCCTTACCATAGGCCTACACTCACGTGGCCGCCCACCTTCAACGGCCAACATCACAGTGTCATTGTCAGGCTTGTGGACATGCGCAGACAGGCATGACAATGGTGTGCCGTTGGAGTGCAAGTGATGCAACCGCGCAGCGTACACAAGTGAATAGGCTCGGGGGGAGGGAGGAGCAGCTGTGAGGCAATGTAACACACAGTGATGCCGCTCATTTGCCACATGCAAGACATGTCAAACATGAATCCCAAAGTCGCACACATCCCACCCAAACCCAACAAGCCACATCACACTTCCTGAATGCAAGCAGATGACAAACTGACATTAGGGATAAAAGCTCCTTTGTGTGAACTATCAGGCGGAAGCACATCTGCAAATCCGACCTCGGAATTGCATGTGCCCGGCACCCCCTGACAGATACGATAGCAGTTGAGGACGACTCCCACACTACGCACAGCCCAATGACAGACCAATGTATACACACCCCAAATACAGAAGTCCTTGCTCGGAGTTATCTTGCATGGAATGGCCTTCACACTTACTCCCACACCATCCCAGGCGTACAACTGTTGCACACTTAAACAACTCATTGATCCGAGCTGTGGCATTTCATCAACAGAACTGGCGCAGGTCAGAACAGTGCCGCTTCAACCAGGGCCACTAACGCAATGGCAGAACATCCCGGACACATGCACAACCCCTGTCACGTGGAACTGTACCGTGCACGTATGCTGCATTTACTGGGGGCACTGCCATTGGTAGTGCTGCGGGTCAGTTACCGGCTAAGCTTCCGCCTTGCCAACGTCACCTGCGTTCAGCCTGTGTTGCATTGTTGATCGTGCATATTCGATTGGTCCATGGATGTCTGCCTATCCAACAGGACAGTAGCCAAACTGGATTTCGACATGTGTGTGCGCCCCCTGTTGGCTCACGACCAGGAGTGTCACCGTGATACCCGTCTATGGGATGCCTGGATACTTGGCATACATGCTGGCAGCTGGACCTGGGAGATTTCAGAACTCCTCGTGTGCAGTGACCACATTGAGCCGCTCCCCTATTGGGCTGTAGTGCTAATTGGTGACAGGGGGTGGACGCAGCACATCTGTCCAGACCTGCTAATGGATAATCTCGCCGTCCTGTTCGATGAAGTCGACAATGACCTCATGTTGGAAATGATTGGCTACGAAGCTGCAATCGCTTTCATGGACGTGTAACTATGTACCTGCAGCCACAACAGTTTGGAACCCATTGCACATGTCCCGACACCTTGTTGCATCTTGGGGTTCTGGTCACATATCCCACGACAACAGTGGACATGGCTGCATTTGCCTGGACCCCGAATACGTAAGCGGACAACCACGAGGGGTAACACACACCTGTGAAAGGTGAGGCACTCCCCCGGAGTGGACAGCGGCGCTTGGCAACGTTCCTCATTCTGACATACTGCTGCATTGATCCGCATGTTGTAGCACTTATCTTGCCCGTACTGACACGCATATGCTAATAAAGTCTATGCACATTCACTTGTATTTAACTGTGATGTGAGTTGTTTTGAATGACGATGTGTGTCTCACTGCCTATCTGGGTCACGGCCATACATGCGCATTGATAGCATTACCCAGGGAGTACCATTTATGTGGAATCACTGTCCCTACATTCATCAATACTTTCATGCTTAATTGATCAGGGCCATGACACATCAGTGTGAATTAAAATGTTTTATTTGCATTCAGTGGGGTGTTGAAGCTGGACCAGTACAGGGCCATGCAAACCCCACTTTACATTGTCGCCCCGTGGAGAGCCAGCCAGAGTCCTTTAGGGATTGACAGGTTCATCGGAAGAGGAAGACTTCAGTCGCAGTGTGATTGCTGTGTCATTTGTAACCAATGCAAATATGGCAGTCCATGTCGAGGTCCAAGGTGAGTGTCGCTGAGTGTAACGGGGGACAGTGGAAGATGTTATTCCAGGGCATGATGCAGAGGGCAGAACCAAGCTGAAACAGGCCATATGGCGGTGATGTATGCTACCACTTCAATCTTACCACCATGCCAGATTCATCATCATCTTCGTCCTCTGATGTGTCAGGTGCCTCACATGTGGGTGGTGGTGTTTAGTCTGCTGCACTGTGTGACACTGACACTTCAGGGGGCAGAGATGTGGATGGAGTAGTAGCAGCAGCAGTCATCCGCGCCAGGCCGTGTGCGGCAATGCCATGATGAGGATCTGCAGGGCATGGAAGATCCCAGCTACATCTCGCTGGTGTGCAGCTGTGGGAGCCAATCGTTCCGCATGCATCCGCTCCATGTTCTCCATGGTCCTCCGCATGTGCCCCAACTCCCGGCTGACATCGCTGGAGCCACTCTGACTAGACAGTTGTTCTTGTCTCCGAGTCATGACTCCAGGGATGTCAGCCATGGATTGTTGGAGAGCATGGAGCGGGCAGTGGGTGTCTGTTAGGGACTGTAAGTGGACCCTGATGGGACTTAGACACCCACGTATGGCATCTAGTTTGGCTGCCATGAGGTCGTACCCCACCCGCAGCTGATCAGCCATCTTCTCCTGGCACCCGAACACACAGCGTTGGAATGCCATGTGTTGGTCGTGGGGGTCCTGGGAGACAGCTGTGGTGGTGGGTGCTTCCTGCTGTGTGGTCTGTGCAGGGGCTGGGGTCTCCTCGATGCAGCTGGGCTGCCCTGCTCCTGGAGGTGGGGTGCTGAAGGTGTCCATGAGCTGCTGGAGGGCGTCGGGGTCGATGTTGGGGAGGTCCTCTTCATCATCAGTGCTGAGTTGTTGTGTCTGCTCTGCAGGAGGTGTTGATTCTCCCTCTGCAATGTGAGGGGGAGATGCAGATTGACACTGTGTTCACATGTATGTTCACGCATTGTACAAGTTTACTAACGGACTGCATGACAATGTACATTGTGACTGTTTGTGAAGAGATGCCTATTTGATGCGGGACAGTTGACATTTCTACACCATCAGGGATGTGAGGTTGTACTTGTCCATTGTCATCTCACAGTTTCCTGCTATGCCAAATGCGAATGGCCATTTTCTACACACAAGCAGCAGCAGTTGTGTCCTCTGTTCTGTTGTGAAAGTGTTGCAGTTTGTACCACATTGTTGTCAATGTTGAGGTGCTCTGATTCTTATGTGTGTGTGCTGCATTGTGGGTAAGTTGCCCCTTCAGCTCTGATTTGGCTGGCCCTTCTCCCTTTCAGGCGGTGTGCCTTTCACTTCTGTGCTTATACAGTGCTGAGATGTTGCAGACTTGGGTAAATTGGGCTCTTGGTCGGAGTTGTGACTCTTGGGCATGGTTTGCCCGCAGATGTGCTCTACTTAATTGTGCATGTGTGCCATTGTGCCCATCTCCCCCGTCCCCCCAGTCCCTGGTCGTTACTCACCCTGTTGCTGTTGGCTCAGGTCATGTTGTGCAGTGTCCGGTCCCCCAAATCCTGCCACCGTCTCCCAACTGATGACTGTGGACACCATTTCCTCCATCTCATCCAGCTCCTGGTGTGTCGCTGGACTCCCGCCTCCAGTCTGCATTGCTGCTTTCCGGTTGTTAGTGAGTTTCAGCTTGGTTTTGCACTTGACATCATTCCAGCGCTTCTTGCAGTCGTCCACTTCCCTTCTCTTCACTCCAACTGCATTCACCTTGGCCACGATGGACTGCCAAATTGTATTTTCATTTGCCAATGACACAGTGGAGGTGATGAACAGTTGGTGGTGGTGTTCTATCATCTCTGTAATGTGGATCTGGTTTCCCTGCGTACTGAAACGCGGGCTCCTCTTCTTCTTCTCCTTGCCCTTCCCTGGCCCCGTGGTCCCAGGCTGGTCCTCCGTGGGGCTTGTGGGGTTCTGGTTGTCCTCTTTATTTGCTCCGGCTACCTCCATGGTGCTTCGCAGTTGTTTGTGTTTTGTTTGTGTTTCTTGTTGCCGCATTTCTAGTGATTTTTCCCGCCTGACTTGTGGGACTTGCAGGCCTGGCGCGGCTTTTCGCTGACTTTTGTATCGCAGTTTGGCCCATCGCCACTTTTTTCATGTTCGGCTTTAGATTTTTATCGCCATCACGGTGATATTATCGCGGCCAATTTGACCCGTTATCGGGACACTATCGCATGTTACCGCCGTGTTGAGAATACGTCGTTGTCACGGCGTGCTTTTCCCGCGATAGACGGCGATAAGGGAAGTTGCATTAACCTATTTTGGCGACGATTATCGCACGTTTTTGAGAATATCCCCCTCTGTATCTAAGCATTATGAAAAAAATATATATCCTGTTATTGCTTAGTCCTTAGTTTCTAAGGCCTCGATGGCCCAGGGTGCCTTTTCCTGAGGCAATATTTGTCATGATGAAGTTGAAGAGTATTGATATATGATGAAAGCTTGTGGAATGTTTTGGTGTTGCCGATACACATTTTGTCTCCGTTATTTTTTCCTCATTACCTTCACATCAGTCGTTCCAATCAATAATATGCACTTTCCTCTTTGGTAGTGTAACTGTAAAGGATTACTGCCTGGATTTCCGGATAAAAGCATGTGGCCTTTTAGCAGACCTCTTCAGTTCAGAAGCAGAACCACTATAATCAAAATCCTTTCGGCACATTCAGTCATTTAAAAAAAATATCCTCCCACAACTCTGTAGAATTGTACCCCTTGCTCATTTCCAGATAAAAGTAGCAGATGCATACTAGAAACAGCGTACATGACTTTACAAAACTCTGCAACCAAACAGAATAGATACAGAATGCAGACAATCAAAGTCCTTTGAGAACAAAGAATGTGTGAAAAAAATCACACATGAAAGAAAGGCCACAAAAGTAAAAAGCTACAAAAATCCTCCTCCGAGAACCTATAATTTGGAACCTTATCCTAGTGTCTATATTGCTCTGTCATATAAAAAAAATGGATGAAAGAATTTTTACTAAACAACTACTTTGGCAATATTGAAGGTTTCAAGATAAGTAGTTTTCGGACAGTTTGCGTTGCCTCCATATTTAGAGATCTGTACCTGTCAGGTGGAGATCACTGTGCCTTCAGATTAGCCACCCAAATGTAGCTGCTCTGTACCTTTGCTGCACAGCTGCTATGTTTCACAAGGCTGCTCTGCTAATTTTTTTAGTTTTTCTCATTTTAAGAGTTTGTTTTGGAAAATTGTGAGGAAAGTGGTTTATTTTATGGTGTAATAAATGCATGAACCTGTATTGGGTCCAATCTGGTTCGTTTAAAAAACTTTAGCTCAACTCTGGGTAGCTGTGGCTCTGAGCAGTCAGGCTTTATCAAAGGAGCAAGTGTAAAGCATTAATGAGTACAAAAACAGTTAAATAAGAAGAAAATGCAACAAAATAAAAATACAACGCTAATTTCTAAAAATTGGCTGTGTTTTTATCTATAAAAAGACACACCAGCAACAAAAACTCACCAGAGAGTTCCAGAGATATGAATTTTTAAAGAAACATTAAATCACAGATTTTCACTTAGCACACGAAATCACTGTAATCTACCACGACTCGATGTTTAGGGTTTGCCAAACAAGTAACTTGAAAACTGCAATAAAGGCACTCTTGTGGTGACCAGCTCTGGCAGGCAGCCAGTCACCGGGAACAATAAGGTCAATTAGAATGTTGGGAGCTCCATTGAAGACAATGGAGTAGCTCTGGGCTTATAATGGGTGGTATAAGCCCAGCACTCCAACATTCCAATGTTTGTCTTTTTGTTTCTCCATTTTTAATTTAGAACATTCTACCCTTAGTGGGTGGAATGTTCTAATAGCCTTATAGCCCTTCTGCCTCAGGCTATACCAGTTGTTAAAGGCCCTCTCCCTCGTTATAGGTTATAACTCGGGCTCAGGGCCTTTAACAACTGGTATAGCCCTCGGCAGAGGGCTATAAGGCTATATTAGAACATTGGAATGTTGGGAGCTCTATTGAAAACAATGGAGTAGCTCCGGGCTTATAATGGCTGGTATAAGCCCGGCGCTCCAACATTCCAATGTTTCTTTGTTCACAGCTGTGGCTGTGAACAAAGGCTTCAGGGAGCCTGAGGGGATTTCAATCCCCTCGCGCTCCCTGAAGCCTTCGTTTTATTTGCTAGAACATTCTGTCCTCTAGTGGCAGAATGTTCTAATAGCCTTATAGCCTTTCGTAGCTGGGCTGTACCGGCTATTAAAGTCCCGCTCCCTTGTTAAAGGCCCTCGCCTTAGGCTCGGGCCTTTAACGCTTGAGCGGGCCTTTAATAGCCGGTATAGCCCGGCGGGCTATAAGGCTATAGTAGAACAGTTACGTTGCGATAAACGCAGTCTCCAGTCCAGTTCTAGGATCTGTGGGCAAACCGCCATAGACTTTAATGGAGTGATCCTGATACAGGAAGCTTAAGATTCTCAAAGATGCTAAGGATTCTGATCCTGTGACAGTGGGGGATGGTGGGGTTTCCTGGGATCACCCCTTAGTCCACGAGCACGGTGAAGTGACTTTGACTGCAGGGGTCGATGTTCCTTGAAGTCTGGGTGAAGTATAGCTAAAAACCAGTTGCCACTGGTCTCCGATTACAGTGAAACCTGGGGTTCCCTATAGCTGACTGTAACTTTCTTGCTGGATGACCAAACTGCACCCCCACAACTCTCCCAGGTACAGCAGACTTGGGTGAAACTTGAGGGTTGGGACTTGGTCTCCCAGGCTGTGCTTTGGCAGCCAGTGCGGGTTGGGCGTTTTTGACTACCAACTCACCAAGGCAGGCTTCTTCAGCTTTTGTGGCCCTGTAGCTGTAAAAGAAAGTCAGCCAACTGACTCTTGGAGTCACTTCTTCTGTCTCAGGGACAAATTTTCCTTGAGCAGGGCACCACAGGCACAGTCTTCTGTTTGCTAGCCTAAGGAGCAATGTGAAGTCCAGTCTTTGGTGCCATCTCTCTTTGCTGAGTCCAGGGAATGGCAGTGTGCTTTGGGTGCCAAGGGTGCCACTTTTTGCCCATTTTTTGCCCTCTGGAGATGCAGCGACTACTAGCCAATAGGCTACCATGTCTCCCCCAGCCTGGTGTTGACTTCCTGTAAAGTGTGGCATCTAGCCAGCCCAAAATGCACCATTCTACCCACTCCCAACATGGCAGGACCCTTCTTTTGGTGTGTGGAACTTATAGCCAAACCCAGCAGTGTGCCTAACTAGGGGTTACACGCCCACGGAAAAAAACTGTTTGGCAGTGGCTTCCACCTCTCTGTCCCCGATGCCAGCCTGTATGCAAAAACAAAAGAGCAGCCCCCTTTGTGAATGATTACCATTTTCACTTCAAAGGCGGCTCCCCCTTTAAATCTCACCTTTTGGGCTTACACCCTGTTTGGCCTTCCTGTCAGGAGTAGGTAACACCTCTTCCAATGTCAGTCCCTTTGTGTTCCTTCCTGAGAGTCATTCACATTTCCCCCAGGAGGACATAAGGCTGTCTTGAGGTCAGCAAAGGTAAACAGTCAATGGAAAACTTTGGGCAACAAAGTGGCAACTTAAAGTTGCCAGTTTTGCAAATGTTACATTGAATTCGATTTGACCATAATGTCGGGTTTAATGGGATGATTCTTTTGATACCTTGAAGTGTCATATTTATTAGTCCTATTCAGAAGTTAGCACTGATGAGTTGTCAGCGTGTAGCTCTGTACTCACCAATGGAGGATCACTGACATATTATTGTGAACATTAATATAAAGAGTCAAAAATATTGTGTCAAAAGTATGGTAAGCAAAAATATTGTGATTCTATGTTTATAATGCAAAATACAAAAATATTGTAAAAATAACGCTGGCAAGAATGTTGACCAAAAATCAGCAAAAATATTGCTTTTATAATGGTCTTTCATGTAATGTATTTAAAGTAATTTATTATTTAAAAGTAATATATTGGCTATTTAATACATTAAAAAAATTATATATATATATATATATATATATACATATATTCACTGAAAAACCAAAGGTTTCAGGAACGTTATAGTTAAGCTAACATTTCACTCGTACAAAACCAGAGAAATTCAGCCATTATAGTGACCTGAGTTAACTATAACTCGCGCCCCCGCAATGCACTGCTTATGACCTCACATATTACATCACTCATGAAATGGTCAGTGACATCACTGATGACATCACAGTGAATTTCTAAGGTTTTTTAACTAGCAGTCACGTTTGCAGAGTGGTGGAGAAAAGGGGTGTGGCCTCTGACAACTTCTCAGCAATCCTGCTGTGTGGGACCTACTGGAGAAAACAAGAGGGGTAGTTGGCCCTCAAGGACGTCCTTGGGGGCCTACTACCCCTCCTATTACCTCCAGTAAGTCCCATACAGCAGGATTACTGAGTTCTGATAGCAGGCCACGCCCCTTTCACCACCAGCCAGCCACCCCCCGGGGCCCAGCCATTTTCTAGTATTTTGGGGGAGGGGGGCCAATAGGCCTCCTCCCGGGCCATTTTCGGCCCCGGGGACCCCATCCCCTGGGGCCCGGCCATTTCTTTTACTTTAAAAAAAATGTTTCAGGGGAGGGGGGCAGCGCAGGCCCCTTCCCCAGGCCTATTTCGGCCCGGGCACCCCAACCCCCGGGCCCGACCATCTCCTTTGGGGCTGTGGGGCAGCCTGAAGCCTCCATGGTCCCGGCTGGCTCTCGCCTCCTGAGGGAGCCGGCATTGCTTTTTACCCCCAGGGAGCTGCTAAGATGCAGCTCCCGGGGGTAAAAAGTAAAGTGCTCCACTTTGAACAAGTGAGAGCAAAATGCTCTCACTTGTTCAAAGTGGAGCACTAGTTTGCGATGGGATGGCGGGAGCAGTGCTCCCGCTCCTGCCATCCCATAGCAAACTGCAATGTCCCGGGGGTGGGCCCCCAGGGACATTTCTGGAGCCGGCCCTGGGGGTGGAGGTCCCCAGGGACATTTACGGCTCCCCCTCCAACAGTATTTAAACCCCAGGGAGGTGGTGGTCCCCGGGGCTGTGTGGGAGGTCTGGAGCCCCCCCCACACTTTACTTTTTAATATAGCCCTCGGGAGGTGGCAGTTCCGGGGCTCCGTGGGGGTCTGGAGCCTCACCACAGTTCTTTCTAAATATAGCCCGGGGGATGTGGCGGTCCCCGGAGCTGTGGGAGGCCACGTCGCCACCCGCATTTAGGATAATTAGCCCAGGGAGGTGGTGGTCCCCAGGGCTGCGTGGGGGCAGTAGCCCCCCCCACACATTTATTTTATCAATATAGCCCTGGGGAGGTGGCGATCCCCAGTGCTGCAGGGGGGAGATTAGCCACCCAGTTCAATGTATAAGCCATGTTTGTCCTTGGTTTAATAGGTTTCAGTAATAACAAAATTAACAAAATTCGGCTGGGCAAATTGATTAGCCACCACCCGGGGGGCATCATTAACGGTCAAACATTTTATCATCAGGGAAAGATGGTTTAAGCAAAGTTTTGACAAAAAACTGGTCAGGTCAATTCTTCTCCACACTAGGTGCAGGCCTTGTTATTTGACCATTAGTTAGTCCATGGCCATGGACTTAGCTACTCCCCCACCCCGGGGAGACATAAATCTATGCAAATGGGATTGTGGTCACTATATGCGCTAATATCAATGGCGGCCCTGGGCAACAGGGTTGCGAAAATATAATCAATAGTAGAAGAGTATTCTCCACGTGGCCTTAGAATGATCATTAGGATCCCTAAGTTCAGTCACATTAGTATGGGCAAAAGCCTTAACCAGATGAAGAAGAGTTTTCCCACACTGGTCCCTGGGGAAATATTTGTGTACCATACAATTCTTGTCAGACATATTGCACTCACTAACAGGCTCAGAGATCCTACTTTTGGCATTAAAATCCACCCTTAGAATAATTTAATATCTTTGTGCAAATTAGCATATTTAGTTTCCAGACCACATCATATAACATTAAAATTGGCAGTAATATCCATATCAAAATACACATTATACAAATTAATAAAAATTGGGCCACATAAGTAAAAGTGCTTGAAATAAAGTGCAACCAGAGGTAACCAGGCTCAGTTTGCAGTACAAATTAACTTTGATCCAATATGAAAGGCCTGCCCTGGCTCTACCAGATGAAGAAGGCACTGCAGGGACCATGTGAGAGCAATAACCTACACGCTTATGGTTTCCATAGACCAAGTTTCTTGGAAGAAAATGATATCATAGTCTTGTATGAAGCGAACCCATTTCTCGCAGCCCACTGTGCTTGCCAGGCCAGCAATGCTCCAAAACGGATCTTAAGCACTTGGACGTCAATCTCACTAGTAGTAATGTCACCTTTGCTGCACAACACTGTAGAATCAATTGAGTTTACGTTTGCCTGGCACTCATAGTGTGGGAGTTCGTGGTGTAAACAAATGCGTGACCCTAAGGGGAACTCATCCCTACTGGCATAGACCTTCTTAGCCTCGTAAGGATACACAGTCAGCGCATCTCAGACAAATCATGTCATGGAGAAAAACGATTTTGGATAGGAATGTTAAAAGAGCATGGTAAGGTGGGCTTTATGCAGGAGGAACTTGCCCTAACACAGGGGTTGGTAACCAAATTTCTGTAGAAATATCCCAGGGGCAGAATCTTAACACTTCCAGGTCTAACATGCCCCTGCTTTGAGGCCCAGAGGAGATCTCCTGCCACATAGTGAATTCCTTGGCCATCGTCCCAATCCAGCCCACTCATCTTGCCATAAGGACCTCAGAGTGAATGTTACCCCTACTCCTCATTGTTCTGTGGATCCAATGGGTACTCTTGCTAATAAGATCTACTGCAGACTCGTTAACTTCAGGACATAACCTCCGAACTTTTGCTAATACAATCACAGAAGGATATGCAGCAGATGGTAAGTCACAGTGAGAGTCACTTTTTAGGGCTAAGCCCTCCTGGGAAGGGGGTACCAGAGAACTGCTCATGGGTTTAGGGTCCCTAGTAGTAGGGCCAGCCAACACAGGGCCTGTCAGGCATTGATAATCACCGATGTGGGGGAAGGGGCCCCCAACATTACGTTACAATCCGGTTGTCCCTTCCCCTCCCGCTCCATCAGGGGCCGTGGTTCAGCACCAGTAGCAGAGGGCCCAAGCCTCAATGGCAGGCCGCCTACTCTATCAGGACCCTTAACTATTCTTGCTTCTAAGTCGGTGAGTTTCACCTCAATGAGCTCCGGGCGATCACACAACCCTGAGACCTTGAAATCAAGGAGGTCAGCAGCCACTTTACTAAACTGTGCCAGAATTTCCCCAAATAACTCTTTGAGATCAGTTAAAGTATCAGACTATGCAGACCCAGGGGGTGCTAACGTCAATGAATTTGGCATATTATCCATTTGGGTTCGAATTACCCCATGTTTCCTCTTAGTGCGTAGTACTTTAGTTTGCTTGGGTGCCCTTGGACTGGTGTCTGTAGCATGTTTTACACCTTGGTCCCCATCCACACATCCTACAGTAATAATAGCTGTTGTAGTTTCGCCCTCACTAGGCAGAGTTATGGTGAGTGCAGCAGAAGACATAGATTGCCGTCTTTCAGCAGACAAATATTCTTTGTCCAAGGCACTCACCACCTTTTCAATTTACCTATCCAAAGTGACAGGTTTTCTTGCAGCCTCCCCCTCCATGCTGTTTCTCTTCGACATCTTAAACGCATCCAAACAGCCAAGGAACATTGAGTAAAGTTTAGGTGATACTATATGCAAACACTAAAGGTTCAATGAAAAACCAAAATTCAACTCAATATAATCTGAGAGTTGGGCTAAAACATCAGGTCACAGTACCTCTAGAAGTAAGTAGCCAAGGGGGGTGTCCCAGCCTAGACTCGTTCAGCCACGGTCGGGTGCAGACGGGTCCGCTCTTGGCCTGGTCTTCGTCTGGGCACACTCCCGGGTGCATTCCATGCGCATCCCAGATAATTACCTTAATTGCAAATTAATTAAATAAAAGCATTTACATTTAAAAAATAAGGGCCTGATTATGATGCCGGTAGGACTCTTGTTCGACTGGCACCGTGGCGGAAGCAGGACCGCCCGACTAGAAGTCGACAGTCCTGCTGTCCGCATTACGATGCGACTGCCTTCACAGCGGTCACAATGTGTATATTTTCTATTGCAGCGTGTGCTGTGGGGTGCAGTACACGCCACAATAGGAAATAAACACATTTAAAACATCCGTGCACTCTGTGGCAGGCACCATGTGTGGCCTAATTTGCAAAAGATGATGGGATGAACACCAATGGTTCTTCCATGTTAGTCCATAATAATCCAAGAATGCGTGCTCACTGGATATGTACCTTGCCCCAAGTGGCACATGGATACTAAACAATGTTATATGAGGCAACTTTTTTGCCCCTAACCCAGTTGCACAGCTCAATGTGAGTTTTCACGTCTTCTTCATATCCTGTACTCCAATGTACTCCATGTACTCCGTATTTTTCACCACTTCTCAATGCTTCAATCACATTAATTCCACATGTAGGGTGACATGCTTTTTTCCAAAGTTTCTCATGTTAAAGATGTGCCCTTCCGGACCTCGGTCAAAAACACGAACAGACGCATGATTCGTCCCAAACAGTGTTTATTGAAACCCAATGCATTTCGGGCTATTGGAAGCCCTTCTTCGGGGGTAACTACAAATGACAATAAAGTATTCACCATTATTACATTATTCATGATTGTACTTGTATCAGAATCAATACTAGCCAATTAGCAATTATTCAACCTGAATATCCTAATGCGATCAACATATCAAATGTAATCAATTCAGCATATTCCGTAAACATATTTAATTAAACCTCGCGTGTAACCCCAAGTGTTTGGTAAAAACCGGTTACTTGCCCTTATCCTCCCCTCAATGCTTTATACATCACATCTTCTTTCCTGTTTTCAAAAAACACATTCTCTACTCCACTTCCACAAAACACATCACTCGTCCCAGCAGTCTCTCCACATAGTTTCCGCTGACCCCCTTCCTCTTTCCCTACCTTCCAACATTTTCCCACTTTCACTCTTTTTTTCTACTACCAAAAACACTCACAACAACACTTCTAACCGTATTTGCTCGATCACACTCACAACCCCCTTCCTCTTTCCCTACCTTCCAACATTTTCCCGCATTCACTCTTCTTTTCTTGCTCCCAAGAACACTCACAACACTTCTAACCATATTAGTTCGATCGCACTCACAACCTCCCATTCATGCTCACTCCTCGCCAACATCTCAACTTACCCTCACTGTCTTCACGTTCTCTCTGCCTACACAATACAGCATGGGGCAATGGATCTTCCCACTCCAGCCATTAGCTGTCTTCACTGTGAGTGATGAAATTTTTTCTGTGCACATTTCAACGTGCACCAACAAAGTGGTGCACCAACAAATCCAGTGCCAGCGATCTCGGGCCAATGTCTATCTTCATTTTCTTTCGCAGTGGGAAGGCAGCAACATGGCTCCTCATGTGAATCATCATATGTGGCAGTGGGTAGGTGGTGGAGAAAATGCCCCCGTATATCTTATTTCTAGAATCTAAAGTTGCCCAATTCACTATGGCCAATCGGGCCAATGTCTATCTTCATTTTCTTTCGTAGTGGGAAGGCAGCAACATGGCTCCGCATGTGAATCATCATATGTGGCAGTGGGTAGGTGGTGGAGATAATGGCCCCCTATATCTTATTTCTAGAATCTAAAGTTGCCCAATTCACTATGGCTGCCATAATCCCAAAATGACTCACATGAGCCTGTAGGACCTCGTCCTTTTTTAATTAGATGTCATTTTGTGCTGCTTTGTGCTTATCAAAGTATTTCAAAATGAAAAGTTGTAAATGTAGATTCTGCAGTGTTTAAAATGTGGAGAATGATTTTTCCATTAGAAAAACAATGCTTGATGTAGGTTTGGTTCAGTTAGCATAACCATTACTGAAAGTGCATGCTTAAATGTCGTGCACGAGCAGCTCTTTTCATTAGCTTTTCAGAAAATCATTGAAAATCAGCTGCAGCCACGGTGACTCTGTCTTTGTATATGCAAAAGAATCACCTTTAGCTTCCTTACCTGATGGGATATAATTGAAACCGTTTGGAGGTAATATACTAAACCTCTGTTGCTATGTTCATTGTTCTGAATGTGAGAACTGTTCAATATTTTAAGTTGCATTTCTCATGTTTCTATCCAATGAAACTCATTTGCAAGCGTTTTAGAAATTAACAGTTTGATTGGTTTGCTGTGCAAGTAACATTTTAGTAGAACCTCTGTATGTAATAACATGCTATGAGACTGTGTGCTATCTGTGTCGAAAACATTATAAAGGATCTGCAAACATTATGTCATTGGGGAGTTTTGATTTTTCATTTAGACCTTTTGCCTTAAACATTCAGACATTTTAGAATTTAGATAATTTTACATTTTGTATTGCAGCATTATAATTTTAAAAGTGGTTTTTTTCTGAAGAGAAATTGCTCACATTATTATTCTAAGCTGTTAGTTATGTTCAGAACAGAGGAAACTGCTGTTGATTTTATGAAAAAAAAGTGAGTCAAACGTGGTTCCTTTGTATGTAGGATTTGTTAGTATGATTTGATATATGCTAATACCCTTATTCGAATTAAATTTTGTTTAATGTAATGATAACTTTGAAATTTGAATAAATCTGCAAAACTGAGAAAAGGAAAAATGTAGGCGTGTACATTTTTCTTTAATAGTCTTGATTATTGAGCACTGGATTCTCTTTTTCCCACAAAATGTCCCTTCTTAATGTTAGAATGCTTAGGACAACAGTTTATGGCTAGGGCAAAGTAATTATACAGTTTATTGTCTTGGAGCATCAAATAAAACACCCAATAACAGCCTTTGGGGGGGAGTCCTTCCTATGGTTGGATGCTCTGTGAATATCCATATTCCCCTCCAGACTGCACAGCTTTCCTAATCCATCTACCTCGCCTGAGCTCATTATTGACTTTTTATATTTGTAGTTTTTGATGTACCTCTTCATTTCAGTATATAGACTAATTTAAGGGCTTTCTGTTCATTGACATGTCACAACATCTTCTCTTTCAGTTTTAGTCTTTAGCTCTCTCAGCTGAGGGCTCTGGCTTGACAACAGATTATATGCACAGACACTAGCACAAAGATCGTTCATAGCCTGGTTTAAGGTGCACTGTGGGTGTGTATATGTGAGTTTGCATTTGTGTTTCTGCGTGCGGTGATGAGCATACTACAGTTCACATTTAAAAATAAGATTTAAGGGCCAGATGTATGACCATTTCATTTTGAGACTTGTAAACTGCAACTTTTAGCGGCTCGCAATTAGCGAGTCACAAAATGAAATTTACTAATGTGTCTCGGACACATTTAGCAATTCCCAATAAGGTCGCAAATGTCCTACCTCATTAATATTCATGATATTGGTCATGATTTCTGACCCATTGGGAATGACCTGTAATCACAGGGATGGTTGCCTGTTGGGGTCAGCAGCCCACCATAAGATACACCAGGGTCCCCCTCACTATATATAGGAAAGGCATAGGGCCAGGGGGAAAAATACACAAAGAGTTATAATAAGGGGTCCTACTGCCTCAATCTCCTTCACAAAGGAACAAATCCAATATAATTATAATTCTTTGTGTCAGCAGACCACCATATCTGTGATTGCTTTTTAAATAAAGCAGTTTTTTCTGAAATGCTGCCAGTTTTCCGTAAAGAAAAACCGGATGCATTTGAAAAAGAAAAAGAAAAAGTTTCCTTTTCATTTTTTAAGAGTAGGCAGAAGTGGTCCGTGGGACCACTGCCTGCTCTTACAAAATGTTGGCAAGGGAAGGGGTCCCTTTATGACCCCTACCTGTTTGCAAATGGGTTGCCACCTCCTTCACGAAGTCGGTAAAATATGAATGTTTTGCGACCGCATTGCGGTCATAAAGCATTCATTCATGCCACTGCGACTCACAAGTAGGAAGGGATACCCTGGAAATGCCCCTACCTAATAGCGACTCGTAAACCCTATTTTGCGAGTCGATAATAGGTTATTGACTCGCAAAATAGGGCTAGTACATTGCAAAACCTATTTTAGTGGTCGCAAACGGCCAGATTTTCCATTTGCAACCACTAAAAATGGTTGTACATTTGGCCCTAAGTTTCCAAAACACTCTATTAAGTTGTCTAGGGGTCACATGTACGACCATTTCATTTTGCGACTCGCAATTTGCAATTTGTTGTTACTCGCAATTAGCGAGTCTCAAAATGAAATGTACAACAGTGTCTCAGACACTATTTGTGATTCCCAAAGGGGTCGCAAGGGACCTGCCTCATTAATATTCATGAGGCAGGTCACAATTTGTGACTCATGGGGAATGGCCAGCACTCACAGGGATGGTGGCCTGCTGGGGTTAGCAGACCACCATGTATGTGACTGCTTTTTCAAAAAGCAGTTTTTTTTAAATGCAGCCCCTTTTCCTTAAAGGGAAACGGGATGCTTTTCAAAAATAAAAATGAAAAGTTTTCTTTTCATTTTTTCAGAGTGGTCAGTGGTCTGTGGGACCACTGCCTGCTCTGAAAAAATGTTGTCGACCCCATTCACAAAAAGGAAGGGGTGCCTTTGGGACCCCTTCCCGTTTGCAAATGGCTTACAAGCAATTTGAAATTGGTGGTAAACTGCAAATGTTTCTCGACTGCATTCACGGTTGCAAAACATTCCTACAAACCAGTGCGACTCGCTATTAGGAAAGGGCTCCCTTGGCATGCTCCTTCCTAATGGTGACACACAAACTCTCTTTTGACAGTTGGGAATAGGTACATTGGAAAATGCATTTTACCAGTTGAAAATGACTTGATGGGCCGTTTGCGACTGGTAAAAGCGTTGTACATCTGACCAGACATGTTTCACTTTTTTGTCCTTGCCATATAAGGCGGATTGCTGTGTTTTTGTGCATTCTCTGTTCTGGCTACCGATTCTCTTCTGGGAAGTCCATTTTTATGTACTTCTATGCAGCTTTCCATGACGCTGGCAGGTTAATGTAGAAATGAGGGTGCTGACAGAGAATGGTCGGCTCTGTTCAGTATGACAGCTGATAATATGTGCTGTGGAAAAACAATCATTCCCTTTTCACATGGAAGCTTATATCTATGTCTATTGCATTTCTTCATGTTTAACAATAGATTGCAGAGGAATATCACTACAACGAATTCTTTCCTATGATTGTGTGTCTGCTAGATATAGGACTGAACATCTCAGCATCTCTACATAACTGATTGCTTTAAACACTCTGGGGGATATTCACAAGGAAGTGGTGGAGAGAGGCGTTAGCCTACTTGGCTTAACGCCTCTCTCCGCCACTTCGGAAAAGCAGGCTGCACCATATCACAAGGATATGGTGCAGCCTTGAGTTTCCCCCTGCGATGTCGCTAAGTTTTACAACTTAGCGCCAACGCAGGCACCCTTGCACCAGAGTGCAAGGGTGTCAGCAAGCAGGGAGGTTTGTTAATAAACAAACCTAAAATGCCAGTTTGTAACTTGCATGTGTGCTGCTCCATGCAGCACACATGTAAGCTACAAAACGGCATTTTAAAAAAAGGTTTCTTTATGTACAGGAAGGGACACCTTCCTGTACATTAACAAACCATGGCATTTTGCTTTTTCCATGTGTGCTGCACAAGGCAGCAACATGGAAAAAGCAAAAACGAGGAGAAATTAAGCATTTCTCATCGTTTCGGCATCTTAAGACCAGGGTTTTCCTGGTCTTAACTTTGGCGCTACCTCCTATTTACGCTGCCCTTGTGAATAGGGGGTATCGTAAAAATAAATGGGTGTTGTGGCGAAACGCCCACCGCAACACCCACTGCACACCCCTTTCACGCTAAACACAGCGTGAAGGGGGCCTTATTCACAAGGCAGCGTTAAGCCACGTTAAGTGGCTTAATGCTGCCTTGTGAATAAGGCGAGGCCCCTATCGCCACCACAACGTCACTGAAAGTGACGTTGTGGTGACGATAGGGGCTTGTGAATATGCCCCTCTGTTTTCAACATCTCCAACTGCTTGTTCAACATTTAAGGGCAAAGACGTTTGTGATGCTATGTTTAATAGGCGTTTCTACAGCGGGAAAATCATAGAATGAAACACAAAGCAAGCGCAATGCCATGTCACTTCGCATTGTTTTCATGCATAAAATGACCAAGTCCAGGTATCCATTTTACCTTAAAATGACCTTGGCTCTATTTATTTATTTAGTTTTGTGTGTTTATCAACGTACATGCTTGTGGTGTGGTAATGTGTCAGCATGCTGTAGCAGGTGCCTTGTTTAACAGATTTCACAACAGTGCCTGGTTTGCAGTACTGGGAAAGACAATACCTCAGACTTCTTCTTGTGGCCCTTCCATTCATCCATCTGTATTGCCGGTCACATAATGAGTTAATCGCAGAAATGAAATTCTTCGTAGCAATGCTTTACAGTCAAGAGGGCATGAAAAAGCATGAGGCTATTATATCTTTAGTCCTCTTATATTTCGTCCAAATGCTGAAAGGCATAATGTTTAAGTTTTCACTCATGCTTTAATGCATCCATTTGTAATATTTTTGGCTTTTATATCTGAAAGTGCTTCTTCAGTGCTAACTGAATGAACCAGCCGCTCATGGAAAATAACAAATATGTGCATTTCCATTAAAAAGGCCAATTCTTTTGCATTTGCCAGTGCTTGTTTTCTTTCTTTCTTTGGGACCCCTAGTTGGTTCTGAACAGGAACGTATGCCAGAACATAAGCCTTAAATGGGGCAGGCAGGCTCAGGTGCTTTGACCAATGACCCGATGTCTGTTGGGTGTAAAGTTTCTACCGACACAGCCCACTGGGACTCCGCCGACAGAAACATGATGGTTCGCCTAACTCTAAACAGAGCGCATGAACTGATCGTTTGCTGGGTAGGACACTCCACCATGGTTGCGGCATTGTGGCGGAGTAACCTGTCCATCAAACTCTAAATAAGGCTGCGTGCGTTAAACTTTAATTTATCCATGACACAAATAGATAGTCATGCAACTGATAGTTCCAAGCTTCTGACTCATACTTGTAGCACCCAAACACTGCCATTTTCTAATTATTATCTCAATCTACAATTTCATAAAAGATTACTATATATATTCCCTGGAATACTATATTCAGTACTAATTTTAAATGATTGGCTTGTCCTTTTTTTGTATACGGGAAGCAATCCTGTAATATCTGGATTGTAAATAAGTAAGGCATTCTTCACTGGAGTATCCTAATAAAAGTAAATAAAGTTAATGTAAAGAGCTCTAATGCCATACTGACTGAGGGTCTAATTACAAGTTTGGCAGCCCGTCGGACCACCAAACTCACGGTGGAGGTGTAGTGATGGTCGGGGACCACTGCCGTATTACAACGGACCGCCGCAACCGCCAAGGATCTAGTTAAGTGGTAAATTACTAAAATATGCTTTGGTGTACCTCTCAGGCCACTGGGTCCCATCACAATTGCAGCTGCTGCACCATTGAAAGCTTCGCCCTCTGGTTTACGTAAGGAATTGTGGCCCTTCGTTCTTACCTATTGTCGTATCGCCGTGCCTGAGCTGTCTGTAACTTCCGGGTCAGGCATGGCTGGAAGCGGAAAGGGAGGAGCAGGGGAGAGTAGCACCAGATAGGGATTAGCCAGACAAGAATAAAGACGTGTCTGACCCTTGCCGCGCCTGTGTCTTATTGCGGAGCGCGATTAGAAACCTGGCAACGACGGTGGGATGCGGAGACACCCCCCTCTGATCGGCACACTCAAGAAACGCCGACTGAGCGCTGCAGTGAACGGTGAGCAGAGCGCTTCACCGTCGATGTGAGCGCGTGTGGTGGTTCCTGCTCATAGTCCCGCCTACAGCAGAGAATCCAGCGCCAAGGCCGCCAGCAGCCTGAAAACAGATAAACCCCTGAAACTCAGACGGAATGAACGTCGTGTGGAGCTGGGGTAAGCCCATTAATCTTCTTCATTGAGGCTGATATGTGGAGGTCGCATTTGGCGGCCATTTTGAAGTCAGGCACTCCTATTCAGAAAGCCTGGTCACCAGTCCGGCGGCCATCTTAAAGTCAGGCAGAAAGAAGAAAGCATTCCTGTGCCTGCCAAAATATTAATTGAAACCCCCTACAGACGCTGCCACAGATTGCTGGAGTGGAGAGTGAAGCTAGCTGTGTCTCATCATGACTACACAATCTGACTCCTCGCAAAATGCACCACCTGGCCCAGCGCGAATTGCGCCGCCCGGACGCATGCTATTAGAGGTATCATTCCTGCGCCCTCCCGAGCCTTTGATGCTGACCTCCGGAAACAGCATGGGTTCCAAATGGAAGAGCTGGATAGAAGATTTTGAAGACTTTATGAAGGGCTCACAAGTTAGTGACCCTGACCAACAACTCATAGCCTTACGGAACTTGGTGGGCAAAGATATCGGACAAATTATCAAAGAACTACCCCCGGCCGATGCTACATCATACACAGATGTGAGGGAAGCTTTAAACAAGAAGTTTTCCCACAAGCGAAACCTGGACTACGAAGGCTACACCTTCAACCTCGTGTCTCAAGAACGAGATGAGTCCATGGGCGACTTCATTTCTCGCCTCAAGCGTTTAGCCCGCTACTGTGAATTTGACAATTTTAACACTGAAGATACGCTTCGTTTACGAATCATTGAGGGGTGCCAATCAGAGTCACTATGCCGTCGTTTGCTGAAAAAACATTACTCGCTCGACGACATTGAGGAGCTCACACAAATAAACGACCAAGCGGAAGAGCATGCGAAAAAGATGGAAGCCAGTAAGACAGAGAAACGGGAACAAGCATTTCGAATACATTCTCAGACAGATTCAAGACGTCGACCGGATCATCGGAAACCTGAAAAGTTCACAAGTTCGCCCCGCAGCGGAAACAAGAGCAGTAACACCCGGAAACAACCTCCGCAGTGCTATCGCTGCGGCCAGGACTACCCTCACACGGGCCCCTGCCCAGCCATCGGACAACAGTGCCACCGATGCGGGAAGGACAATCACTTCGAAGCAGCTTGCCAAACCCGTCGTAAGGAAGCTGGGCCGACCAAGCGAAGCACAGGATCACGTCACCACGTGAAGGCAGTGCAAGGGAGAAGAGACCGCTCAACGAGCTCGTCGAGATCCAGCACCCAGTCACAAGGTTCATATCGATCCCGACGATCAATGTCAAGAGAATCGTCCGCCCTCACTCCTATATCACAAGACAGTGATGAATATGTGTGCATGGCAGCGGACCCAGACTGATTAAAGAAGTACCCCCGATTACACATTCAAATGGGAAATCACTCTGCCAAGTTCGTGTTAGATACTGGAGCGTCACTCAACTACATCTGCGCAACTGAGTACAAGAGAATGAACCCGAAGCCTAAGTTAGAACCAGCCGCAGTGCGCGTCTACACGTGGATGTCCAAAGAACCGCTGCCATGCTTAGGACAATTTCGTACGTCTTTGACCTACAAAGACAGGACAGTTCATGCACAAATTCATGTGATAGAAGGCCCTGAAGCAGCTGACTGCCTTCTCAGCCTACCAACAGCAGAACGTCTGAAGCTAGTAGAAATACTGTATAGAGTTGACGACTCACCTGATATAATCAGCAAGTTCCCGAAACTATTCTCTGGCCTAGGAAAATTAGCTCACTTCAAAGTCAAATTGCACATTAATGAACAAGTGGCGCCTGTGGCTCAGCATCATAGGAAAGTACCATTCCATCTCCAACAAGCAGTGGATGACGAACTCCAAGACCTGCTGAGAGCGGACATCATAGAAAGGTCAACAGGGCCTACTCCATGGGTGTCGCCAGTAGTAGTTGTGCCCAAACGAGGACAAGAAAACAAAGTACGCTTGTGTGTGGACATGCGAGCCCCGAACACAGCCATCGAACGGGAGCAGCATCCAAGACCCCATATTAGCGACATGATCACTCGCCTGAATGGAGCAACAGTCTTCTTGAAACTGGACCTCAACAAGGGGTACCACCAGCTCGAACTTCACGAAAAGTCTAGGTACATCACCACGTCCACTACACACCAAGGGCTCTTCAGATACAAGCGCCTTAATTTTGGAATCTCTTCAGCGGCAGAGATCTTTCAAGAGGCAGTCCGGCGAGTAATCCAACACATCCCAAACTCATCGAATTACAGCAACGACATCCTCGTGTTTGGCGAAACCCGCAAGGATCATGACAAAGCACTGGATCGCGTGTGTCATGCCCTTCTCAATGCCAATCTCACGCTCAACCGAGATAAATGTGAATTCCATAAGTCAACTCTCAAATTCTATGGTCACATCTTCTCCAAAGACGGCATGAGACCCGATCCTGAAAAAGTCTCGGCGCTTGCTGATACGCCACAACCCCACGATGTTAGTGACATTCGATCCTTCTTGGGCATGGCCAGCTACTGCGCCCGATACATCAAAGACTACGCGACCATCAGCTATCCGCTGCGAGAACTCACAAGACAAGGCCAAAGCTTCCACTGGTCAACCAAATGCGAACACGCTTTCAATGAAATCAAAACAGCTGTGAGCTCTGCCATCAACTTAGCGTACTTCAACCCTCGAAGAAAGACAGAGATTACAGTGGACGCTAGCCCTGTCGGACTTGGCGCCATTCTAGCTCAGTATGATGACGAGGGAGACCAACGTCACATCGTGGCATATGCCAGTCGCAGCCTCACTGACACGGAGAAAGCATACTCACAGCCCGAAAAAGAAAGCCTGGCGGTTGTGTGGGCGTGCGAGCATTTCCATCTGTTTGTCTATGGGAAGCACTTCACACTCATCACTGATCACCAGGCTCTAATAACCATATTCGGCAACCCTCGAGCGAAGATGCCTCCACGGATTGAGCGGTGGGGGATCCGCCTGCAAGACTACACATACACCATCATTCACAAACCGGGGAAGGCGGAAAACCCGGCGGATTATATATCGCAACATCCCCAAGCTCTGACGCGGACGCGCGGCTCGCTAGCCGAAGAATACCTCCACTTTGTCATCGATCAAGCACGCCCACCTGCCGTCCCACTGGACGCCATTATAGAAGCCACTGCCAAAGACGCCATGCTCCAAAACATCATGCAGCGTATCCGCACAGACTCTTGGAGACATCTGGAGGACCCGCAGACTAACAACGCCATCAACACGCAAGAACTCATATCATTCAGACACGTCAAGGACGATCTCACGATCAGCGCCAATGGATTACTACTGAGAGACAGGAGAATTGTCATTCCTCACCAATTGAGACAAGGAACTGTCAATCTAGCGCACGAAGGTCACAGAGGTGTAGTGGCCACGAAGAAAGCGTTGCGAGAGCAAGTCTGGTTACCGTCCCTCGACCAGATGGTAAAAGCCACACTCCAAGACTGCCCGCAATGTCAACTAGTAGGGCGAGACGAACCACACTCCCTGCTGCAAATGTCTGACCTCCCAGACAGCGTGTGGCAGCAAGTAGCTGTTGATTTCTTCGGTCCGCTGAAATCTGGAAAATACATCATCGTCATAATGGATGAATATTCCCGATTCCCCATTGCACACCAAATCTCATCCACAAAAGCAACCGCCGTCATACCCGTCATCGACGAAGCGTTTGCAGCGTGGGGAATCCCCACGGTAGTAAAGACAGACAACGGACCACCGTTCAACGGGCATGAGTTTGCAGAGTTTGCAAACCACCTGAACTTCAAACACAGAAAGATCACTCCCCTGTGGCCCCAAGCCAACGGGATGGTTGAACGATTCATGGCCACCATAAAGAAAATGATACAACAAGCTGAACTGACTCAATGCGACATCCAACCAGCACTCAATGAAGTACTACGAGCGTACAGGACCACACCACATAGCACCACCAACAGATGTCTTGCCACTCTGATGCTCGGAAGAACCCCGCAGACGCTGCCATACAGTCCAAATCCCCGACCTCAGACCATGAGACCTTAGCGAATCTAGACAAGACCAAGAAAGCAAAGATGAAAGAGTATGCCGACAACCGTCGACATGCCAAGGCATCTGACATCCGAGAAGGAGACTGGGTGCTGGTAAGGCAGGAGCGGAAAACTAAGGCCGACAGTCGCTACTATGCTCACCCGCTCCAAGTAACGAGGAGGAAAGGAACTATGATCACAGCTGCCTCTGGATCTAAGAGGACAACAAGAAATGTGTCACACTTCAAGAAATGCAATCCAGCAGTGTACACTCGAGCGGAAGAACCTGATTGGGACACGGACATATCAAGTCAAGAGGTGGACGATCAAGAGGAACCTCGACGTGTGGCAGATACAAATGGAATGAGAGAGGGGCGTCTCTCTCGCCGACCACAGAGAACTATCCGGAGACCAGCCCGGCTCATCGAAGAACTCTAAGAAATAAACATGGGACATTTAAAAAAAAAAAGGGGGGAGATGTTGTATCGCCGTGCCCGACCTGTCTGTAACTTCCGGGTCAGGCATGGCTGGAAGTGGAAAGGGAGGAGCAGGGGAGAGTAGCGCCAGATAGGGATTAGCCGGACAAGAATAAATACGTGTCTGACCCCTGCCGCGCCTGTGTCTTATTGCGGAGCGCGATCCGAAACCTATGAGCACATACATTTGGTGCCGAACATTCCTTAAGTTATAGACCTCTTCATAAATTACTGAGCCCAGGTGGGCAGATTACCTAACTTTTCGTAAAATGCTATTATGAATTGTTTTCTAGTATGTGTGGTAGGCAAAGTGGTAAACAAGAGTTCATTAATTAATGAACCTTTTCTAACAGAAGCATGAGGCAATCCGATTTTGAAATGTTTACATTGCATTACTATTAAGAAATCAAGCACACTGTTACTGCCTCATAATTATTTTAATCTTTTAGCTTTCGAAAGTGGAGCCTCCTGCATTTGTTTCATTTGTTTTTCATACACAGACTGCTAACATAGACCACATTCTGGTTTCTCCACGTTCTGCCCCTTTGCACACATCTGTGTGTGATACATACTGGAGGCAATCCAGCTTGGCTGGCTTTCTGATACCCTAGCTGCAAAATAGATCAAAAGTAGATCTGCTCTGTTTCTGCACTCGTGCAATGTCTGTCAGTAACTTTATGTATAGGCGGGACCTCAGGAGGTATGAGAGGGCATTGGACAATATACTCCTGTGATCCACAATGACACAGATGATGAATGAGAGAGTGGAATGTGGGGAGGAGCCCAGTGGGAAGATAGTCCAGAGGGAGACGTGGGTGCAGGACCCCTGATGCCTGAGGGCAGGCGGGAAGGTTATGTGAGCTCAGAGAGAGGGGACTCTGGTGCAGGGCCGGCTTTAGTGCTGGCTGCCCATCACTGGAAGAGGTGATTGCGGCTATCAAAACCATCCATAGTAGTAAGGCCCCTGGCCCAGATGGGGTCCTTTTGGACCTATTCAAGAGCAACCTGGATCTGTGGGCTCCTTTGGTAACCAACACCCTCAAAGAAGCAAGTTCTTCCACTAAGATTCCTTCTTGGTCCAACTTGTTTATTGTCCCAATCTTTAGGAAGGGCAACCGGGAGGATCCCAGTTGTAATGACCCTATCTCCCTCTTGGACTCCGCTATGAAGGTGTTGGGCTGCATCCTACTCTCCTGTGTGGAGGCCTGTTCAGAGGAGAGCAGTTCTCTCTCGTACATCCAGGGGTGGAAGTATGTATTAACCTCTGTCTTTTTATGGGGAAATGTACAATTGCTAAGCACGCCGCACTCTACTTGGGCTCCGTGGACCTGTCTAGTGCCTTTGATCATGTGTCCCACTCGAAATTGTGGAGCATCATGGAAGTTTTGAGCATTGATAGATCAATATCATTGGGAAATCTACTGCGACTCAAGTGCTGCTGTAAGGTTTGGGCTGGCGGGGTGTTCCAAAACGTTCAGTGTGAGTAGGGGCCTCAGGCAAGAGTATGTCTTTGCATCTTTTTTATTCTCCCTCTATATTAACCATTTAGAGGGGGAGCTAGTTACAAGGTGTTGGGACATGCCTCAGATAGGAAAGCACCCAATACCAGCCCTTTTGTACGCTGATGACGCAGTCATCGTGGGCCGTACACCTGCAGCATTGCAGCATCTTTTGGATGATTTTGCATCCTTTATGGAGGGGCTAGACATGAAATCAACACCACAACATCCTTTGTAATTAGGCCTGGGCGGTAAATTCCGTTCCGCTCGCGGAATTTGCGGAATTTGGGTAATTTCGTGTTCCGCGGAGAATGCGAAATTGCCAAAAATTCCGCGATCCGCTGCTTCGCGGAGTTTTTTGCTTGTTCGCACTTTCAAAATGCGTGTTCGTGAGATATTGCTCCCCGAGCACACAAACAAAGTTCGGGAACAGGAAAAAAGCATCGCGAACGGGCGGAACAAGCAATTCCGCGTGTTCGCGGAACTTTTGCGTGCTCGCGGAGATTTTTTACCGTTTCGCGGAGCTTTGCGTAGCGCGACTACGCAAATTCCGCCCACCCCTATGTCCTGTGGTCATAGGGTGGGCCCAAGACCTGTTTTCAAGCTCCAGGCTATCCCTGTCAAACACATGACTAACTTTAATTACCTGGGGGTAACCTTTAATTGTAGGGGGTCTTGGCACCTACAGATAGAAAATAGAAATAACCAACTAGCAAGGAGCATAAACACAGTATTTTCCCTTGCCACTAAACTGGACAAAAGGTTGCTTACCCACATGTTAGCTATCTATTGTGCACAATGTGTTAGGTTGGTGACTTATGGTGCAGGGTCTGGAGTTCACAGGCGCTTTCGCCAAAACAGACCGCGGAAAACAAATTTACACATCGCCTACTGGCCTTACCATCATCCTCCATCTCTCTCATCACTCACAGGGGGCTAGGGCTTACCCATCTTGAGGACATTTTTAGAACACATCCACTGTTGGTATGGCAAAGGATTTGGGTCAATAAGGCCCTCTTTTTACACAAAAGGCTAATCGGAGACTTCTTGTCCCTCTCACAATCTCTAGAAATGTCCTGGCTGAGGGGTGTCAGGGACATGGCAGCGGCATTGGGCAGGTGGGACCTATTTGAAGACCCCTTATGCTCTTTGCCCACAATGCCCAAAAAATACTTAGGGATACATGTTTTACATTTTGGAAGGAGGAGAGTTGGGAAAGCTGTCTGTACTCTCTACTGTTGCCCGTCATATGCAGTTTAACCCCCTCAGGAACATTCAATCATTCCTGTTGTACGATGCACAGCACTATCAGACCTTTATTTTGGTCAGGTTTCACCTTAATCTAGTTTACAGACTGGTTACCTTTCCTCAGTGCAATGACGGGTCATGCAATTTGTGCCCTGCCCTTGCGATCAGATCTCAACCTAAAGCACTTTACACGTAAAGTTTTTCTGTGCCTAATACTCTGCTTATAGGTCAATGGTTTTAAAACCTCTTTTAATTAAGCACTCCCTTGTTATGTTTCATATAGGTACTCTAATATAGGCCCGTGTAACATCATACCCCTTCACCTACATTACCTCCCCTACACTTCACAGTAACAAGCCTTTTAGGATTGAACCTTTACCTAGTTCTAGTCCCGGGTGCAGAAGGAGGGTTTCTCCTGAACAATAGAGTCCTATAACTCCATCAATAGACTCACACAGTATGAATGAATATTCATAAGGGTTCTTAGAAAGCAGGCTGGGGCTACACCACCTTCCTAATACAAGCAACAAGGGACAAAGGAGCCCTAGATACTTTCTGTATAAATATAGCACCTCTTGCTAATGTTAGGCAGAGGGAACCGAGACTTCCAGGCTGACACACTGACCAGAGACGCTGAGGCTCCTGCATGCAGACGCTCCAGCTGACAGTGGTCTGAACATCCCTCGCGGGGTGTCCAGCTCGAGACCAAGAAGGGCTCCTACATTCTCACTTCAGGTAATGGGGTTTGACCAAATCCTAAAGGGATTCTTGGCTTCACGCCTACTCAGATGCTAGGTACACTTAGGTACATCTAGGTAGGCATCGTAGGAGTACGCACTCTCTTTTATCAATGCATTTTATATTCATGTATTTATTCATGCGTAGTGCAAGATGGTAGAACTGTACTATCCATTTATATTCATAGTACTGCTAATCATATATCTCTGCTACTGTCCAATGGTTGTTGCAGCTCATATATTCTACACGAGAATAACAACTGTTCAATAAACCCTTATTGAAACGCCAAAGCTGTTTATTCTGTGTATCTCTGAGACGAGATAAGTGAGCACGAGTGACTGAGCGAAAAGTAGTACATTGTTTCCACGATCTTGAGGGATCAGTGTTGTCATGTTCTGAGGTTGCCAGAAACTATTCTCTCCCCGATAAGAGGAGACACTAGTGGCACTGTGAGCTAGCTTATGCAAACAGGCTAACATTTTCAGTGGGGGTGTTCAGAGTCAGTCTGCCACCAAGCCCACAGTTCATGTTATCCAAACGTGCAGATTCTGTATAGGTTATATATAGGAACTACACGACATGGCACTACCAACGATGGTTGGGCTCTTATTTAACAGTAGAATCTGAGTAGTTCAGTCGTGCTATTCTCAGAGACCCCTACTCACAAAACGCCAGAGACGTCTGGAGTGGGTGGGTGCAATCTCCGCCACAGCTGAGTAGGCGAGAAATCCTATTTATTGGCTGTTGGTTAATCAAGCTTGTAGGACATTTTGTTACTAAACTTGTGCATAAACACCTTATCATAGTTTCCTTGAAACAATAGTCTGTGTTCTATACACAATGACTACTACCCTGGTCTTAGACCCGCTACAGCAAGCACTCCCCCTCACAAACGAGGAAGAAGATGCAAATGCAATACAAATTGCACAAAAATTCAGACGTACTATCACCCTGAAACTATTAGAATATGGTTTAGCACCTAGGGGTGGCTTAGTAGCTTTCGTGATTGAGGCACACGTATCAAACAAAACAGAGATATTTTATTCGTGGGTTACATTCCCAGCAGCAAATGCAATAACACAGACATTTCACTACTATATAGAAGGAGATGCACCACAGGAATATGGTTCTTGTGAGGACATAGAAGTTCCACTTACTTACCAGGAACACCTATTCTGGTTTAAAGGCGCCCTACCACATATAAGAAACAGAGTAAGATTAGGTCCACTCGGAGGAAACGGTGCAACATGGCCAATATTAGCGGCCTACACACCACATGCTAACATTGAAACAATGCCGCAGCCAGACTTACTCTTACAACACAAGGACTTAATTAAAATCTACAGAAACCTGACACAGTATGTCATGAGGACTTTCACTGTCCAACCAACATCAGTTGCAACAAATGGAACTCAAATTCAGGGTACAGCAACTAAAATTACACCACAAACATTACACGCTGTAATGGGTAAGATGCCCACGAAACGTGAACAAATGCCATTCTGGGTAGCTCAGAAAATAACTCAGCTCGAGGCAGTATTTCCGAATACTACCCCGTTTGAAAAACACAGAATGCTAACAATCTGCTTGCCCATGGGGAGAACACCACAAATAGAGGACTGCACCTCTTGGGGTACAGTCTTTGCTGCCATATATACCAGAACACATGGTATTCCTTCATTAGCAGTAGTACCAGACGTATTGAGACAAATACAAAACGAGTACGGAGCAGAACCTGCCCTGAACTTAGGGATGAAGTTATTAAATAACTATGAGCAGGTATCAGCCATAATACTAGCTAATATTAAAGGGGAAGCAGCATCAGTGGCAATCCGCGAACGCCTAAGGGAGTTCAGTCCGTTGGATCTACAACACGAACTGCCCAAAATAATTGAAACTGCGTATGCAGAAATAGGCAGAGACAGTTTGGGTGGGAAAGCATTAAAACCACAACTGATGGGCAGTCCTGAAAAGGACACTACCAAGCAGACCCCTGCTTCTTCTAAAAAGAAGTGGGATAATAAAAAACAACAACATTTTAAAAACAGATCTCAATCCCGAGGCAGATCCCCTCAATCAATCAATCAATCAATCAGGGGTTTGTTAAAGCGCGACTACTTACCCGTAAGGGTCTCAAGGCGCTAGGGGGGGTGGTGGTGCAGGTTCCATTCCATCAAGGAGGGGGTCTGTCAAAGAGCCAGGTTTTGAGGTTTCTTGCGAAGATGGGGAGCGATGTTATCTGTCTGAAGTGGAGCGGAAGGGCGTTCCGTGCTTTGGCCGCGAGGAAGGAGAAGGAGCGGCCTCCCGATCTGGTCTTTCTGGTGCGGGGGACCACGGCGTAGGAGAGCTGGGCTGATCATAGGGTCCTTTGGAATTTGAGTCGGCTGTTCAGGTATGCTGGTCCGGTGCCGTGGAGGGCCTTGTGTGCGTGGGTGAGCATCTTGAAGGTGATTCTCGCCTCGACGGGGAGCCAGTGGAGTGTGCGCAGGTGCTGGGAGATGTGGCAGTGTTTTGGCAGGTTGAGGACCAGTCTTGCGGCGGTGTTCTGGATGTTCTGTAGCTTGCGGGTGAGGTTTTTGTTTATTCCGGCGTAGAGTACGTTGCCGTAGTCGAGTCTGCTGGTGACCAGGGCGTGAGTGACGGTCTTTCGGTGCTCGAGGGGGATCCATTTGAAGGTCTTATGAAGGAGGCGGAGGGTGTGGAAGCAGGAAGACGAGACAGAGTTGATCTTGCTGTCCATTTTGAGCTCGGAGTCCAGGATGATTCCCAGGTTGCGTGCATGGTCCATGTGGGTTGGTGGGTTTCCAAGGGTGGGGGCCACTAGGTGTCGCTCCAGGCGTCGGGGTTCGGGCCCATGATGAGTACTTCTGTTTTGTTGGTGTTTAGTTGTAGGCAGCTGTTTTTCATCCATTTGGCGGCGGCTTCCATGCCTTCTCGAAAGTTGCGTCTGAAGGGTGTTGGGCTCCTTGGATAGGGAGAGGATGAGCTGGGTGTCGTCTGCGTATGACACGATGTTGAGTCCGTAGGTTCTGACGATGGGGGCGAGTGGAGCCATGTAGACGTTGAAGAGCGTCGGGCTGAGGGAGGGGCCCTGGGGGACTCCGCAGGTGGTAGGTGTGGGGTCCGAGAGGAAAGGGGGGAGTCTGACCCGCTGCATCCTGCCGGAGAGGAAGGAGTGGATCCAGTCGAGGGCCTTGTCCTGGATTCCTGCGTCGTAGAGTCTGCATATTAGGGTGCAGTGGGAGACTGTGTCGAACGCCGCTGATAGGTCGAGGAGGATGAGGGCTACTGTTTCTCCTTTGTCCAGTAGGGTGCGGATGTCGTCTGTTGCGGCGAGGAGGTCGGTTTCCGTACTGTGGTTTTTTCTGAAGCCGGATTGGGAGGAGTCGAGGATGTTGTGTTCTTCAATGAATGTGGCGAGTTGGCTGTTGATGGATTTCTCGATGACTTTCACTGGGAACGGGAGCAGAGAGATGGGTCTGTAGTTTTTGAGGTTGGAGGGGTCCGCTGAGGGTTTCTTTAGGAGGGGGTTGACCTCGGCGTGTTTCCAGTCGTCGGGGAACGAGGCGGACGCCAGGGAGCGGTTGATGGTGTGGCGGAGCATGGGTGCGATGGTGTCGGCGGCTCTGTTGAAGATGTGGTGGGGGCCCCTGAGTGGATTGACTTAATTGTCTTCAGTGTGTCTTCGGTGGTGAGGGCTGTCCAGTCGTCAATCGCTGGTTTCCAGGTGTCGGGGGTGTTTGGTGAGGGTTCAGTGTGTTGGTTGTCTTCGTCGAAGTTGTCGTAGATGCACTTGATTTTGCGGTGGAAAAAGGTGCTGAGTTTGTCGCAGAGGTCTTGTGAGGGAGGGATGTCGGTAGACTCGCTGGTGGGTTGGGCAAACTCCTTGATGATGCTGAAGAGTTCCTTGCTGTTGTGTGCGTGGGTGGAGATTCTGTCTTCAATCGCTTTTTTCCTCGTTTCTCTGATGAGTTGATGGTGGGCGTTGGTGGCAGCTCTGAAGTTGTTGTGGGCTTCTGTGGATTTGGTGTTCCTCCAGGCCTTTTCGAGGCAGCAGCATGTGCGTCTGGACTCTCGAAGTTCGGTGGTAAACCATCTGGCTTTCTTGGCGCGGGTATTGTTGTTTTTCTTGAGGGGGGCTATGGTGTTGGTGCTGTCCGAGATCCATCTATGCAGGTTTCGGGCTGCGGTGTTGGGGTCATCGTTTTCCGCGATGGTTGGGGTGAAGTTGTTGAGTGAGGAGGTGAGCTGGTTGTCGGTGATTTTGGTCCAGTTTCTTCGTGGAAGCAGGTGTTGGTGTCTGTGGATGGTGGGTGTTCTGAAGGTGAAGTGGACGCAACGATGGTCGGTCCATGGGAGCTCGGTGGTGTGGCTGAAGGTGATGGAGTTTCCTGTAGTGAAGAGGGGGTCGAGGGTGTGTCCTGCTGAGTGCGTGGGCTCGGTCTTGATCTGGCGGAGTCCAATGTTGTGGAGGTTGTCCAGGAGGGATGTGGTGTTGGGGTCCAGTTGGTTGTCGAGGTGGAAGTTGAGGTCTCCCAGCAGGGTGTAGTTGGTGGATGCGATGGCCTGCGGGGAGATAATGTCTGTGATGGAGTTGGGGAAGGGTCCGCGGGGTCCAGGGGGTCGGTAGATGACGGTTCCTCTGAGGGTGGCGGTGGGGCTGGCCAGTATCTTGAAGTGAAGGTGTTCCATCAGTTCTGTGGGCTCGTCGGGGAGTGTGCTCAGGCGGAGGCTGGATTTTTGGACGATGGCGATTCCTCTTCCTGGGCGGGTGGGGCGGTCCTTCCTGGAGATCTTGTATCCTTGGGGGATGGCGATGGCGAAGTCCGGTCCTGAGGTGGTGTTGGTCCAGGTTTCGGTGAAGAACGCTACGTCCGGGGTGGTGCTGTCGAGGAGGTCCCAGATTTCTGTGGCGTGTTTGTGGAGGGATCGGACGTTGAGGAGGATGCATTGCAGGGTCTTCGGTTTGGTTGTGTTCTTGTGTGCGGGTTGTGATGGATCCGTGTTCTTGGCGGTGCTGCAGGTGTGCCGGCAGCGGTGACAGCTGAAGGGTCCGTGGGTGTCGGCTGGTGATGCTAGCTTGCAGTTGTTGTTGCGGCCTGGGTTGAGTGCGTGGAGTGCTGCTCGGTCGTAGCGTTGGCGGGGCAAAGGTCCAGGGTTCCTGGCGCTGGTCGCGGTCGGGTCGCGGACGGGCGCAGACGGGCTTGCCTTTGACGCGCCTTCTGCACGCCAGCGGCACGCCCGCTGCCCGCGGCCGCTGTGCGCCGCCATTAAGTAGGGGTTGGGGAGGGCTGGACAGCTGGGAGGCAGGAGCGGGGAGGGAAGCTGGATTGGGCCGGTCGCGCTGGGGGGAGGGACCACGGGGCAGCAGCGGCGGGGAAAGGTAAACGGAGGAAATAAGGGATAAAGAAAAAAGGGAAAATAAGCAGAAATAAGGCACAAAAGAGCAGAGATGCAGAAAAGTGCACAAAGGTGAAAGATAAAAGAGGGCAGAAAAACGAGTGAAAACGAGTGAAAGAGCAGAGCGAGAGGAAGGGAAAATGAGCAGAAATAAGGCACAAAAGAGCAGAGATGCAGAAAAGTGCAGAAAGGTGAAAGATAAAAAAGGGTAGAAAAACGAGTGAAAACGAGTGAAAGAGCAGAGTGAGAGGAAGGAGACAGAGGTCCACTGGACCACCAGGGATGAGGCGCAGGGAAACCTGCGGGTGGAGGAGGGCCTCGATCACCAACACTCGAGAGTGCAGGAGCAGGGGCAGGCCTCACTTAATGGTGGAGCTGCGAGGGTGGGAGAGCAATTTCACTGACAATGAGTCAGTGGTCTTGCTCGCCTGTCCCCGCAGTGGCCGCCATTAAGTAGGGGTCGGGAGGGCTGGACAGCTGGGAGGCGGGGAGGGGAGCTGGATTGGGCCGGTCGCGCTGGGAGGAGGGGCCGCGGGGGCAGCAGCGGCGAGGAAAGGTAAAGGGAGGAAATAAGGGATAAAGAAAAAAGGGAAAATAAGCAGAAATAAGGCACAAAAGAGCAGAGATGCAGAAAAGTGCACAAAGGTGATAGATAAAAAAGGGTAGAAAAACGAGTGAAAACGAGTGAAAGAGCAGAGTGAGAGGAAGGAGACAGAGGTCCACTGGACCACCAGGGATGAGGCGCAGGAAACCTGCGGGTGGAGGAGGGCCTCGATCACCAACACTCGAGAGTGCAGGGGCAGGGGCAGGCCTCACTTAATGGTGGAGCTGCAAGGGTGGGAGAGCAATTTCACTGACAATGAGTCAGTGGTCTTGCTCGCCTGTCCTCGCAGTGGCCGCCATTAAGTAGGGGTCAGGGAGGGCTGGACAGCTGGGAGGCGGGGAGGGGAGCTGGATTGGGCCGGTCGTGCTGGGGGAGGGCAGCAGCGGGGGAAAGGTAAAGGGAGGAAATAAGGGATAAAGAAAAAAGGGAAAATAAGCAGAAATAAGGCACAAAAGAGCAGAGATGCAGAAAAGTGCAGAAAGGTGAAAGATAAAAGAGGGTAGAAAAACGAGTGAAAACGAGTGAAAGAGCAGAGCGAGAGGAAGGGAAAATGAGCAGAAGTAAGGCACAAAAGAGCAGAGATGCAGAAAAGTGCAGAAAGGTGAAAGATAAAAAAGGGTACAAAAACGAGTGAAAATGCAGAGTGAGAGGAAAGAGACAGAGGTCCACTGGACCACCAGGGATGAGGCGCAGGGAAACCTGTGGGTGGAGGAGGGCCTCGATCACCAACACTCGAGAGTGCAGGGGCAGGCCTCACTTAATGGTGGAGCTGCGGGGGTGGGAGAGCAATTTCACTGACAATGAGTCAGTGGTCTTGCTCTGAAAAGAGGTATAACCTCAGGAATCGGGATAATATTAGGAAACCTGACAGGTATCAGGATACTGATACACGTTCCTCTCGTTCCTTTCAGGGCTCGACGAAAAGAACTCAGAGAGAGAAGGACGGTCAGGACACAAGGAGGAGCGTACAAAGTCCAGAGACATGCAGCACGCTCAAGACTATACTTCCAAAAAAGAAGACAAGCCAAAATCAAAACCTAAGTTTAAGAAGAAGAAGTTGCAGGCATAAAGATCAGTCATGCCCAGAATTCTGAGGACGGAGCTTCTGAACGGGGAATGGGCTCTGACGATGCTAGACAGTGTGGCAGAAGTAACAATAGCTCGCCAGAACCTGATGGAATTTCTGGTGACAGCTGACTTGAATGATTACATCACGGTGGAAACACCAGACACCAGGGTGAGCGTCCCACATAAGTTACACAAAATAACGCTCCAAATGGAGGGGGACAGGCCCAGGAAAGTTAAAGGTCTCTTTTGGGAAAATCTGTCATCTGGTTATGACATCCTATTAGCAGAACAAGATTGGCCGCCAACATTTGTTATGGAGTGCCCCAGGGGAGAAACTGTAATTTTTCCATCATTCTCCGACCTTGTTCCCATACCTCTTAAACATGCATATGCAGAGGAGTGGGCGGTTGCCCTAGCTCCAGCACTATACAAAAATCATGCTGGTTGGGATGAGGATTCAACCCACCACGTGATCCCTTTAAAAGTTTCACCAAATGCTCAGAGGCAATACCCAATAAAGCAAGAAGCTAAAAAACAGGTCAGGGAGTTCTTAGATCAACTTGAATACCAAGGGGTGATTGAAACATGCACCTCACCTATGAACAACCCTTTGTTTCCTGTATCAAAACCGGACAACACATATCGTTTAGTCTTAGATTACAGACATTTAAACTCATGCACAAAGACATTTGCTGTCCAAAACGCACACAGTGCCGCATTAATGAATAACATTGTGCGGAAAAAATACAAAACTACACTTGATATCTCAAATGGATTTTTCTGCCAAAATATAGCGCATGAAAGCAGGTATTTGACCACATTCTCAGCGTTGGGGTCCCAGCGACAATTTTGTCACCTCCCCCAGGGGTATAAGAACAGCCTGGGGGTATTCTCAGCAAGAGTAACTGAGTTACTCCAAAATTTTGATGAGGAAGCATTGTCCTATGTGGATGATATTTATCTGACGGACGATAACTTAAAAAAGCACTTGACCAGGGTGAGCACCATTATTATGGGATTCGCCTATGAGGGCTACAAATTGAATTTTAAGAAGTCTAAAATAGCCCACCTCAATGTCCTGTTTTTAGGATACGAGCTTTCAAGTGAAGGGAAAAGCCTGGCAGCTAACTTTTTAGAAAAGTTTGCGCTGCTCCAGCCTCCAAAATCATTACAAAATCTACAATCAATACTGGGATTCCTAAATTTCGGCAGAACATACCATTGATCATACCTTGCTGTCAGAGAGACTGCTGGATATTGGTATTGGAGGTTCGGCCCTGGCATGGTTGAAATCCTATTTGGAGAATCGCACTCAGAGGGTTGCGCTTCAACCTTTTCTATCCAAGCCAAAACAGCTCTGGTGTGGAGTCCCTCAGGGGTCAGCACTCAGCCCTCTTCTGTTTAATGTGTACCTGGCTCCTTTGTTCACCCTGATAGCCAATTGGGGGATAAAAGCGATCTCCTACGCAGATGATACACAATTGGTTTTTACTTTTAAAGAGCAGACCGAGGTTGCCTTTGAGAGCTTCAAGGGTTGCTTGAAAGACATAGCGTTGTGGATAAACAACAACAAACTCAGGCTCAATGCAGAAAAGACAGAGGTGTTGTTTTTCGGGAAAGAGCCACCCCCAGCTTCGGATCTCTGGTGGCCTACTGAAATGGGTCCCCCTCCCTCACCGGCAGATTGTATAAAAAATCTGGGTGTAAAGTGGGAGGCCGACCTTTCCTTCTCGGCTCAGATACGTCAGGTGACTGCCACCTGTTTCTGTCAACTGAGGAATCTGAAGAAATTCTTGTTTCTACTTCCAGAGGAGTGTCGGAAAAATATAGTACATGCTGTAGTGACTTCCAGGCTTGACTATGCTAATGGCCTTTATTTGGGTCAGCCAGAGTATCTGATTAAGCGCCTGCAGATAGTGCAAAATGCGGCTGCGAGACTAATCAGGCGAGTACCATTTCGCGAGCATGTCTCTCCGCATTTAAAAGCACTGCACTGGCTTCAAGTGAGGAAAATAATTAAATTCAAGGCCCTGACGCTGGCGTTCCGTGCTATGCATGGTAACTGCCCCATCTATCTGAAACACAGACTATGTGGTTACAAACAGTCAAGAACCTTGAGGTCCAACTCCCAAAATCTACTGTGTATCCCCCGTTTTAAAAAGGCACGTATGGGTGGCAGATCTTTTTCACTAGGTGCTGCAAAACTGTGGAACTCCCTGCCGACCAATTTCCGCATTATAGAAACAGAGTCCCTCTTCAGGAAAATGGTGAAAACCTGGCTTTTTAGGGCAGACTGAGGGCCCGAGGCTGTGCCCTAAGCGGTCTAACGCGGCTATACTTTTCGCTTAGCACCGGGACACCTCTGTTTGAGGTAGCTGTCGCGCTTTACAAATGTCTGTATTATTATTATTATTATACATTTTAGATTACGCAGAAAAAGTAAAACCTTTCTACGACTTAATCAAACCTGACTTTTCAGTCAGACATTGGACACAGGAACATTCAAATACCCTACGTTCATTACAAGAAGACATGATTGCTTCCAAACACTTACAGACATGCGTAAACGTACGCAACTTGGTGATCCCTGTAATAGCGGGTTAATGCCGGTACACTTACTTAACCTTGAAGGCGAAACAATACCGATTGCATACAAATCACACCTGTACACAAACGCAGAAATGCGTTTCACTTCAACAGAAAAAATACTGACAGCTGTTCAGACCGCTGTAGCAAGAGAGAGAGCACTGGCTCAGGGGAAACGCATAATTGTCGTAACCCCAGTACCAGCTTTAGAAGCTGTTACAAAGGCTAGCATTCCAAATGCAAAAGCTTTACATCCAAGATGGCTACAATGGGCTAATTCTCTTACGGCAATGGATGTTGAATACAGATTTGATCCAAGTCTAAAAACACAAGCATTTCTGCAATACGAACAAGAATATTCTCTACCAAATGAAATATTGCCTCTAGATCAGTATGAATTTATTATTTACACTGACAGATCTGCTCAAACGGCCATAGGGAGTAATCAACAATACAGCGTATAGTGTGCAATCGTTAAAGGTCGCATGCGGGATGGAAAGTTCCATCCAAGTTGCACCAAAACGCAATCTCTAGGAGACTGCATGGCTCAGTTGGCAGAGTTAAAAGCACTGATACTGGCACTTGTAAATACGGATCACGAATTCCCCACACTAATTGTGTGTGATTCCTTTTACTTTGTGCAGTCATACAATGAGTATTTACATCATTGGGAACTAAACGGGTTTAAAGATGCAAAAGGTGGCACAATTAAGCATAAAATGCTATGGGAACAGGTAGTGGAGTTGAAAAACGACCTACCAAGGGCTCACGTGATACACACACTGAGTCATCAGCGTGATGGCGTTCACGCTGAAGGGATTTCATTGGCTGACGAAGCCGCAAAGGGGGCTGTGCGAACGGCTTCCGTAGCTGCAATTACATGTTCAAAAACGAGAATAGACGGTGAGATTATGGTCGCTGTCATTGCTTCAAGCAAAAACAGCGGTGCAGTACCAAAGAAATTTCCACTCAAGTACTCCTACAAGTTAGATGCAAACAACATTCCATATGCTCAGATTCCTGGAGTGGGGGACAGAGTAATACCAAATATGGATCGTAGGCAAGCACACAAGGGTTTGGGCTCTGCACATACAGGCGTTACAGCGACTATTTCATTGTTGAAACAGCACTAACAAACTAACGGCTATGTCTTGAAATGCGACATCTGCCAAAAGATGAAAGGCTCCACCAGAACACGCCCGGCGCAGACACCATTACTAATATCTGACAAACCTCTTGCATGCGTGTATCTGGACCACTGCGTCCCCTTACAATCTGATGGGGCTTACAAGTATATCGTGGTTGCAGTGGATTCCTGCTCAAGATTCCTATGGGTTTGGCCTCAGCGCTCGTCTGACGCTCGAACTGTTATAAAAGATTTGCGAGTCTTTATCAGACATGCACAGTTGGCACGTTACATTCTGACCATGGCCCGGCGTTTAGCTCTCGGGCTTACAAAGAGGCCATGAAAAGTATGGGCGTTGCACTGCAGTACTCCTCTCCGTACCATCCTGAGGGGAATTCGCTTGTGGAGAGGAAAAACCAGGACTTAAAGCAATCTTTAACAGCTAGGGTATTAGGCAAGGGCGGTAGTTGGGTCAGTCACCTTTATGGGGTACAAAGAGCACTTAACAACCAGCCAAGAAATTCTCTAGAGGGGTGTCACTCCATATGAGGTCCTATTTGGCGCGAGAATGTTGGTAGCTGATCTTGAGTATGAAGGCACAGTGGCGGATGAGAAACCATTTGATATCCATGATCGTTTGGCTGTTTTACAGGATCTAAATGAATCCAGGACACAACAAAGCAACGTTGTCCAGAAACAGACCGCCACTGGGGAAGTCAAGGCAAACACGGCAAGACCTGTCTGGATCCCAAAAATCGTGGATCTGGTCAGAGAGAAAATATCGGACAAAAAAGAATTTGGACCATCATACAGAAAACCTGTACCTGTCCTAGCAATTCAAGGAACACGAACTGTTCTTTTGCCGCCTCTTGCCGGGAAAAAGGAGAAAAGATTTGTCTCAATCGACTTAATCAAACCACACTATGTGGCCGATACTGAACAGTAGGCCTCGTGGACTCCACAGTAGCAGACAACGTCCTCTCGCTACAATCCAAGAAGTTCAAACAGAAAGACTCATCCCGTTTGAAGAGCCTCCTGTACGGAATGAAGGACTTAGCAACAATGCTATGGAACTCGTTCCCCTTGAACCCGAAGTTCATCTACAAAATGAAACTCAGAACAACACTCAAGTTGCAATCAGACCAAATACAGATGTCTACGTCAACATGCCTCGACGAGAGCAAAATGCGATTTCAACAAATCCCGATGCAATTCCTACAATTGATCGAACTGCTTCTGGCTACTTCATGAACTTTGATACGTTTTCTTTGGATCCAAGTGAACTGGAAACGACGCCAGCCCAAAAATCACGTAAACAGCAAGCTAAAGACTTTCTGAACTTTCTTAAAAAGACTTACCTGGTATCGCCTTGGATTGAAGCAGATGATATTTCTAAACGAAACTGTGCAATAGACATCCTGTCTTGGATTAGCCAAGATCAAGGACCTGAACACACCTAGATTTCCAACACCATCACAGATGGGAGGGTGGCAAAATTCGACTTCACAGGAAGGGGCAACAGTAGATGACATTTTAAAGTACAATAGATCAGACCCAAATTGGGAGAAATGGGTGGTTTGGCCATTAGACACAAACATATGTTATAAACGATTCTTGGGTATTACCGAAGGGTACAGTATCCACAGGCCAGACCCACGTTATGTACAAAGAGAACATCCAGGGGTAGTGACATCCTACAGTGTTGGGAAGTTGTGCCTAGATTGGCTAGAAACCTCAACACTAACAGAAGTGAAACAACACTTAGCCTTACTCTCACAAGACATGGATCTTAGGGATTTTTTACAAGGTCCCAAGAAACAACGTCAAGAACGTTTCATATATGCTGGCATCTATGCTGCCTATAATGAAGAGTGGAAAATATCACAACAAGAGGCTGCAGAGAGAATACGGGAAATAGACCGTATTAACTTAGAAAAATCGTTGGCTATGGTAGACAATGGGTTAACAACTTTGTCCTCCAGAATATATTCTTTGGGCAACATTGTGTCTTCAGCGATACATATCCTAGAACAAGATTTGGCCATATTACAACACGGGCAATCTCAATTACGTTCTATCATGTCATTGAGCTGGACGCTGCAATCTTTGCGTGCAGGCTTTGTGCCTTGGCGTTTTATAAACAGTACGTCTCTGTTTTCTGAATATAATCTAACAGATACACAGATAGAAATGGCACAAAGGGGAGCTAAATATACAATGTTGTGTATTGAAAAACTGGACCGACTACCATTTACAGTAACGGAAGCTTCGTCTACTGAATGGCTAATCCATGGCGACATAACTCTACCGGTCACTACTTTTCAGTTTCAATATTGCCTTGAACAACGGCAGGCGGGCAAATATGAAAAAATGGGTAAGGATTACATTAAGGAATCCTGGGATTTACCGTATAGATTTCGATGCCGGAGTGGGGATTGAGAAGTATTTCTAAGTGGTACAAACTGCAGGAGCGCTTTGAACGGTTCTCTCATGTGCCGGGACATTACATTGCACGGAGCGTGTAATGGTTCGATAGCAAACTTGTCCTGCCACATGAAAGGGTCTCCAGCTGCCGTGATCAAACGGGTATTCGAGCTGCTCTCAAATGGGAGTTACTTGATGCTGAATGATCAAGGTTGCTGTGGTATGCTTCCGGGCATTGCCTATCTGGTCACTGTGAACTCCAGGGTTACTTGCTGTATGCAAGTATTGTTTCCCCCAACAAGTACAGTCAGGGAGGCGCCGTAATGGCCTTCATTGAATGTTACCTTTATACAATTTGATACTTTGAGCAGACTGAAAGCCATGCTTTTACAGCAGACCGTACCCTTAACCTCCGCTCGAGAGACCTTTGATCTTCAAATCGCAAGGACCTCGACTGAGATACAGGCACTTATACGTACAAACTGCCCCATTCATTTAGCAGAAATGGTGGGTCGTATCTTTAATATGTCTGATACGAGTGGTATTGTACACCTATTTAAGACCATAGGGTCAGGACTTCTTAGCACCTTTCAGACAATCCTCTGAGTTATCCCGAACTTTATACACTCCGTATTTGGAAGCATTTTTGGAGGTCTACCTCTGATCCTGCTATCAATAGCGGGAGTCCTGATTGTCATTTACCTGCTACGCAATGGACGGCCCAATTACCAACGAGATGGCAAAAGCACTCCTGGAGCGGAAATACCGTGAACGCATGGTACAACATCTGGGCACACCTTGCCTGAGGGAACTAAGCGCCTCTTGGATCCTATCGTTTAGACCAGTCTGGATGGACTGCATCCTACCTGTTCTTCGATGCCTGTTTTGCGGTGAAGAATGCGTGTTGGACCTCTGTCTGACACTTGCAACGGACACGCCTGCGGACTTGAATACCCGGCTGGAACCCTTGAGTGCCCACGCTCGGCAATGTCCCCAGCGTATTCCCATCTTGATGGCTGCATTCCTCGAGAAACCGCAGGTGCCTTTTACAACTGGGGTAAGCTTTAGCTCCACCACTAGCACCGAGGTATCGACTACAGCACCGGCTGCCTCTACACCAGCTATTGGCAGTACTGAATTTCATCTGTGCTCCATTGACGTACTCTGCGAGGTGTTACAAGGACCGTCCCCTGCAGCAGCAAGCAGCGATGATGTTGCGTCTCCCAACCAGGACATTTAATCTGTAATTGGCTCATCGTGTGCTGGGAAAGAATTTGAATTTTAATTTTCTCTAAAATTAACTAAATTTGGAACACTTCCTAAAAATTGACACTTTCTCGCTGAAAAGCATGGCCTTTTGCCACTTGTAGACATTCAACTTATATAAACGAATTCAATTAGGACTGTGGCTTAAGTGACAATTCCAAACTAATTTTCGTAGTAAAATTTTAATTTTTACCTTTTTTTTAAACTGTTTTTTAAAATGATTTTAAAACAAGATTTTAACGAAGCTCATTTAAAAATGTGCTATGCACTACTATCTAGTAAACAGCATAGTCCACTAGCATTTTTATCATTGTGGACTGATCGGAAGAGGAGTGGGTGTTATGTTTCATATAGGTACTCTAATATAGGCCCGTGTAACATCATACCCCTTCACCTACATTACCTCCCCTACACTACACTGTAACCAGCCTTTTAGGATTAAACCTTTACCTAGTTCTAGTCCCGGGTGCAGAAGGAGGGTTTCTCCTGAGCAATAGAGTCCTATAACTCCATCAATAGACTCACACAGTATGAATGAATATTCATAAGGGTTCTTAGAAACCAGGCTGGGGCTACACCACCTTCCTCCCCATATCTACGTACACGGTTCATCCCATACGTCATCCTCAAATCCAACAATGGCTATTACAAGCAACAAGGGACAAAGGAGCCCTAGATACTTTCTGTATAAATACAGCACCTCTTGCTAATGTTAGGCAGAGGGAACCGAGACTTCCAGGCCAACACACTGACCAGAGACGCTGAGGCTCCTGCATGCAGACGCTCCAGCTGACAGTGGTCTGAACATCGCTCGCGGGGTGTCCAGCTCGAGACCAAGAAGGGCTCCTACATTCTCACTTCAGGTAATGGGGTTCGACCAAATCCTAGAGGGATTCTTGGCTTCACACCTACTCACATGCTAGGTACACTTAGGTACATCTAGGTAGGCATCGTAGGCGTACGCACTCTCTTTTATCAATGCATTTTATATTCATGTATTTATTCATGCGTAGTGCAAGATGGTAGAACTGTACTATCCATTTATATTCATAGTACTGCTAATCATATATCTCTGCTACTGTCTAATGGTTGTTGCAGCTCATATATTCTACACGAGAATAACAACTGTTCAATAAACCCTTATTGAAACGCCCAGGCTGTTTATTTTGTGTATCTCTGAGACGAGATAAGTGAGCACGAGTGACTGAGCAAAAAGTAGTACATTGTTTCCACGATCTTGAGGGATCAGGGTTGTCATGTTCTGAGGTTGCCAGAAACTATTCTCTCCCCGATAAGAGGAGACACTAGTGGCACTGTGAGCTAGCTTATGCAAACAGGCTAACATTTTCGGTGGGGGTGTTCAGAGTCAGTCTGCCACCAAGCCCACAGTTCATGTTATCCAAACGCGCAGATTCTTTATAGGTTATATATAGGAACTACATGACACCCTGTATTCCTGCACAGAAGCTTCGCACTTTCTACAATTCCCGGGATCAGAAGAGACTGTCCTTACTGTTTACACCTTTTTGAAGCTGGTGCTTAAGGCCAGGAATTCGTATAGATAGTTCCCTTTACAATGATGACATCCTTGTGCATTTTGGCCACAGAGACATTTTAGTCTTCCTGCTTTTATTGATCAACTATTTTTATTGTTGTGTTGTATCTTAATTCTTGTATCTCTAGCTTTATAATGGCAGATGTTTCATGCTTGCAGCATCATATGCCAAGAGATGTAACACACTTCTTTTTTAGGTCTCGTGGAACGTTTTCCATGCAGAAGACACACGCAGGACTCAATTTAGCATTGTTATTTGCACTGAACTTGGAAATCGCACTCTGTTTCCTCTTTGACTTTACCTCTGAGGGCTGAGTTTGAATCTGCTATGCACTGGATTCGGACACTGCACTTTGTTTGCACTTTGATAATATCTCTGTGGCCTCTGTTTGAATCAGATTTTGAAATGTTTATATTGCATTACTCTTAAAAAATCACACAAACTGTTACTGCATCAGAATTATTTTCATCTTTTAGCTTTCAGAAGTGGAGTCTCCTGCATTTGTTTCATTTGTTTTTCATGTACAGACTGCAAACATAGACCACACTCCAGTTGCTCCGCTTTCTGTCCCTTTGCACACATCTGTGTGTGATACGTATTGGAGGCAATCCAGCTTGGCTGGCTCTCTGATACCCAAGCTGCAAAATAGAAGAAAAGTAGATCTGCTCTGTTTCTGCACTCGTGCAATGTCTGTCAGTAACTTTATGTATAGGCGGGGCCTCAGGAGGTATGAGAGGGCATTGGACAATATACTCCCATGATCCACAATGACGCAGATGAATGAGAGAGTGGAATGTGGGGAGGAGCCCAGTGGGAGGATAGTCCAGAGGGAGATGCAGGTGCAGGACCCCTGATGCCCGAGGGCAGGTGGGAGGTGCCATTGCGCTCAGAGAGAGGGGACTCTGGTGCAGGGCTGGCTTTAGTGCTGGTTGCGCCCGGTGCGGCAGTCTTTTCTGCCACCCAAACCTGACCTCCTTCTCCACGAATTCCCTCACTACTACTCTCCAACAGTGCCCTTCATCTCTCCATAGCCCCTCTCTGACATACATTTCATGATCTCTCAGTGGTAGGAACATTAATCACCAGAGTTATCTTGACATTTTTATTGTTGCCTGAAAACTGCTGGACGCAAAAGGAAGTTCATGAAGTTCACCTGCTTTTAAACCCACAAATTATTTTTAAACCCAGCGCCCTTCACCAAGGTCAGTGCCAGGTGCAGCTGCACTGGTCGCACTGCCTTAAGCCAGCCCTGCTCTGGTGTAGCGTGGGTTAGTGTGTTAGGTTTTCGACACTTCTGTATAAACTCATGTTGGTGCTGATGCTCTGCAGGGGTGATGGAATAGCGCATTGGGCCACTGCGATCTAATGTAGTTTTTGCAACCTGGCCATGGCGCTGTAGGACAGTAAATGATTAAGTGACTTCTTAGCTGAATAATGTGCCCGTCATTGTTGTCTATTTATTTATATTGTCAAAATGAAAATAAAACTTCTAAAAAACTTTACCCTATATATGGTCTGTGTCTCAACCCTAGGAACTGAGAAAGGCACACTGAAACGTCTAGACGTCTCCTCCCCTGCTATTGCATGTAAATCAATGTCTGCAAATACACATAGAATTCAATTACATCACTTGGTATTTTTCTCTTTTCTTCGCCTTTTATTAAATCGTCTCTGTCTTTAAGGTGTGCAAACTCGCAGAAAAATAACAATTCAAAGTTGCACAGTGTGTGTCGATGGTAAGAGTTGACATTACACGTCTTGGCAATAGATACAAACTTTGGACTTCCTGCATAATAGTTACTGTAGAAGAGTTTGTTTTACCATTCAAAAAAAGGGCGAAAATGTTGCAGCAAACTATGGAAGGTGTTTTAAAAGAAACACCCGCCCCTCTTTTAGCTCTTTTCAATTGATAAAGGTCAGGGGCATTAGAGTATGAATTAACTGGGGACCGAAGTCTGTATGCAGCCCTGGCTGATGGAAGAGCTGGGCCACGGCCAACACCCAGGCCGTGGCAGGGATCTGATGTCACTCACTTCATAAAAATGAGATTTTAGTAGAAAATGAAAAATTGACTGCAGAAAAAGAACGACCTCCATCAGTCTTCCTTTCCAGGAAAAAAGTTTTATCACCCTTTTAGTGATTCTCGCTTAAAAATCAATGTTTAATAAGATTAGATTTTAAAGCCCCACATTTATCTTAAGTTTGTTTTCGTTTTTTTTCTTTTATATAATCATCGTTCTTGTAAATTTAGCTGTATTGATTTGTCATTTTCCAGCTCGAGGGCACAACAGGTTTTATGTACTCTGGAGCTTCACCGTCTTCATCTCGGTGGAACGGTATGCGTTGGAGTTGATGAAAAGCCAAGTTTGAAGCAAGTGCTGAACATAGAACCTGCCTGGGCAGCAGGAGCTATAATCTTAATAAGGGCTGTGTGCACTCAGGGCCTCCTGCTATTGATCTATTTGCAAACAGTGGTCACAAATTGTGCATCGACTTTTGGCAAATAGAATAGTATTTTGTGAACTGACCTATGTACAAATAGGTTGGTTCACAAAAAATTGAATGACAGCGGGTTGTAGGTTGACGTGTCTAATTAATATTCATTAGGAAGATCACAATTTGCAACTCCCTGGGTCTGGCCGCAATCGCAGGGATGGTGGCCTGCAAGGGTCAGCAGACTACCACGTCTATGAGTGTTTAAAGAAACAAAAGTTTTGTTGAAATGCTGCCCTTTTTTCTGAAAGGAAAGGGGACTGAGCTAAAAAAGAAAAAATGGTTTTCTGTATTTTTAAAAGTTTCAGTGGTCCATTGGAGCACCACCCACTCTCCCTGAAACTGTTCTCAGGATTCTCATAGGGGAATAATTTTAAATGGGATCCCTTCCCTCTTGTGAATCAGATACCACCCCTTGGGGTGTTGATATTTGATTAATAATGTGCGACCCCAATTGGTGTCACACACCATTGATACATTCTTGTCCGATCTGTAAACAGGACGCCCCTTTAACGCCCCTCCTATTGCGATTCAGACGGGATGTAAAGGGCACTTTGAGAGACAGAAAGAATTTTCCAACTTGTAAAAGGGTTTTTTTCCTCGTAAAAGGGCTACCTAAAGAAAAACCCTTTTGCTTATGAAAAGCATGAGATTTTGCGAATCACAAAGTCTGAAATCACAAAAGCGCTTTGAACATGAGGTCCAAAGTCTGGTTCACAGGAGATATACGGTCTGTCCAGCGTCGGATTGGCAACGCGGGCACCCGGGCAATGACCGAGGGGCCGGTATCCAAGTTCCAGCTGTGGGCCGTTTTTTGGGCAGCCTGGGGGCTGTCTGTGGTGTTAGGATGCCGCCAGCAGCCCAGTGGGTGCCTGAGTGGCCTTTTTAGAGGCAGATGGGCGTCTATTACCTCCCTTTCTCTCGCTGGGCCGGCCTATTAATGTATGCTGATTGAGTGGGGGCAGGGGGCCTGAGCAGAAGTGGGCTCACTTGCATTCATGTGTGGTTCAGCAGTGTGAACTAATCCACGCATTTTTTTTTTTAACTAAGTGAAATTACGAAAACATCCGCAAATATGGGCCACGTTTTTTTTTGCGTGTCCGGGACTATTTTTGATCCCAATCCAACCCTGGGCCTGTCTATATTATAAGAGTAAGTGATCAGTAAGTGATCAATATGTACTAAAGTGTACACTCATATATTGTTAATTCTGTACCTATCTCTGTCAAGCGCTATGATGCCTTCTGAGGATTGGTTGCCGCTATAAACATCTACAAATAAACGTGCGCATGATGAATAGCAGCATATGTTCCATTGATGTAGATCATGTCTTTTCTCCAAGTTTGACCCTGAGCGTATTTTGTTATATGTTTTTCTTTTGGACCCAAATTGCAGATGTTTGCACTCAATGCATTGCAGTGCTCAAGGTGTGGCAGTACAAGTACAACAATATTTGCTTTTAACTGTTTTTTGGTTATTTGAGATCACAGGGGCATATTAGCAAGAAGAGGCGATAATCATCGCTAACCCTGCTTAGCGTGATTTTTTTTATCGCCGGCTATCGCTGGAATATATCGCCACGCTAACGCTGTATTAGCAACGATTAGCGCTATGGCGATGAATATTCCAGCGATAGCGGGGAAATGAGCCAACATCGCTGAAAAACCAGCGATGTTGCATGGAGAAGGAGAACACCTTGCTGATACGACCCTGTGGTCGTATCAGCATAATCCACCCCCATGTTAGGTATGGCTAACACCTGCTAATTGCAGGTGTTAAATAAATTGCGATGACCTCGGTTAGCGCGACTTTCACGTCGCTAACTGGGGCCATGGCCACCTTGCTAATAGGCGATAGGCCTGTTAGCGAGTGTTTCCCAGGTTTGTTCGTCGGGAACGCCCACTTTGCATGTCATTAGCGATAAATATCGCTGACATGCAAAGCGGTAAAAAACAGGCGCTAATGCCCGCAAACTGTCGCTAACTGCTGTTAGAGACAGTTTGCTGATAGGGCGATATAAATATCGCCGCTTTAGCGGCAAAAAGTGCCGCTAAAGCGGCGATAGTGCCCTTGCTAATATGCCCCACAGTTCCTTCTTAAGTCAAATGATTACTGAGAGAAACACGAAACAGCCATCGGTATAGACTGCTAGATTTCATCTTTAAGTTATTATACGGTCGTTTACCACCTCATCCCTCTTCCTCATCACAGCCCTTAATTATATTATGCTATCACCTTTTGACTTTCATATGCATACCTTTTGTATGGCTTGCATTGTTTTCAGAGTCTAGGATTTCCAGGTAGGTCTGGAATTTCTCACTGAGGAGTCCTGGTGAGCCGATGTCAAGGGAAGAGTCAGAAAATAAAAAACAACCCCGCTTGAACCATACTTCTAATAGGACCACACAAGACAAGGTTTACCGTTTGTCGAAAAGTTCCATTCTCCCTTCCCTTCTTCAACTTCCATTAATTCATTTCTTTCATCCATTCATCATTTCTCCCATCCATCTATCCTTTACCATTCACAATACATTTTTCGCTGGTTTGACCATTTCTTCGTTTCCACGTCGCTTCCTTCATTTTAGCACTCATTCTTACTTTCTTTCACCATTCCTTATTTCTTGACACCCATCCTTTTACCTTTTCTTCGTTTCACCCTTCCTTTTCCCACATCCCTTTTCATCCTGTCATCCTTTCTTTATTTCCCTGCACCTTTCATTTAATCCTTTTTCTCATTTCACCCATTAGTCATTCCTTCTTTCTTTCTCATCATATTTTGTTTTCTCCCCTTGTTACACTTTTTTACATTTTATTATTCTCTCTATGCCAGCTGGTTCTGTCCCCTTTTCTGACCTTTTATGCAGTCTCACAACAGATAGCTTTACCCACCTGTTGCTAAGACCATCATACCCAATACTTAACTTATACTTAGAGTGGACTTTAGGTCTGCTCTTTACTCATGATTGGATTATTTTCTTGTCTATTTTAATTGCCTGCTTCTAATAAAACGACTTTACGTACTATTCTTGTGCTTGTCCTACTCTGAAGCATTTAGGCTTCAAGCTGAAATCTGATTAACTCAGCTTAGCCTTCCTCGGCAGAGCCAGGGAGCAATTTCTTCTTTGTGTTTTTTGTACCATTTATGATGTAGAACTCTGTCATTTCATGGCCTGATCTGCTCTCTCCTTCTCTTTTGTTCTCTTTTGCTCAAGCACTGTTGCTCAGTCTCTTTTCTGCATTTCAACCTCATCTCTTCATACCCCATTCATCCTGTGCAGTCCCACTGCCTTGGTATTCTTATCAACCCCTCCCTCTAACACTAAGGCACCTAGCATTACTGCCGCGGTGTCTCTCTCTCTCTCATATCTCTTTTGTGTCAAATTCCACTCATGTTAGTTAGCTATGACAATGCTTGTAACATTACATCAGCATGGGCAAAGCTAAAAGCAGCAGGTGGCCATCTTGGAATGGTGTTTTCTATAGTACCAAGATGACCAGCCAAGTTGTGTGTAGGCGAAAGGTGGGGGCCATCTTGGAATCATAGAAAATAACATTTGGCTATCTTGGAAGTATATTTTCTATACTGTGAAGATGGCTGCCACGCCAGGATTTTACACAGCCTGGTTGGCATATTGGAATTATAGTAAATAATGTTCCAAGATGCACAAATATTACTGTATATGCTTTCGAGATGTCTACCAACTTGTGCACACATATGATGTCTATCTGGAAAATATCGAAAACACAATTTCAAGAATGTCACCCAGCTTGCTTTCATTTAGCTCCCATTTTCTCCATCTAGGGTAAACACACATTAAGATATGAAACCGTGGTTTGCAGCCTGAGCCCCTGAATAACACCATCAGCAGAGGACTCAAAAACAAACAAAAGTGAACCAGGGACTGGGGGAAGCAAAGGCTTGCAATAGAGTGACTTTCAAGTGCTGGGTGCGTTGGACGTTCCTTCAGCCTTATGTTCATGGTGTTTAAGATGGAGTGGTCTTGCATAACACACACTTTGCTAGTCAGTGATTTCACATAATGCTAGAGGGACTCATTTAAAATGCTGCCAATATGGAGGGAAAGCCCTGTGGTTTAAAAAACCTCTTACCACGCATTGTTAATGACAGACGCACAGTAACTGCTGAGATAGGTAGCCAGACCACAATCAGGAATGTCTCAAGAGCTACAAGGTAGAGGCAGAGTAAAGGCTGAAAATCCAGGTGATCAGAAGTCTGAAGAGGAAAAAACTGGTAAGCAAGAGTGAAATAGAGAATGATCCACCAAAACATTGATTACCAGAAGCCTCTTGACTCAATCAGCAATGTAAGCAGTCTCTATATAGACAGTCCCAAAGTGGACATGGGACCAGAAATGCCCTGAAAGTGAAAAGATGCCACAAACACAAAAGGTTGAAAAGAGGCATATCCCTCATCTGAGACCTCCAAGATGAGTAGGGAAGTTAAAAACCCAAGCCCCGCCTACATCATTGTATCTCTCACTCTACTCACCCTGATACAGTTTTTCAGCTCCTACCACCAGTCACACCAGAAAATGTTGTGTCTGATTCCACTTATGGGGCCAAGGCATGCCGTAAAACACCATTGCCAGCATGATAATGATGATCGCAAGAGGGTAACCCAACATATAAGGCAAGTGCAACTCGATGTCCTAGCTCTCAGTGGGCAAATCCCTGCTGCCACCAGAAAACCTTCAAACAGTGAGTGGCTTAAAGATCTTATAGGACTCCTTGTAAAGTATGATTCACTGCAAAGAGTCACTGAGTACTGCCGAAGTCATTTTATGGGCCAGCAGGAGGTGAAAGTGTCTTTTGGCTGCACGGAGGCAATAAAGCAGTGCTTGTGGGTGGAAGAAAGAGGGCTGCATGGAGTTATTCTGTTTACCTGTGACATGCAGAGCAGCCTTATCAGTGCTAGGTGAGTACTATAGTTTAATTTTTTTTTTGTCTCTGTTAATGGTAATGTTCCAAACTTTCTAGGAAACTAGCTAAAACCGTGGCACTACTCTTCTCAGCTTTTATTTCTAGTTTCAATTAATTGCAAGCCAGGGAATTTCATGCTGTTCTGCATCACTTCATCAACTGCTTTTTTAAAGCTTAATTTGATCTGTAGTGGGCATTGGAAAAGCAAGATTGATTGGCTTTACCAGTGCTTGTTCTTCCTTTGCTTCTTTCTCTGCCCTAGGCAAATGAAGAAGAACGCTTATTGATCATGTTTTCCCCCTGTCGTAAAGGGGCATATCATTGGATATCAAGCAGTTTAACACCCTACTTCCACCAAGTCATACTTCATACGGGCAAAATACCTTGGTGAGAGCTATGAGCATTCAAGTTAGAGTCCCTATTTGAGAAACAACAGAGCGTTTTCAAAAAGATTGGTAATCTTGAGCCTCTCTGAATTAGGACCTTTGTGACTTTCTCACGTCTATCTGATAGGCTTAAAGAGAGGCTAGAGGTTCTAGTCACGGTAAGTCTGAAGTTATATGTAAAACTTTAGCTTGAATTATCCATCTGCACAGGAAGTGCCATCACAGGACAGCCATCTACACAGGATGTTACATCACTGGATTTCCCATCATCCATCTGCACAGGAAGTGAAATCATTGGATTCATGCCAAAACTGTCTTTAAAACAAGAAGCCAAGCTAAAGGACTCATTTCCCACCATCCATCTGCTCAGGGAATGACATCACTGGATTTACCATTATCCACCTCTAAAGGAAGTTGCATACCTAGTTTCTTGCCAAAACTGTATTCACTTAATCGAGACTGCAGCATGAACATGCAGCTGACACATTCCACATATTTCCTACTGGTGCACCGAAGGCACACCAAAAGCAAGTCCATCTGTGCCCCACCCTGTGCCAGAACCCCTGGTCCTCTGCCCACACACTTCCCTCATCGCTACTCCAGCACAACACTCCACACTCTGACCCCCACTCACATCTCCCAGCGATGCTGCCACACCTCATCCCACCTCGTCACCCAACACTGATGGTGCATTCTCCGGCACCACCTGCCATTTCACATGGACCCTCATTCATCCACCTCACTCCTCCCCACACCTCACATTCCTGACACACAAGACCACGCACTCCAGACCCCCACTACACTGCACCCATTCCTGTCCTGCATACTCCACGACACTCACTCCTTCACTAAACACGCCAACAAAATTTGGGATCTGCTACATGACTGCTCACCGGAACTGCTCTTCCTGACCAATTCCTGGCTGATTCCTTCGTCCCCCCCTTCCCTTCGTTACGATGGCAATCCCCCTGGATAAAAGATAGCAAGCCTGGACAGACAGACTTGAAGGCAGAATCATCATGAACTTCAAAGAATCACTCCAATGCTCCACCACTTTGGAAAGCCCCAACAACAACATGCAACACTTGATATTCAAACTCCTCATCACTGCCAACTACACCCTGAGCGGCACCCTCTTCTACCACCGCCCTGGCCCATGCACCAACTTCAGGAGCATTATTTCAGACTTTGTAAACCCCCTGATCCTTTACCCCAGCACCTGCATCTAACTTGACAATATCAACTTCCAGGTGGAGGACCTCATTGATCCCAACACAACCAACCTCCTTGAGGGCCTTCCAAACTCAGACTCACCCAATGATTGGAAGGCCCCGCGGACGCTGCTGACCACCTATTGAACCCCAAATTTATCAGCTTCAGTGCCATCACAGTAGACAAGCCCACACCGATCACCTGGTATGTCCACACTCTTGTCAACTTCAGCATACCCATCAGAAACTGTAGTGTAGTTCCTATAGTACCCCTGTCAGCTGGAGCGACTGCATGCAGGAGCCTCAGCGTCTCTGGTCAGTGTGTCGGCCTGGAAGTCTCCGTTCCCTCTAACTACTGATAGCAAGAGGAGCTGTATTTATGCAGAAAATTATAGAGTCCCTTGGTCCCTGGTGTTAGCCATTGTTGGGTATGAAGATGACGTATGGGATGAACCGGTTACGTAGATGTTTATGCAGATGGATCCTAGCCCCTGCCTGGTTTCCTAGAACTCTTATGAATATTTAATCATACTGGATGAGCACAACAAAGATGGTATAGGAGGCCATTGTTCGGGAAAAACCCTCCTTCTGTACCCAAACCACAGTCTAGATAAGGTTCAGCCCTCAGCGCCCATTATTGTGGAGAATAGGGAACTAATGTAGGTGAAAGATTATGCTTATATTAGGGCATCTCAAACTATGCCTATATTAGGGCATCTATATGAAACATAATGCCCACTCCTCTTAATAGTCAACAATAATAAACAATGACAGCAAACTACTAAGTCATACTAGATGGTAGCGCATATAATTGTCAGTGAGCCACATAAAAAGATTTTTAAAACTTTAAAAGCATATTAAAAACATTTCTAAAAGGGGAAAAATGTGTAGAGTCAGTTTTTGAATTTGTACTTAAGCTAAAGCTCTAGCTGAGTCCCTTTATAGAATTCAAAACTTTTACAAGCTTTTTAGAAGGCCATGCTTTCTCTAGCGATAATGTTAATTTAGTAGGAAATGTTCCAAATTTAATCAGAGTCGAAATGAAAAAGGAAACTCCGAATTCTTTCCCAGCACAAGATGAGCCAATTGAAGATTAAGTGTCCTGGCTGGGAGACGCAACATCACAGTCACTTGCTGTAGGGGACGGGAATTGTAATATTTCACACAGTATGTTGATGGAGCACAGATGATATTCAGTACTGCCCATAGTTGGCATATCGGCAGCCGGTGCTGTAGTCGATACCTCAGTGCCCGTAGTGCTAGTTGTAGCGCTTATGCTGGTGTCAGTGCTTGTGGTGGCTGAGCTGATGCTCACCCCAGTTGTTAAAGGCACCTGCGGGTTTTCAAGGAATGCATTCGTCAGGATAGGAATACGCTGGGGACACAGCCGAGCATGGGACCTCAGCGGTTCCAGCCTCGTGTTCAAGTCCGCAGGCGTTTCTGACTCGAGTGTCAGACAGATGTCCAACAGGCATTCTTCACCGCAAAACAGGCATCGAAGAACAGGTAAGATGCAGTCCATCCAGACTGGTCTAAACGATAAGAACCAAGAAGCACTCAGTTCTCATAGGCGAGACACGCCCAGATTTGTACCATGCGCTCACGGTATCTACGTTCCAGAAGAGCTTGCGCCATTTCGTTCGTGATTGGGCCGTCCATTGCGTATCAGGTAAATGACGATCAGGATTCCAGCTATTAAAAGCAGTATCAGAGGTAAACCTCCAAAGATGCTTCCAAATACGGAGTGTATAAAATTTGGGATAACTCCAAGGACTGTTTGGAAGGTGCTTAGAAAACCTGACCCTATGGTCTTAAATACGTGTACAATACCACTCGTATCAGACATGTTAAAGATACGACCCACCATTTCTACGAAATGAAAGGGGCAGTTTGTACGAATAAGGGCTTGTATCTCGGTCGAGATCCTTGCAACTTGAAGATGAAAGGTCTCTCGAGTGGAGGTTAAGGGTACAGTTCGCTGTAAAAGCATGGCTTTCATTCTGCTCAAAGCGTCAAATTTTATAAAAGATATCTCTAGCAAAGGCCACAAAGGCGCCTCCCTGACTGTACTTGTTGGGGGAAACAATACTTGCATACAGCAAGTAACCCTGGCGTTCACGGTGACCAGATAGGCGATGCCCGGAAGCATGCCACAGCAACCTTGATCATTCAGCATCAAGTAGCTCCCATTCGAGAGAAACTCGAAAACTGGCGTGATCACGGCAGCTGGAGTCCCTTTCATGTGGCAAGACAGATTTGCCACCGAACCATTACAAGCTCCGTGTAAAATAATATCCTGACACATGAGAGAGCCGCTTAAAGCGTTCCTGCAGTTTGTACCACTCAGGAATACTTCACAATCCCCACTCCGGCACCGAAATCTATATGGTAATTCCCAGGATTCCTTAATGTATTCTTTACCCAATTTTTCATATCTGCCTGCCTTTGCTCAAGGCAATACTGAAACTGAAAGGTCGTGACTGGGAGAGTGATATGGCCGTGGATTAGCCATTCTGTTGATGGTGATTCCACCACTGTGAATGGTAGCCTGTCCAGTTTTTCAATACGCAGCATTGTAAATTTAGCTCCCCTTTGTGCCATTTCTATCTGTGTATCTGTTAGATTGTATTCAGAAAACAGAGACGTACTGTTAATAAAACGCCAAGGCACAAAGCCTGCAGGCAAAGATTGCAGCGTCCAGTTTAATAACATAATAGAACGTAACTGAGATTGGCCGTGTTGTAATATGGCTAAATCCTGTTCCAGTATGTCGATGGCAGAAGATACAATGTTGCCCAATGAATATATCCTGGAGGTCAAAGTTGTTAACCCATTATCTACCACAGCTAAAGCTTTTTCCAAGTTTATACGGTCTATTTCCTGTATTCTCTCTGCGGCCTCTTGTTGGGAAATCTTCCAGTTTTCATTATAGGCAGCATATATGCCTGCATATATGAAACGTTTTTGACGTGTTTTCCTGGGTCCTAGTAAAAAGTCCCTAAGATCCATGTCAAGCGAGAGTAAAGATAAGTGTTGTTTCACTTCTGCAAGTGTTGAGGTTTCTAGCCAACCTAGGCACAACTTCCCAACACTGTAGGATGTCACTACCCCTGGATGTTCTCTCTGTACATAACATGGGTCTGGCCTATGGATACTGTGTCCCTCAGTGATGTTCAGGAATCGCTTATGACAGCTATTCGTGTCTAAGGGCTAAACCACCCACTGTTTCCAATTTGGGTCTGTTCTATTGTACTCTAAGATGTCATCCACTTTTGCCCCTTCTTTTGTAGTTGAATTATGCCACCCCCCCCATATGTCTGTGTTGGAAACCTAGGGGTGTTCAGGTCCTTGCTCTTGGCTAGTCCAAGACAGGATGTCTGTTGCACAGTATCATTTAAAAATATCAGCTGCTGTGGAATGAGGCATGCTCTAAATAGTGCCTCTGTACCCTGGACTTGCCAGTCCCTTGAACCCCAAACTGATTTTAAGTCAATTTCATCTTTCCATAGGTCGAAACCCTGTTCAGACTATTGGGCCAAAAAGGAAGCAGAGTAAATCTGTTTAGTGTTTGTCAACATAATTTTCAGTGCTGATGTTGGTGCAACCTTGTAGTAATATGAGGCTGGATCTGTGGTGTTAAACCCTGAAAAGTATGTAAATTTCTCTGCAAACGTTTGTGAACTACTTTTTGGTGGTGTTGGGCAATGTTCCCACTGATGGTACTCAAAAACATTCCTAGGTGAAATGGATTTGTGCAGGAAATGATGACCATAATGTTGGTAACAGTACAATGTGTCATAATCTGAAGAACCCTCTAACATTTCATTATTAGAAAATGCAGCAGTTTTCTCTAAATCAGACAACATATTATTAACTGTTTCAGAGTCCCAATCATCAGAAAATGTACTTGAGGTAATGATATCACTTAATGAAATTTTAAATATATGATTAATTTTTAAAAGTTCCGTCGGACCGAATATGTTAAAATCAACCTTGTCCCATACTATACCATCCGGTATAGGAACTGCTGTAATGTTCACTGATGACAAGTCTCTTTGCTCACGATGTGATGATGGATGTGGCTTCAGTAGTATGTTGACCTTTTGGGCTGTGGAGCTTTGTTGAAGATAGCATCCATTAATAAGCATACTAAAAGTTAGTACTAAGCCAAGCCAGAAAAGAAAAAACAATATCCCCAAAAGTACCCAGAGTTCAATCCAAGGCGATACCAGGTATGTCTTTTTTAGAAAGTGAAGAAAGTTCTTTATCTGTTGCTTGAATGGTGTTTTGGCTGGCGTCGTTTCCGGCTCGCTTGAATCCAGAGAAAACGTATCAAAGTTCATGAAATAGCCAGAAGCAGTTCGATCAATTGTAGGAATTGCATCGGGATTAGTTGAAATGTTATTTTGCTCTTGATGAGGCATGTTGGCGTAGACTTCTGTATTAGGTCTAATTGCAACTTGTGAATTATTCTAATGTTAATTTTGAATTTGAATATTTGTGTCATGATTCTGCCACGTCAGATTCCTGGTGCACCTTGTCTGGCACCTGTTTGCTGTTTTCTATGGTCTTTGCCAATGCTTGTTGTGACTTTGCCACTAGTCTGTGCCAATGCTTGTTGCAGACTATGATGTTATCAAGGCCTTTTGTCCCTTCTCAGCTCCAGTAGTTTACCTGTGAGCTGGAATCAGGAAACTAATAGGGACCACACCCTGTTCTAGAAGCTTCTTCCTGAGCCCTTTAAATAGGGGCCACACCCTGTTCTCATTGCTGGTTATTGAGAACCCTGAGCTTGAGCAGCAGCTGTTCCTGTTCTCCCGTTGCTGAAAGAAGATTCCGGTTCTGGCAAGAAGACTTCTGTTTTCTTTTCCCAGGTTGTAGATCCTCTCTCAGCTACAATCAGGTAGGATCGTTCCTTTCTTAACCAACAGCATCGTGAAAGGAACTTCGTGCTGTTTTTATTATTTTGCATCTTGAAAGAAAGTTGCATATCGCGCTGAAGTGCTTTTGAGCATTTACATGTTTGGTCATTTTGGCACTGTTGTACATTGCGCTGAAGCGCTCTTTAGTCATTTACATGTTTGGTAATTTTGGCGCTGTTGTACATCGCGCTGAAGCACTCCTTAGTCATTTAAATGTTTGGTAATTTTGGCACTGTTTTACATGTTTGGTGATTTTGGCATTTTTGTACATCGCGCTGAAGCGCTCTTTGGTCATTTACATGTTTGGTGATTTTGGCAACTTGGCACATCGCGCTGAAGCGCTCTTTGGACATTTACATATTGATGACTCTGGCATTTTGGGCACATCGCTTGAAGCGCTCTTGGGGGCATTTGCATACCTGATGACTTTGGCATTGTGTCACATCGCGCTGAAGCGCTTCCTGGACATTTGCATATTTTGAACTCTGATACATAGCACTGAAGCGCTCCCTTGGCCGTTTGAATATTAATCTTCCTCATTAGCATATGTAACGTGTTGTGTATTGCAAAAAGGTTGTTGGAAGTACCACTGTGATATTTAACAGTGGTTAAAACACATCATTACGGAAACATTGTGTCTAAAAGCCAAGTGGCTCTTTATATGAATGTGTGCTTCGTTTTGAAATATGGTTGTTTAACCATAACATTGTATCCTTGAGAATTATAGGAACAGAAATTGTCAGTGAAGCCTGAGAAGACGTACACAACGACTGTTCTATGCATAACCTGCTTTTCTTTTACAGGTATGTTGTCATTGCTTAACCCATGTTAAATATAGTCAAAGAGTTTACGAAGCACGAAAGGAAAGTTAATCAAGGACAACGTCTCGTTCCAGGTCTCCCTCCCCGCAGTACCCACCCTAATTCCTTTCCCCCGTCTAGCCACTTTGATACTGAGTGCAGTTAAGCTTGAGTCAAGGCTGTTGGAAGGTGGGCTTCTTGAGGGTACTGCTCCTGAGGAACCCAGCGGAATTTTACCAGTTCTGACAGAATAACCAGCCCACGAAATTGTTTCCTCCTGAGCAGTATCTTAGGGATGGCCACCTTGGAAGATTTGTGTGCTATGTTGGGAACCATGCAGAAAGAACTATCAGCTGCTAGGCAGGAAACTGCAGCGTTAGCTAATAGGGTCACTCATTTACAGACACAACTAGCGCCATCTCGTCCTCCTGATGTAGTTGCTGCCAGTAGCTCAAATCCATCTACAGTATCGGTAACGGTTCCAATGACTGTTCCTTTGGCACCTCCGGAAAGGTTTGCAGGTGAACCTCACAAATTTCAAACCTTTTTAAAGCAAGTGCAGTTACACTTTATGGTTAAACCCACATCCTTCCCCGACGCTCAATCGCGAATCGCCTTCTTGATCTCTTATTTGAGTGGAGATGCTGCCATGTGGGCAGTCCCTCTTGTGCAATCGGATGACCCATTGCTTTTTAGTTGGTCTCGCTTCAAAACAGAATTTGAAAAGGTCTTCGACCGAAGAACAACAACAGGATCAGCTGATCGAGAGTTATTAGAACTCAAACAGGGACATAAAGACCTGGTCCATTATCTAACCCAATTCAATCGCCTAATAGCAGAAACAAATTGGCAAGAGGACAAAAGGGCGGCCTTATATTATCAAGGCTTAAGAAACGAATTAAAAGATTTGATAGGAACATGTGAAGACCTAATAGCCTTAAGTCCTCGGTTAGACCACAGAGTTTCGGATCGTAAAGGAGACATAAAACGATTGGAATTCAGACCTTCCATTCGACCTAAAGAAAAAACACACTTTGTATCACAGGATACTAGTGAACCAATGGAAATTGGAAATATACGAAAACCCTTAACCTCTGAAGAAAAAAAGTCTCGTTGGAAAAAAGATCTATGTCAATATTGCTGCAAAAAAGGACATTTTGTCAAAGACTGCTTAGCAAAGCCAAATACAACTGCGACCAAAGTGGAAAACTAAAATACTCGGATAACAGCCAGGAGACTTTCTCGAGTACTAAATCTTTGCCTCCTGATCAATCTGTTGCCAACACTTTGCAAATCTCCGTTCCCCATCTAGTATTAAACGTACAGTTCACCATTTCTCAGCAAGAGCCTAAAACTGTGGTGGTCATGGTGGAATCTGGAGCCAACGGCAACTTTATCGATGCCGCTTTCGCAACAAAATTCGAAATACCTACCTTAGTAAAAACTAAACCAGAAATGGTTAATGGGGTAGATGGCAAACAATTAACATCTGGACTGATTACTCATTCTACTATTAAAGTAACTATGACATGTTTTACTCAGGATCAAGCGCACGTGGAGGAAATATCCTTTGATATCATTGATGCTCCCCAATTTGGTGTCACCCTCGGGATGCCTTGGTTGACCGACCATAATCCCTCAATAGACTGGTCTAAGAGAAGTGTTACTTTTCAGTCAGAATGGTGTCAACAGGAATGTTTACACCCACAAGAAAATATGTCCAAACTCTTAGTTCAAGATCATACCAAGTCTACTGCTCATTATATCGCTACAGCTGCGGAGCAGGACATAGAATTACTTGCAGTGTATGACGAGTTCTGAGATGTATTCTGTGAGAAAAGTGCTGAGATCCTTCCCCCTCACAGAACATACGACTGTGAAATAGACCTTGTACCTGGTGCCAAGATTCCCTGTAGCAGGATCTATGCACTTACTGAACAAGAGAACCAACATCTTAGAGACTACCTAGACAAATTTTTGAAGAATGGTTTCATTCGCCCTTCCAAGTCTCCAGCCGCGTCCCCTCTGTTTTTTGTGCCCAAAAGTAATGGGGAATTTCGCGCGTGCATAGACTATCGCGCTTTAAATAACATCACGATTAAAAACCGATATCCTTTGCCACTTATCCCGGTTCTTTTGGACCAGGTAAGATCAGCAACTATTTACACCAAGTTGGATCTGAGAGGGGCATACCATCTCGTATGTGTCCGAGCCAGAGACGAGTGGAAGACTGCTTTTCGAACTCGTTTTGGCTTGTTCGAATACTGCGTAATGCCCTTTGGCTTATGCAACGCCCCTGCGGCGTTTCAATTTTTATAAATGATATCTTACGAGATTTTCTTGACAGGTTCGTCATCGCTTACATTGATGATTTGTTGATCTATTCACAGTCTGTCTCGGAACATGAGAAACATGTAAAACTGGTATTAAACACCCTGCGCCAACATGGCCTGTTTTGTAATCTATCTGAGTGCGAATTCCACACCTACAAAGTGGAATTCTTAGGTTTCATATTGTCACCTCAAGGAATCACAATGGCACCCAGAAAAGTTCAGGCAATATTAGACTGGCCAGAACCAACCTCAGTGAAAGATATCCAGCGATTTCTAGGATTCGCGAATTTTTATCGTCGCTTCATCAAGCAGTTTTCCAGCAAAGCAAGTCCTTTAACAAAATTGCTAAGGAAACATGTTCCATTCCAATGGACGCCAGAAACCAAATCTGCCTTTCAAACCCTTAAAACTGCATTTACAACAGCCCTTGTTTTAAATCATCCAGACATCGATCAGCCTTTCATAATTGAAGCGGATGCTTCAGACACTGCAATTGGGGCAATTCTATCTCAAAAGGATGAACAAACTAACCAATTATATTCCATAGCATTCCTATCCAAAACATTTTTACCTGCTGAGATGAACTATACAATGGCAGAAAAAGAACTGTTGGCTATTCGTCCCGCCTTTAAAGAATGGCGCCATTATCTTCTAGGTGCAAAACATACGGTGACTGTCTATATGGACCTTCGTAATCTCTAATTTTTACGATGTGCTCGAGCTTTGACACCTCGACAGTTACGTTGGACCATATTCTTTGCAGAATTTAATTTTGTTAATATGTTCAGACCTGGCAAAATAAATAACAAAGCAGATGCTTTATCTCGATGCGAAACAGCAGAAGAAAAAACAAAAAAGGCAATTACACCTCCATCCATAATTCCAAAAGAACAAATTATCGGAGTTACCATGTCTGAACAATTTTTTCAAGACATAAGAAAAAGTATGCCGTTAAAACAGATCTTAAATTGGCAGCAAAAGGACAAAGAGAGAACTATTATTCAAGGATTACCGTTTCAAAAACCACTCCTATACATTCCATCAAAATCATTACAAAAACAAGTCTTACAATGGTGTCACACAAAACCATTAGCTGGACATCCAGGAATAGCAAAAACCCAAAAGCTTGTCCAAAGACATTTCTGGTGGCCTACCTGGAGACAAGATGTTATCCAATATGTAACTCAATGTGACATTTGTGCTCAAGCTAAAGGAGATCATAGAGCAAAAAAGGATTATTGCAGCCCCTTCCTACTCCAACGCGGCTCTGGGAAGATATATCCATGGACTTTATTACGGACTTACCCAAGGATCAAGGGAAAACCACCATTTTAGTGGTGGTCGACAGACTGTCAAAGATGGCTCACTTTATTGCTTGTGAGAAAATGCCAACAGCAACTCAGTTAGTAACCTTACTGGTTCAAAACATAGTAAGATTACATGGTTTGCCTTGCACTATTACTTCCGATCGAGGGGCGCAATTTACGTCAAAAGTATGGAAAGCTTGGTGCGACACTTTACAGATAAAAAGAAACTTGTCCACAAGTGTCCATCCGGAATCGGATGGCCAAACAGAGCGAGTGAACCAGGTATTAAAACAATATTTACGATGCTATGTATTTAAACAACAAGGCTCGTGGGTGAATCTCCTCTGGGAAGCTGAATTCGCCTACAATAATTTAAAGCACGCTTCCACGAACATGTCACCATTTTTCGCGAATCATGGCTTTCATCCACATTACGATCCATTGCTGTTAGCACAACCTCACACTAATATACCATCTTTGGACTCTAGATTACAAGGAATGACTGCTATTATAAAAAATTTACAAAGAAACGTACAGAAAGCAAAAACAAACTATTAAAGATTTGCTGATAGAAAAAGAAAAATAGGACCAAAGTACAAGACTGGTGAATTCGTCTGGCTCTCTACAAGAAATTTTCAGTTCAAAAAGAAATATAAATTCCATCCACGATTTATTGGACCGTTTGAGATCGAGAAATGTGTAAATCCAGTAGCATTTAAATTAAAATTACCAAGTTCCATGAAAATCTATCCTGTGTTTCATACTACGTTGTTAAAACCAGCAAAGACCAAACGACAAGCTGGTCCACCACCTCTCCTCGTTGGAGATCATGAGGAATATGAAGTACACAGTATAAAGGGTAATAAACGCATAAAAAGAAAATTGTGGTATTTAGTTTCATGGAAAGGCTATGGTCCAGACGAAGTTTCATGGGAACCAAGTGATGCTATTCATGCACCACATTTGATACCTACATTTCACAGACAGCATTCAGAGGCTCCCACGTGACTGGCGTTGTGAGCACTTTTGATGGGGTGGACTGTCATGATTCTGCCACGTCAGATTCCTGGTGCACCTTGTCTGGCACCTGTTTACTCTTTTCTATTGTCTTTGCCAATGCTTGTTGTGAATTGGCTACTTGTCTGTGCCAATGCTTGTTGCAGACTATGACGTTATCTGTTTACTGTTTTCTATTGTTTTTGCCAATGCTTGTTGTGACTTTGCCACTTGTCTGTGCCAATGCTTGTTGCAGACTATGATGTTATCAAGGCCTTTTGTCCCTTCTCAGCTCCAGTAGTTTACCTGTGAGCTGGAATCAGGAAGCTAATGGGGACCACACCCTGTTCTAGAAGCTTCTTCCTGAGCCCTTTAAATAGGGGCCACACCCTGTTCTCATTGCTGGTTATTGAGAACCCTGAGCTTGAGCAGCAGCTGTTCCTGTTCTCCCGTTGCTGAAAGAAGATTCCGGTTGCAGCAAGAAGACTTCTGTTTTCTTTTCCCAGGTTGTAGATCCTCTCTCAGCTACAATCAGGTAGGATCGTTCTTTTCTTAACCAACAGCATCGTGAAAGGAACTTTGTGCTGTTTTTGTTATTTTGCATTTTGAAAGAAAGTTGCATATCGCGCTGAAGTGCTTTTGAGCATTTACATGTTTGGTAATTTTGGCACTGTTGTACATCGCGCTGAAGCGCTCTTTAGTCATTTACATGTTTGGTAATTTGGCACTGTTGTACATCGCGCTGAAGCGCTCCTTAGTCATTTGCATGTTTGGTAATTTTGGCACTGTTTTACATGTTTGGTGATTTTGGCATTTTTGGTACATCGTGCTGAAGCGCTCTTTGGTCATTTACATGTTTGGTGATTTTGGCAACTTGGCACATCGCGCTGAAGCGCTGTTTGGACATTTACATATTGATGACTGGCATTTTGGGCACATCGCGCTGAAGCGCTCTTGGGGGCATTTACATACCTGATGACTTTGGCATTGTGTCACATCGCGCTGAAGCGCTTCCTGGACATTTGCATATTTTGAACTCTGATACATAGCGCTGAAGCACTCCCTTGGGCGTTTGAATATTAATCTTCCTCATTAGCATATGTAATGTGTTGTGTATTGCAAAAAGGTTGTTGGAAGTACCACTGTGATATTTAACAGTGGTTAAAACACATAATTACGGAAACATTGTGTCTAAAAGCCAAGTGGCTCTTTATATGAATGTGTGCTTCGTTTTGAAATATGGTTGTTTAACCATAACATTGTATCCTTGAGAATTATAGGAACAGAAATTGTCAGTGAAGCCTGAGAAGACGTACACAACGACTGTTCTATGCATAACCTGCTTTTCTTTTACAGGTATGTTGTCATTGCTTAACCCATGTTAAATATAGTCAAAGAGTTTACGAGGCACGAAAGGAAAGTTAATCAAGGACAACGTCTCGTTTCAGGTCTCCCTCTGCAGTACCCACCCTAATTCCCTTCCCCCGTCTAGCCACTTTGATACTCAGTGCAGTTAAGCTTGAGTCAAGGCTGCTGGAAGGTGGGCTTTTTGAGGGTACTGCTCCTGAGGAACCCAACAGAATTTTACCAGTTCTGACAGTTTGGTTCATGTGGAACAAGTTCCATTGCATTGTTGCTTAGTCCTTCATTCCTTACAGGTGGCTCTTCAAACGTGATGAGTCTTTCTGTTTGAACTTCTTGGATAGTAGATAGAGGAGGGCGTCTGCTACTGTGGAGACCACAACGCCTACTGCTTATTATTGGCCACATAGTGTGGTTTGATTAAGTCGATTGAGACAAATCTTTTCTCCTTTTTCCCGGCAAGCGGTGGCAGAAGTACAGTTCTTGTTCCTTGTACTGCAAGGACTGGTACAGGTGTTCTGTATGAAGGTCCAAATTCCTTTTTGTCCGCAATTTTCTCTCTGACCAGATCCCCGACTTTTGGGATCCAGACAGGTCTTGCCATGTCTGCCTTGACTTCCCCAGTGGCGGTCTGCTTGAGTCGGACATTGCTTTGTTTTGCCCTGGATTCATTTAGATCCTGTAAAACAGCCAAACGATCATGGATATCAAATGGTTTTTCATCCGCCACTGCGCCTTCACAATCAAGATCAGGTACCCACATTTGTGTCCCAAAGAGGACTTCATATGAAGTGACACCCCCTAGAGAGTTTCTTGGCTGGTTGTTTAATGCCCGCTGTACCCCATAAAGGTGTTTGACCCAACTTCCGCCCTTGCCTAATACCCTAGCTGTTAAAGATTGCTTTAAGTCCCGGTTTTTCCTCTCCACAACTGAATTTCCCTTGGGATGGTACGGAGAGGAGTACCGCAATGCTACGCCCATTCCTTCCATGGCCTCTTTGTAAGCCCGAGAGCTAAACGCAGGGCCGCAGTCAGAATGTAACGTGCTAACTACGTATGTGCCGATAAAGACTCGCAAATCTTTTATAACAGTTTGAGCGTCAGCCGAGTGCTGAGGCCAGACCTTGAGGAAACTTGAGCTGGTTGCACATGAACGGACAACCTAATGCTGTCTAATAATGGTATCTGTACTGGACGTGTTGTGGTGGACCCTTTCATCTGCTTGCAGATGTTGCAGTTCCAGACTATGGGGCCGATTCCGATCTCGGCCGGAAGCGAACCTAACACTATTCGTCCGGAAAAAATACAAGCCGAATGCGTGTTTCCCGACCGAATCGTACACTCGTCCGGACGAACAAGTACGATGCGTATAACAACCCAGTTACCGAACGAGCCGTACTCACCCAATCCAGCTCCTGTTCCCCGCCCAAGCCGGATCCGTAAACGCCGATTCGAGCCGCACGTAAGCAAATACACAGCACCTTCCGGCCGGACTAGTATGATGCGCATTCCGTACGCGCCGAACCCGTCGCTACGTCCGGCACGTTTGAGCATCCGGGCGAGCCGTACATAAGCTCCGTTTCGCGCCACAAGACAATCCACGGCTACGAGACGAACAAGCCAGCGACGAGTACGAGTCGAAGACACGAGAAACCCGAACGAGACGATCCAAGCATGAATCCCATTGCGCAGGTCCTACCTATACTCTACATCTATTACCGGGACCGGCACGGTCGCGTACAGCGCAGACGGTAAGTCAAACACCAACAATACAAACAAACTACACGTACCCGAAATATGTCACACACACATAGGGATGCACAAATTACGTACACAAGCAACAGCAGAACCATAGGGGTGGGATGGCCAACACCAATGCCATACACACCCATAGGGGGATGGATGCCTACCACCAACACCACCCTATAACCACCCCTACTCATGGGTGGCTAGATGCCTGCTACTACCATCACCACTATCCAGGGGGGCCTGGATGCCTGTCACTACTACCATACCCACCCTTAGGGGGCTAGATGCCTGCCACTACTACCACCCCTACTCAGGGGGGCCTGGATGCCTGTCACTACCACCACCACTAATCATGGGTGCCTGGATGCCTGTCACTACTACCATCCCCACCCTTAGGGGGATGGATGCCTGCCACTACCACCACCCCTATCCAGGGGGGGCTGGATGCCTGTCACTACTACCATCCCCACCCTTAGGGGGATGGATGCCTGCCACTACCACCACCACTATCCAGGGGGGGCTGGATGCCTATCACTACTACCATCCCCACTCATGGGGGGCTGGATGCCTGTCACTACTACCATCCCCACTCATGGGGGATGGATGCCTACCACTACCACCACCTCTAATCATGGGTGCCTGGATGCCTGTCACTACTACCATCCCCACCCTTAGGGGATGGATGCCTGCCACTACCACCACCACTATCCAGGGGGCTGGATGCCTGTCACTACTACCATCCCCACTCATGGGGGGCTGGATGCCTGTCACTACTACCATCCCCACTCATGGGGGATGGATGCCTACCACTACCACCACCCCTAATCATGGTTGCCTGGATGCCTGTCACTACTACCATCCCCATCCTTAGGGGGATGGATGCCTGCCACTACCACCACCACTATCCAGGGGGCCTGGATGCCTGTCACTACTACCATACCCACCCTTAGGGGATGGATGCCTGCCACTACCACCACCACTATCCAGGGGGCCTGGATGCCTGTCACTACTACCATACCCACCCTTAGGGGCTGGATGCCTGCCACTACTAATACCCCTATCCAGGGGGGGCTGGATGCCTGTCACTACTACCATCCCCACACATGGGGGGATGGATACCTACCACTACCACCACCCCTAATCGTGGGTGCCTGGATGACTGTCACTACTACCATCCACACCCTTAGGGGGATGGATGCCTGCCACTACCACTACCACCACCCCTAATCGTGGGTGCCTGGATGACTGTCACTACTACCATCCACACCCTTAGGGGGATGGATGCCTGCCACTACCACCACCACTATCCAGGGGGGCCTGGATGCCTGTCACTACTACCATACCCACCCTTAGGGGGCTGGATGCCTGTCACTACTACCATCCCCACACATGGGGGGATGGATGCCTACCACTACCACCACCCCTAATCATGGGTGCCTGGATGCCTGTCACTACTACCATCCCCCACCCTTAGGGGGATGGATGCCTGCCACTACCACCACCCCTACTCAGGGGGGCCTGGATGCCTGCCACCACCACCACCCCTACTCAGGGGGCGCTGGATGCCTGTCACTACTAACATCCCCACTCATGGGGGGATGGATGACTACCACTAACACCATCCCTACTCATAGGACGGGTAATGCATGACACAACCAGTATACTCCCACATAAGGAATGACAGAAAATTACATCCCCCCAACACCCTGACAAGCGTGTGTAGTCTGTGTCAAATGCCTACAAGACTGAACATGACATTGAACATACAATGTGACCCCCTAACACATGTGTCACACATAAATGTGTGTGGCCTCCACAATGCAAGCCGACCATGGCCACTGTGGCAATGGGCTCGAACACCCCATCACCACAGTGACCAAAAGGGAAGTGTGGTGTCCATAGCTGATGCACTTTTTGAACAGTGTGGCAATGGGGCCTAAAGCCCCATCACCACAGTGACCAAAAGGGAAGTGTGGTGTCCATAGCTGATGCACTTTTTGAACAGTGTGGCAATGGGGCCGAAAGCCCCATCACCACAGTGACCAAAAGGGAAGTGTGGTGTCCATAGCTGATGCACTTTTGAACAGTGTGGCAATGGGGCCTAAAGCCCCATCACCACAGTGACCAAAAGGGAAGTATGGGGTCCATAGCTGATGCAACTTTTGAACAGTGTGGCAATGGGGCCTAAAGCCCCATCACCACAGTGACCAAAAGGGAAGTGTGGTGTCCATAGCTGATGCACTTTTTGAACAGTGTGGCAATGGGGCATAAAGCCCCATCACCACAGTAACCAAAAGGGAAGTGTGGTGTCCATAGCTGATGCACATTTTTGAACAGTGTGGCAATGGGGCCTAAAGCCCCATCACCACAGTGACCAAAAGGGAAGTGTGGTGTCCATAGCTGATGCACTTTTTGAACAGTGTGACAATGGGGCCTAAAGCCCCATCACCACAGTGACCAAAAGGGAAGTGTGGTGTCCATAGCTGATGCACATTTTTGAACAGTGTGGCAATGGGGCCTAAAGCCCCATCACCACAGTGACCAAAAGGGAAGTGTGGTGTCCATAGCTGATGCACTTTTTGAACAGTGTGGCAATGGGGCATAAAGCCCCATCACCACAGTGACCAAAAGGGAAGTGTGGTGTCCATAGCTGATGCACTTTTTGAACAGTGTGGCAATGGGGCATAAAGCCCAATCACCACAGTGACCAAAAGGTAAGTATGGGGTCCATAGCTGATGCAACTTTTGAACAGTGTGGCAATGGGGCCGAAAGCACCATCACCACAGTGATCATAAGGTAAGTGTAGTCATGGTAAAAGCTGCCAAAGCCAAACTGCATGGATGAATCCTGGTCACACAACAACAAACACATCAGTGGCATAGTAGTGCTTGTGTCCCATAGGAACATAGATTGGTCGAGGCAAACAGTGCAGTGTCACTGAAACATCGTTGTGGCCATGTGCATACAAACATCACCCATGGGGTCCCACATTGTCAACATTCACAAATAACACAATGACAGAAGTGACCATCATAATGCTGACCCACATATCTGCACCAATGGACACACAAATGTAGATATCCTGTGGAGACTGTAGATGTCAGGTGAACAAATACCATACCATGGCAGCAATGGGACATACAAACCATGATTATTGTGCTGACTGATGACCTAGGAGTCCCAGGGACAGCAAGAGAAAGCCACCAAACAACATACAGCCAATGGCACACTCAAGATATGCCAATGCAGTGGTGCTACGGCACAAACACAAACAGGCAGACTCACACTGCATATCAAACACAACGGGTGATGGGGGGGTGTGCCAGTGTCCCCAGCAACCACACAACACATGAGGAGGCCTGAATTCCAACCACACAGATGTCTATACAGTGCCAGACAAAAGTTACTCATGGATCGGATACCCCTGTGTGGGCAATCAGGCATTGTTAGATGAGAGGGAGCCCAAATTACACATGTCACACAAGCTTGTAGGAACAGCAAATTACACAGCAAGAGACAGACCCACCACAGCACTACCCCCAGGGACCCCACATTGTGCTGACACTAGCCTGCATGAGAATCCCACTGTGATGACAAAGGTAGATGTCGTTCACACTGTGAACCACAGCCATGTGTCCTGAGCAACAAACTACCATCACACCTACACAAGCTCTAATCAATCAGCACGGCCTGCCAGCCAAGGCCAATATGGAGGTAGGGGTCTAGCCGTGCAACAACTCACATTTGCACACACTCAACACCACACACCCTGATCTCCACCAATGTGCAGCAGTGAAGCTCACATGGACTGGTGACATTGCACATGCACCCATGACAATACCAGGGGTGGTGGTGGGAACTAAGGTGCAGAAAGCCATCACACATGGCCAGTCAACAAGACTCGTCAATGTCTGACACACAGCACAGTACGCTGTACATGGGCATGATGTGAAATCCACCACAATCAATGGGATCCTGGCCATAGTCACACACCAACGAAGAAGCCAAGGTGACACACTAAGAACACACGTACACAACTTCCAACATTGCAGCTCTGACCCTGAGCAGTGGCAGCAGTCACACACACAACGTGTCACAATCACTGAAAGCTACCACAAACTGTAAATCACATGACTTGTGTAAACAACAAGTGCCAAGGGGAATCCTGAATGTCTCCCATCTGCGTTTGACCACATCCCCAGCCCTGACAACAAAGACAACCTGGGATGACAACCTCATGAACATTAGTTTGCCATGCACCCACATCACAGAGAAACCAGGTCAAAGATGCTGGATGAACACAGAACAACTCAGCAAGCATCACAAACAGGAACATCCCTAGGGACACAGCCTGTGTAGGAAAAGGGAAGGGAACACGCACAGACATGCTTACACAACACACAACACAGGCCCACGCAATGTCACCGGATTACACACTGCCATGAGGGCACTCCACTCCTGTGGAAGGTCCGCTGTGCCAAACCTTGTCTGTGCATGACCCAAACATGTCAGCAGAACACTCCGTCAGTCAGTCAACAACTACAACACACAGAAGGCTCTGCTCACATCATCCTGGGTACGGGAGTGTCACGTCAGTCATCTGCATACACCCAAAACACGTGTAAAGCAAGCTGCACTGTATACACAGATGAGTCCTTCGACATTGATGTGCAAAACTGCATGTCCAGTGGAGCTGGGCACACAGTCAGGGAAATCGGAACATTGAACAGTGGTAAGCCCACCAGATGTGCATCAGTGTAAGACAAAGATGTTCATTTACAAATGCTAAACGTACATCCCTGTGTCAAATGCTGAACATTACACCCTCAGACTGCAGCAAAGGATGCCATAGATCCAGACTACAACAGGACACAAATCCCATGGACCACATGGAGTCCATCACAGCAACACTTCATTTTCCTGATATGAACACTATTACAACTGCAAATGCAGGATGCTACTCATCCACATCATGTACATCAAATGAAAAGCCACAATTAAACAAAAAGAGGCTTTATTCAGCAAAAGTCAAGGTAAACTCTGAAGTCCAAAGGAAACTAAGGCCAATGGCCAGTCCAAAATCACAGTCCCAACAGGGTGATAAGTGACAACTGGTCACCCATTGCTTGCCTGCACTGGTACGGACAGGGGACAGCCCCCTTGGAGGGGCATACAAGGGGCAGGCCAGGCACCGCATGGACAGGATCAGGGGATGGCAGAGTGAGGCAGTGAAGGGGTGGTGGGTGCAGGAGTGTCACCGGCAACTGCAGTGGAGGTGTCTGACTCAGGGGGGGCCGGCACCACTGTGGTACACAAGTCAGTTGGTGTGGGTGCTGCAACCACTGCAGTGGGCTGGCCTGATGTAGTGGACTTGGTCCCCACTGCAGTGCCCGAGTCAGACGGGGTGGTTGTGGACTCCACTGCAGTGCATGACTCCAAGGGAGTGGAAGGGTGGCAGATGAGGTGGGCAGGACAGAGGGGGGGACCCGGTCTCCACACCAGTGGCCCTAACAGGCAGAGCATCTGGATTGGGGGTGGAAGAGCAAGTGGCAGGGGGGGAGGGCCTAAGCAGTATGGGGATGCGGTATCGGTGTGTGGGGGAACCTGGGGCAGGGTGTGGCGGGGGAACCTGTGGAGTGGTGGCCTGGGGGATGGAGGAGAGAGACTGGGTGGTGGAGCTGCATGGTGGTGGTGGGGTCTTGCTCTTCCTGGTCCGGGGGGACTTCCGAATGGGGTCCTGTGTCTGCCTGTGCCTGGGGGAGGGTGTCCGGGGGCGAGGGGCACTCCCTCTGTGTGGGTGGACATCCTCTTCCCCGGTATGCTGGATCAGCAGGATCGGAGGGGAAGAGGCCGAGGTCACACAGGAAGATCTGCTGTGTAGGTGGGGTAGCAGGTGAGGCAAGGGAAGGGGTCTTGGAGGGAGAAGATTTGGAGGACTGCGGAGTGACTGTGGATGCCTGTGTGTGTGTCTGTTCCCCATCCCCTGTGTGTGTGGTCTCAGTCCCCTGAGGATGCTTGTGTGCACGTCTTGTCTTTCTCTTGGGTGTGTCTGTGCTGCTCGTGTCTGTGTGCTTGGGTGATTGTGCAGGTGTGCATGTGCTTTGGACAGGTAGGGTGGCAGGAAGTGTGGATGGGGCAGAGGTGGGAGGGGTGAGGGACTGTTGGAGGAGGGACACAGCTGCCGTCAGGGAGGAGTCCATGGACTTATTGCTCCTCTGTAGGGCAGACATACCCGTCGAGATGCCCTCCATGAACGACACCAGCTGTGTCAACAGAGTGGTGTGTGCATGGAGGACACTCAGCATTGCTGTCTGCCCTACATGGAGCTGCCGAAGGAGGTACACAGACTTCTCACTCAGGGCAGCAGGGGAGCCTCCACGGACCTCAGGAATGGGAGCCAATGGGAGGGCGGTGGTGGTGGTGGTGGGCCAGACAGACTAGCTGGCCTTTGGTGGCTGCTGAGACCCGCCTCCACAAGGGAGTCATCCTCCGAGCTGCTGTGGTCCTCAGCTGAGGAGGATGGTGCTGAGGACTCCTCGGTGTGGCTCCCTCGCCCTCTGTGCCACTGGGTCCCTCTGACCACTCGTCGGATGCTGACCCAGTCTGGCTCCGCTGCTCCTCCTGGTCCGTGGAGCTGTCCCCTCCTGTGGCCGTGGATGTATCTGCAAACAATTAGGGAAACAGACAAACATCAGTCACCTGCACTGACCGCACACACCACAGTAAGTACAGCACATCACAGAGCAAGCCCTGGCATCCTTAGTTGAACATTGCCTAAAGTCCTCACACAGATTCGGGGAAGCCAATTGTCAGTCTGATGGTCAACCATGGGACTCACACCCCTCCTGCCCTTGCACCCATCTGTCTGGTGCCTGTCTGATGGTAAGACCCCAGTGTGGACACATGCACCACCTACACAGTTGTTGGACATTGCAGGGAACACGGTGAAGTATGTGAACATGCACACATCACATCTCTTGCCACTGAGTCAGTGCAGGTGTCCAGAGAAAGGGATGGCCAGAGTCTAAATAGAAATGCATGTGATGCATACCAGCACCAGACACCATGATCCACCCATGTCCGGGTAGTCAATGCCACAATGGGGTGCATGTTGCACATGTCACTCCCCTGCAGGATCAGTCTTAGGAAGTTTAATGCCATGACACAGGCATGCGTGCAAATTCATACATCACTGTCTCCAGTCACATGGCCATGGCAGCCAGCCAACAACAGTCTGCACTGTGTCACAGTCCTAGGACATGGGGAATGCAAGTTATGTAACTGACAAGTGCACATGTCCATCCCCCAAAAACAACATCATCTGAACTACTATTTGTCCACGTCATACCAATTGGACATATGGGGGACACGAAACACAACTCTCTGAACATGAGCACCTCACAGTGTGCTGTGAATGAAAAACAGCTGCCTGAAAGTCACAGTCGCATACACCTGTGTGCACAGTCAAGTGATCAGACACCTATAAGTCACAGAAGTATCGTCTCTCATGGTCACATCTCAGATGGCATGCTGAGCCATAACCGACAAACATACCAGTAGTCCTGACAACGAAGCCACAGCACAATGACACAGAGGCAGACACCTGAGGGAACATGTCACTGATCACAACATGTCAGATGATCCACAGGAGTGGGAGTACAGAGTGTATTGTATGCCCTGGAGTAGGCATGACTGTCCAGCTCCACCTCTAAGAGGGATGAGTCCTGGACAGTAGGCAGGTGTCTAAGCATGTGTGACACACTTGATATACATACTCCTGAGGCCCAAACATTCTTCCCACCCACAGCATGGGGGTGTGCCAAATACCCCAGGGACATGTGGTGAATCAGATCAGCAAGTGGACCACAAATCAAAGTTACACCCAGATTACATGTCAGGACTTGGGCATTGTGTGAGCAATTGACCCAACCATGAATCCCACAACATAGTCACCGGAACAAATGCTGTCCCCCACCTTGAGCAAAGCAAAATGCAATGACACAGTCCCCAAGTGACACAATTTCCTGACTGTAAGGGCCACACATATGCGTATCAGATGAGGAGTGGGCATGTCACAATAGAGGGTCATGGGTCCTGGACCACAAGACTGATGTACTGTGGAAGTTTAACCAGGCCAGAGGAGGGCACATAGCATGTCAGACAAAGTGCACAGTGCTGTCATGGACTCACCCCCTCCTTGCTGCTGTCTGGCCTTCAGCTGCCCATCCAGGTCAGGGAAGACCACCGCCAGGATCCTGAGCATGTGGGGGTCAGGGTCCGGTGTCCGCCCCTCCTGCGAGGAGGCGACAGCTTCAGCTGGACCCTTGCGATCCTCCGGGTCCAGCCTCGAAGGTCCTGCCACCTCTTCTGGCAGTTGCGGATCCAGCGCTTGTAGTCCCCCACGGATCTTACTGCCCGGGCGATGGTCAGCCAGATTTTCTGTTTCTGGTGGGCATCAACCTGTGAGGATGACAAAGTGAAAATGCCATTACTACACATGCAACATGTCCGTGCATCACACAGTTGGATATACATGTCTCAATCACTGGGGCACATGATGTACACAGGCAGTGCAACGATGGCTATGAACAGTTTGCCAGCAGTTACTACATGGTATCATTGCATGGAAAGTAAACCTTGTTGGAATGCACTGTTACTGTACCTGTTCAGTGCATGTAACTACACACTTTGGGGGCTTAGAACTACTCAGTGAGCATGCTAGCCAGTGGTGTGCACACTGTAAGTCCTGCTAGTCAGACAACATGCAAAATTAGAAAGGCAGTGGACAGCACACTCACCTGCTCCCCTGGTGTCCCATACAGCTTGTGGACTGTGGAAGGAGGCTGTCCAGCAGGGCCTGGTTCTCCTCAAGGCTGAAGGCTGGGGCTCTCTCCACAGTACGTGCCATTGCAGTAGCCAGAGGATGCAGAGACAGCAGCAGTGTTGGTGGCAGATGTCGTCCTGGAGCATGTAGTGCAGGCAAGTGAGCTCTCAGGGGAACAGCCAGCATTATATGTGTGCTGCAGAGGCAGATACTGTCCCATGTGTCCAAAGTGATAGGTCCAAGTCATTTGCATCTTCTGAATCTGACCAATCCATGGAATAGCAGCACTAATACACGCCCACAGCATCCTTCAAATCTTCAACTTCATGACACCCATGATTTTGCAACATTGTTGTGGCTGGCCAACTGATTTCACTGCATCAGACTCGTTGGAGCTTCGAAAACGTGTCCGTTGCCATGCCAGGCCCCAGCCAATGCGTGCGCACCGATCGGTCCATTGCTGTACAACGCGTATTTCGGGATACAACGCGTACCCGCTCACAACAGATGCAATGGGCCGGCCGGGCACACCGATCGGTCCATTGCTGTACAACGCGTATTCCGGGATACAACAGATGCAATGGGCCGGCCGGGCACACCGATCGGTCCATTGCTGTACAACGCGTACCCGCTCACAACAGATGCAATGGGCCGGCCGGGCACACCGATCGGTCCATTGCTGTACAACGCGTACCCGCTCACAACAGATGCAATGGGCCGGCCGGGCACACCGATCGGTCCATTGCTGTACAACGCGTATTCCGGGATACAACAGATGCAATGGGCCGGCCGGGCACACCGATCGGTCCATTGCTGTACAACGCGTATTCCGGGATACAACAGATGCAATGGGCCGGTCGGGCACACCGATCGGTCCATTGCTTTACAACGCGTACCTGTACAGGTCAGTCGCATATGTCACCATGCTTGTCACTGGTGAACGTATGCCAGCCACATATACCTGCCAGAGACACAGGGGCACACCTACAACACCACACCCTGTCCACACTGTTTCCTAATGCATGTAAGGCTGCATTACCTTTTCTGTGTATGGGGGTTGACATGTGGTTTCTGTGGTGGCACTTGTGGGCAGCCACACCCAGGCTGTGCATGTGTTAATGGGGACAGGGTCCTTTGTGTGTTGTGCACATGACCACTGTGATGTGCAACAGTTCATTTTGGAGCATGTGGCATGGTCACATTTCCAGGTTGTGTATGTGTGTGACATGTCACATACCCCCAGGGTCCCATGGGGGGAAGGCCTGTACGTCACAGGATGAGCCATAGCCACAATAGGGATGTCCCTCCACAGTCTGTGTGCATGTTGTGTTTCCGATGTCTCTGATTCCATGTGCAAGATGGGAGACAGTCTCCACATCAACGTTGTTTGTGCATGGACTTTGATGTTGTGCATCACTGGCGTCCATGTCTGTCCTGCGGAGGCGACCGGGGCCACTACCTGTGGGAGTCATGTTTGTTTTTCTGACGTGTACATGATACGCCATGTCATGCCAGGGTCCATGTGGCAAGACAGGGTCACTGGGAATGTACCTGTCAATGAGCTGTGATGCCTGTGGCGCATCTGACCAGACATGTCACTGTGGTGTGTGTGTGGAACGTGACAGCAGGAAATGGGTACTGTGACACAGCCTAATGGTTTCCCATAGCACAACCTGGTACCTGTTGTGCACACATGTTGTACTGAGAAGTTAGATGATGGGCATGTAGGTGTGAGTTATGTCCGAACAGAACGGCACACACATCAAGTACTTGTGTCTCGTAATGATGTATCATGTGAAATTGAGTATGGTGAATGGCACATATGTGGGGTGACTGACAATCTTTCTTTCTTCAACCTATGCACTGCAGGGCTCCAACTGTCCATAGACCATTCCCTGACCTGGCAACGATGGTGGAACGTGACAGCATCTGACGGTACCGCTTCACCAGGCAGCTGATTGAGGATTTGGCAGTGCGCTTGGCACCACATTTGCAACCTGGCCGGCCGTACCCTACGGCGCTGACACCCAAGGTGAAGGTAATGGCAGCCCTACACTTCTTTGCCACCGGTACCTTTCAACACACTGTGGCGACTGCCGGTGGGATGTCACAGACTATGTTCAGCCGTGTGCTACGCGATGTTTTGGAGGCAATGTTGAGATGCCTGAACCAGTACATCTATTTCCCTACACGTCAACAACTCACTGACGTCAAGAGTGACTTCTATGCCCTGGGGAGGATGCCACATGTCATTGGCTCCATTGATGGGACATATGTGGCTTTGATACCACCACAGGCACATGAGCAGGCATACCGGAACCGTAAACATTACCATTCGATCAATGCTCTGGTGGTATGCCTTGCAGATATGAGCATCACACATGTGTGTGCCCGTTTCCCTGGTTCAGCACATGATGCCTACGTGATGAGGAGTAGTCGCATCCCGAGGATGATGGCACAGATGCAGAACCAGCGTGCCTGGCTTGTCGGTGTGTACTGACTTTGTACCATTGTGTGTGTTCTGATCTGTAGTATTCCACCCACTTTTCCAACTCAGCTAATGTGCACTTGTCTGTCCGTAGGTGACTCCGGATACCCCAAATGCCATGGTTGCTGACACCACTCAGGAACCCTGTGACACCAGCCCAGATGCGCTACAATGAGGCACATGGTCGGACCAGGAGAGTGATTGAGCGGACCTTTGGTCTCCTGAAGAGCCGCTTCCGCTGCCTGGACAAGACAGGAGGGGCCCTCCCATATGCCCCAGCAAAGGTGTGCAAGATTGTCATCGTCTGCTGCATGCTACACAACCTGGCAGTGCGGAAGGAGTTGCCTCTCATCCTGGATGACGATGACCAACGTCCGCCACCTGTGGAGGATCCTGGCCTGGACCACGATGCCAGTGATGATGATGATGATGATGGTGATGTCCGCACACAGCTCATCACGAACTTCTTCAGCTGAATGTGAGTATCCAGGGAGATGTAATGTGAATGATGTGAGTTTGCATGATATGTGTGGGTGGTGCTCTGGTGCTGTTTGAGTGTGGCCATGTGCTACTTGACTGGATGCGTGCAGCAATGTGTCTTTACAGGTAGTCTGTACTCCCCAACAGTTTTGACATGCTAACTTGGTTTTGTGTAGTTGTCTTGTGACATGTATTGGGCATGAGTATTGCAGTTCTGTCCTGTTCTTCAGTGGTTTTAACTGTGTGTCATGTCTATCCTTCACAGGGTGCTTACTGAGTACTTTGGTCAACTTGGATCCCCCGACACCATGATTCAGCTTTCAGGGTGGCAGCAGTAGTTTGCCTACAAGTGATGTGCCACACACCCCTGGACTTCATATCTTCTGCACTTGTTGACTGTGTGGCCACTGTCACGTGGGTAAACCGTGCATTTGTAGTGGAAACAACATGTTGCAAATATGTAATGAACCTGTGCTTCACTTTGGGATGTGCGTTGTCTGTGGTCACACATCTGACTGACATTTGCTTACTGCACCTGTGGGCTAGTCGACACAGACTCTGAATAGGTGTGGTGTCTGTGCATTCCACTGTATTTCCTGGCAACATCACTGTGGGCGATGAGTCCGATGGCCCTGGTGTCTCTGTGTTGTGTAGCCCTAGTGGTGTGTCTCCTCATATGTGTCACGTCACCATGACTCACACGACGGTGTTGTACTTGCTGTAGCAGTTAGCATACACAGTGTAATTTAGCAGGTCATCATCACCATTACAGTATCCACATTTGAATAACAACAGAGGCAAGTATGGTGTACTAGTGATTTTATTTACAGAAATGTGTGTGTGATAGTGCACAGGATGGTGGGTGCTGTACATTGGGATTGTGATCCAAAGTTCCCAGATGAGTTGGAAGTCTTGGTAGCAGAAATGTCCTGAGTGAAGTCCACAGTCATATGATACATTAGTCCAACTTGAACTCCCCATGTCATGTGGGAGAGTAGTGTTGCATTCGACAGGGTGAAACGTTTGCACACAAAGGAGAATTTCCGGAACAGGTGTTGGCTTCCTGGGGGATGTACGTGGCCATCAACCTCTCAGTTTTCCTTCCTCGGACGACCCCTCTTCTTTGGGGGACCCTCACGTGCAGGCTGCGGCAGTGCAGGGAGTCTCCGCCAGAGTCCTCCTCCCTCCCTGTGGCGGTGTCAGTTGTTGCAGCACCAGATGTTGTGGGCACACAGGGAGGTGTGGCCATGTTGGTGCTAATCTGGCGGAGGCATGTCAATATGTCCCTATGCACCGCTGTGAGTTCTTGCAATGTGTCCCACTTGGACTCCATGCGAGACATGTGTGTCTCCACACGGGACATGTGGGAGTCCAAGCGGGCATGATGGGCAGCCTGCTGCTGTTGTATGTCCTTGAGGATCCCCACGACCTGTCTGACCTCTCCGGTGCTATCCTGGTACGCATCAGCGATGCGTGCCAGTTGTGGGTCATCATGCAGTCCAGACCCCTCTGCAAGAAGCGACCTATGTCTACCATCCCTCCCACCACCCCTGGCGACACGTGCAGGACCTGCGGTGGCACGCACAGGTGACCCAAGGCCCCCTTGGGGGTTGTTAGTGGTATTGTCGTCCATTGCTCCACGCTGGGCCTGGGGCTCTGTGCTGTTGCCATCGGTGGTCCTTGGTCTGTCCGTGTCGGCGGGGGTGGTCTGTGTGTTGGCAGTTGTTGGAGGGGTGGGTGCAGGTGTTGGTCCAGCTGGTGCTGCGTGATGACTCACACCGGAAGTGCCAGGTAGGTCTTCGCCATCCGAGGAGGGCAGAGGCTGTTCCACACCAGTGAGCTCTGTGTCCCCCGGAGCCTGGGACAGGGACTCCTCCTCGCCTGCTGCTGTGTCCCCATCATCATCACCTGTATTTGGAAGAGACACACATTGTATGTTATGTTTCTACAGGCATCAATGGTTCACACACCTGACAGTTGTGACTGTACCTCTGGATGCGGGCATGTACATTGCATTGTCCTAAGTTGTCACAGTAAGAGGTTGATATTGGTGTAGCACATTGTCATGCATACCTGGGGCATTTCAATGTGAATGTTGAGGTGTGTGCATGGCCAGCATTGGTTGTATTTGGTGGACATCCGGCCATCCTTCTCCACCTAGCCCAGTTATCCCACCATGAAGCATGCCACCCTTGCAGTGGGTTCAAGTTGACTCTCAGGATGTCATTCAGTGGTGTCTTGCTGTTGGTTGTTGCACAGTTCCCAGCAGGGCCTTGTGCTCCCCACAGCAGTACCCAGTGTCAGCCATCTTGTCAGTCCTTATCCACTCCCTGTGATGTGAGCATGGTTCAGAGTGGTGTTGATGGGCCAATTGTGAGGGTGAGCAGTCTCTGTGACTCCAACTCCCATCATGCTATTGCCTACACCCCCCTTCCCAGCATGCCCGTACTTCCTTCCTTTGGACTCTGCTTCCCTGTGGGGTAGTGTGCCTGTGCTGACAGGAAGGCTGATAGTGTTGTCCTTGCGTTTGTTTGGCTACAAGTCCCAAGAGTGTCCCTGTGCTTCACACAACATTACCCAGGGTGGTGGTTCTTTGTGGGATCTTCATTTGGTATGTGAGGCATGGCATTCTCCCAGGTGGGTTATGTGGAGTTTGTGTTTAGGGGTGTGTGAGGTGAGCTGCTTGTAACTATGGTCAGTGCTGTGAGTCCTCCTTCCCACCCAGCCAGATATCCCACCATGCAACGTGCTTGCATTGCAGGGAGTGCAAGTTGGCTTTCAGGATGTCAGGCAGTGGTGTTGTGCTGTTTGTTGGTGCACAGTTCCCAGCAGGGCCTTGTGCTCCCCACAGCAGTACCCAGTGTCAGCCATCTTGTCAGCCCTTTTCCACTCCCTGTGATGTGAGCATGGTTCAGAGTGGTGTTGATGGGCCAATTGTGAGGGTGAGCAGTTTCTGTGACTACAACTCCCATCATGCTATTGCCTACACCCCCCTTCCCAGCATGCCGGTACTTCCTTCCTTTGGACTCTGCTTCCCTGTGGGGTAGTGTTCCTGTGCTCACAGGAAGGCTGACAGTGTTGTCCTTGCGTTTGTTTGGCTACAAGTCCCAAGAGTGTCCCTGTGCTTCACACAACATTACCCAGGGTGGTGGTTATTTGTGGGATCTTCATTTGGTATGTGAGGCATGGCATTCTCCCAGGTAGGTTATGTGGAGTTTGTGTTGAGGGGGTGTGTGAGGTGAGCTGCTTGTAACTATGGTCAGTGCTGTGAGTCCTCCTTCCCACCCAGCCAGATATCCCACCATGCAACGTGCTTGTATTGCAGGGAGTGCAAGTTGGCTTTCAGGATGTCAGGCAGTGGTGTTGTGCTGTTTGTTGGTGCACAGTTCCCAGCAGGGCCTTGTGCTCCCCACAGCAGTACCCAGTGTCAGCCATCTTGTCAGTCCTTTTCCACTCCCTGTGTTGTGAGCATGGTTCTGAGTGGTGTTGATGGTCCAAATGTGAGGCTGCCCATTATCTGTTACTACGAGTCCCATCATGCTCTTGGCTACACTGACTTCACCAGCATACACAGGATTCCTTCCTTTCTGTGAGCTTCCCTGTGAGGTGGTGTTCTAGTGGTGGCTAAATATCTGACAGTGTTTGTTGGTTATATTTGTGTCACTGCCTAGCTCAATTTGGTGTTGGATTTGTACATGTCATGACACAGTTACATATCACTATGAGATGGCATGTATTGTGTTTATCTGTCTGACATACACTTTTTGGGATGATTATCTTTTGATTGCTGTTGATTTGCTAGGGGTGCATGGTTTGACTGTCCCCTTGACAGTGATGTGTGTGTATTGGCACACAATATTGTGTATATTAGTTGTGTACTCACCAGGCTCTGGGATGTTTGTTAGTCCATATATGCTCACTGGTGGTAGGATGGCCCGCACCTTCTCCTTCCAGGGCCTGAGGTATACTGGTTTGGCAGGAGGGCCACTGCCGGTGTGCTGGCTCAGGAGGTAATCCTTCTTCAGGAGGTCCCTGACCCTCCTGCGCACATCATACCACCTGTTCTGGATGTCTTCCTTTGTGCGCAAACATGGTGATTGTGCGTTCACCCTGTCGACGATCCTCGCCCACATCTTGGTTTTCTGCGCCATGGGGGTCTGTTGGACCAATGTGCCAAACAACTTTGGCTCTACCCTCAGGATCTCGTCTACCATGACTTCCAATTCACTATCTAGGAACTTTGGATTCTTCTTTAGGGGCATGGTGGTGGTGGTGATTGATGTGTGTGTGTGTGTGCAAGTGAGGGTGTGTGAGTGTAGGTTTTGCTGTGTGTGTGTGAGGGTGCTATTTGTTGAGGTGCTAATGGTGTGTGGCTTTTGTGTTGGATGAGCTGTGTGTGTGTCTGTGTTTGCTGTGTGATGGTGTTCTGTGCTGGCAGGTCAGTGGAATTTGCAAAGGATCATGGTAGGGATTTGTGGCCTTTATGTAGGTGGAGTTGGGGGTGTGTCCTTGTTCAATTTTTTTCACCCCCTGTATTTATTGGCTTTGTCATTGCTTGTTTGGCCCTCTTTTTTTGTATTTTTTCATTTGTGATTATTGTGCATGTTGGAGTCGTTCTTCTGACCGAGTAGGACCTTGCAGTTATCTCGTGTGCGCCTCTCCGAGTCGTTCCCGCTGTGTTTCAGCTCTGTTTCATATGCGGCGTACGCGTCGTTCGCGGTGTATTGTGTTTGTTCGGCTGGGTTTTGTATGCGTGTCGGTCGTACGGCTTGTGCTCCGTGCGAATCGGTCTGCTTTTGCACCCACTGCATCGTACTGCACGGGTCGGAGTTCGCGGGTACGTTTCGTTTGGCTTTCTTCCTGGTGCGTGTCGGTCGGTTCGATCCGTGTGGTTTTCCGGCCGGATAGCTTGTTTCTGTCCGGGTCGGTCGTTCGCCTTGAGTTCCGTACGAGTCGGTCGTGATTCACATGCATTTCATCGTACTTCCCAGGTCGGGCAATGCCGGTACGTGTCGGTCGGACTATTATCCCATACCGAGTCGGTCGGATTTTTTTCCGGCCCGAATCGGAATCGACCCCATAGTCTCTACTCTGCCTTCTCATCGCAGGCCACCAGTAGCGTTGTTTCAACAAAGAAACAGTCTCCCTAAGTCCCTTATGTACAGAACCTATCCCTTCGTGTGCTGACACAATTAAACCTAACCTACGATCCATATTTGGTATTACCCTATCCCCCACTCCAGGAATCTGAGCATATGGAATGTTACTTGCATCTAACTTGTAGGAGTATTTGAGTGGAAATTTTTTAGGTACTGCTGTGCTGCCTTTGCGTGAAGCAATGACAGCTACCATAATCTCACTGTCTATTCTCGTTTTGGAACGAGTGAGTGCAGCTACGGAAGCCGTGTGAACAGCCCCCTTTGCGGCTTCATCAGCCAATGAATTCCCTTCAACGTGAACGCCATCATGTTGATGACTCAGTGTATGGATCATGTGAGTCCTTGGTAGCTCGTTTTTCAACTCTGCTACCTGTTCCCATAGCATTTTATGCTTAATTGTGCCACCTTTCGCATCTTTAAACCCGTTTTGCTCCCAATGATCTAGGTATTCATTATATCACTGAACACAGTAAAACGAATCACACACGATTAGTGTGGGGAATTCATGATCCGTATTTACCAGTGCCAGTATCAGTGCTTTTAACTCTGCCAACTGTGCCGTGGAGTCTCCTAGCGATTGCATTTTTGTGCAACTAGGATAGAACTTTACATCCTGCATGTGCTCTTTAACGATAGCACACGCTGCGCTGTATTGCTGTTTACTTCCTATGGCCGGTTGCGCAGATCCGTCAGTATAAATAATATATTCATACAGATCGAGAGGCAAGATTTCATTTGGTAGAGGATATTCGTGTTCATATTGCAGGAATGCCTGTGTTTTTAAACTTGGATCAAATCTGTATTCAACGTCCGTTGCAGTAAGAGAATTAGCCCATTGTATCCATCTTGAATGTAAGGCTTTCGCATTTGGAATTCTAGCCTTTGTAACAGCTTCTAAAGCCGGTACCGGGGTTACGACAATAATGCATTTCCCCTGAGCCAGTGCTCTTTCTCTTGCTACAGCGGTCTGAACAGCTGTCAGTATTTTCTCTGTTGAAGTGAAACGCATTTCTGCATTTGTGTACAGGTGTGATTTGTATGCGATTGGTACTGTTTATCATTCATTGAAGGTTAAGTAAGTGTACCCGCATTGACCCGCAATTATACGGATCACCATGTGGCGTATATTTACACGTGTTTGCAAGTAATTGGAAGCTATCATGTCTTCCTGGAGTGAACGAAGAATATTAGCATGTTCTTGTGTCCAATTTCTGGCTGAAAAGTCAGGTTTTATTAGGTCGTAGAAGGGTTTTACCCTTTGTGCGTAATCTAAAATGTATGTTCTGCCAAAATTTAGGAATCCCAGTATTGATTGTAATTTTTTTAATGATTTTGGAGGCTGGAGCAGCGCACATTTTTCTAGAAAGTTTGCTGCTAGACTTTTCCCCTCACTACTCAGCTCATATCCCAAAAATAGGACATTGAGGTGGGCTATTTTTGATTTTTTAAAGTTACATTTGAGGCCCTCAGTGGGTTGCAAATCCCATAATAATGGTGCTTACCCTGGTCAAGTGCCTCTCTAAGTCATCGTCCGTTAGATAAATATCATCAACATAGGACAATGCTTCTTCATCAAATTTTTGAAGTAACTCTGTTACCCTTCCTGAAAATACCCCGGGGCTATTCTTATATGCTTGGGTGAGTCGACAAAATTGTCGCTGGGACCCTAACGCTGAGAATGCGGTCAAATACCTGCTTTCAGGCATTATATTTTGGCAGAAAAATCCATTTGAGATATCAAGTGTTGTTTTGTATTTTTTCCTCATAATGTTATTCATTAATGCGGCACTATGTGCATTTTGGACAGCAAATGTCTTTGTGCATGAGTTTAAATGTCTGTAATCTAAAACTAGACGATATGTATTGTCGGGTTTAGAGACGGGAAACAAAGGATTGTTCATTGGAGAGGTACATTTTTCAATGACCCCCTGGTATTCAAGTTTATCTAAGATCTCCCTGACCTGTTTTTTAGCTTCTTGCTTTATTGAGTATTGCCTCTGAGCATTAGGTAAAACTTTTAACGGGAGCACGTGGTAGGTTGAATCCTCATCCCACCCAGCGTGATTTTTTTGTACAGTGCTGGAGCTTGGGCTACTGCCCACTCCCGTGCATATGTATGTTTAAGGTGAACGGGAACATGGTCGGAAAATGCAGGAAAAATTATACTTTCTCCCCTGGGGCACTCCATTATGAATGCTGGCGGCCAATCTTGTTCGGCTAACAGGATGCCATACCCAGATGATAAGTTCTTCCAAAAGAGACCTTTTATTTACCTGGGCTTGTCCCCCTCCATCCGGAGTGTTATTTCATGTAACTTATGTGAGACGCTCACCCTTTTGTCTGGTGTTTCCACCGTGATGTAATCAGTCAAGTCCGCTGTCACCAGAAATTCCTTCAGGTTCTGGCGAGCTATTGTTACTTCTTCTGCACTGTCTAGCATTGTCAGAGCCCATTCCCCGTTCAGAAGTTGTGCCCTCAGAATTCTGGGCATGTCTGATTTTCAGACCAGCAACTTTCTTTTTCTTAAATTGAGGTTTTGATTTTGGCTTATCTTCTTTTTTGGAAGTAAAGTCTGGAGCGCGCTGCTTGTCTCTGGACTGTGTGTGCTCCTCTCTGTGTTCTGACCGTCCTTCTCTCTCTGAGTTTTTCTTCGAGCCCTGAAAGGAACGAGAGGAACGTGTATCAGTATCCTGATACCTGTCAGGTTTCCTAATATTATCCCTATTCCCAAGGTTGTACCTCTTTTCAGAGGGCTCCTGTGGAGGAGATCTACCTCGGGACTTTTAGAAGAAGTCAGTGTCTGCTTAGAAGTGTCCTTTTCGGGACTGACAATTAGTTGAGGTTTTACAGCTTTTCCCCCCAAACTATCCCTGCCTAACTCTGCATACGCAGTTTCAATTATTTTGGGTAGTTCATTCTCCTGTTCTAATGGAGAGAACTCCTGTAGGCGTTGGCAGATTGCCACTGATGCTGCTTCCCATTTAATGTTAGATAGTATTATGGCTGATACCTGGTCGTAGTTATTTAATAACTTCGGGGCATATTAGCAAGGGCCTTATCGCCGCATTAGCGGCACTTTTTGCCGCTAAAGCGGCGATATTTCTATCGCCCTATTAGCAAGCTGTCGCTAACAGCTGTTAGCGACAGCTTTATGGTGAAAGCGACCGTTTTAGTGCCGCTTTGCATGTCAACGATATATATCGCTAATGACATGCAAAGTAGGCGTTCCCAACTAGAAGCGACTGAAAACAGTCGCAAAAACAACTTCCCCCTATTAGCAATGCCCGCGAAGCGATAAAAAAATTGCGCTAACCGCGATTATCGCTGGAATCTAACACCTGATAACAACCTGACTTAACCATTCTAGTCAATGGGAGGTGGATTGTAAGGTTAAGTCCTCACCTGCCTATTAGCAAGCTTTTCATTAGCGCGTTGAATTTATTGCTGGATTTCTCGCGCTATTGCTGGGTTTCGCCGCTATCGCTGGATTTTTTATCGCCTTGGAGATAAGCGTTGATAATAACGCGTTATCTCCGCGATTAAATCCAGCGATAGCCAGCGATAAAAAAACAGCGCTAAGCGCGCTTTGCGATAATTACCGCAATTTCTTGGTAATATCCCCCTTAATCCCTAAGTTCAGGGCAGGCTCTGCTCCGTACTCATTTTGTATTTGTCTTAATACATCTGGTATCACTGCTAATGAAGGAATACCATGAGTTCTGGTATATATGGCAGCAAAGACTGTACCCCAAGAGGTACAATCCTCTAACTGTGGTGTAATCCCCATGGGCAAGCAGATTGTTAACATTCTGTGTTTTTCCAAATGGTGTGGTATTTGGGAATACTGCTTCTAACTGGGTTATTTTCTGAGCTACCCAGAAAGGAATTTGTTCACGTTTTGTGGGCAATTTACCCATTACTGCGTGTAATGTTTGTGGAGTAATTTTAGTAGCTGTGCTCTGTGTAGGAGCGGTATTTGGTGTAATTACTGTTGGTTGGAGCACAAGTGTCCTCATGACGAATTGTGTCATGTTTCTGTAAAGTTTTATCAACTCTTTGTGTTGAAAAAGCAATTCATCATTTGGCAGTGTGTCAATGTCAGGATGTGGTGCATAGGTCGCTAATATCGGCCATGTTGCTCCTGGTCTTTCTAATAGACCAAGTCTTGCTCTTCTTCTTGAGTGGGGTAGGGCGCCACTAAACCAGAAATTATGTTCCTGGTAGGTAAGCGGAATTTCAATCTCCTCAAACGGAGTGTAGACCGCTGGGACTTCTTCATGTGTAAAACAATGAAAGGTTTTTGTTATAGCATTTGCTGCTGGGAATGTAACCCATGAATAGAACACCTCTGTTTGGAAATCTTCCTGTGCCTCTGTCACGAATATTACAACACCTCCTCTGGATGGTACACCATTTTTGAGGAGATTAACTGTGAGTGTGTGTCTTACATTGGGTGCAATATGTATTGCATTGGCATCTTCCTCAGAATCTGACTGACCTACTTGTGGCAGCGGGTCTAATTCTCCGTTTTCGGTAGTCATTGTGTTTAGAACACAGAATAACTGTCCAAGGAAATTAAGATAAGGTGTTTTGCACAATTTTTGGAACTAAATGTTCTTCAAGCTTGATTAAACAACAGCCAATAAATAGGATATCTCGCCTACTCAGCTGTGGCAGAGTTTGTGCCCACCCACTCCAGACGTCTCTGGTTTTTGTGAGTAGGGGTCTCTGAGAATAAGCACGACTGAACTACTCAGATTCTACTGTTAAATAAGTACCAAACCAACGTTGGTGGCGCCATGTAGTGTAGTTCCTATAGTACCCCTGCAGGACCTGCGCTTTTGGATAACATACACTGTGGGCCTGGTGGCACACTGATTCTGAGCACCCCCACCTCGTATGTTAGCCTGTTTGCATTAGCTAGCTCACAGTGCCACTAGAATCTCCTTTTTATCAGAGAGATTAGTTTTTGGCAACCTCAGAACACGACAACCCTGATCCCTCAGACTTGTGGAAACAATGTACTACTTTTCGCTCAGTCACTCGTGCTTGCTCATTTGGTCTCAGAGACTTACACAGAAGAAACAGTCGAGCGTGTTTACAATAAGAATTTATTGCACCGTTGTTCTTCTAGTATAAAATATATGTGCAGCGACAACTGTTAAACAGTAGCAGAGATATATGATCAGCAGTACAGTTCTACCATTTTGCAATAGTCATGAATATTAAATGCATTTATAAAATAAAGCGCATACTCCTACGATGCCTGTCTAGATGTACCTAAGTGTACCTAGCATGTGAGTAAGTGCGAAAGAAGCCAAGAATCCCACTAGGATTTAGTCAAACCCCATTACCTGAATAATGAGAGTGTGGGACCTCGTCCTGGTCTCGAGTTGGACACCCCGCAAGGGATGATTAGACCACTGTCAGCTGGAGCGACTGCATGCAGGAGCCTCAGCGTCTCTGGTCAGTGTGTCGGCCTGGAAGTCTCGGTTCCCTCTAACTACTGATAGCAAGAGGTGCTGTATTTATACAGAAAAGCATAGAGTCCCTTGGTCCCTTGTGTCTTGTGTTAGCCATTGTTGGGTATGAAGATGACGTATGGGATGAACCGGTTACGTAGATGTTTATGCAGGTGGATCCTAGCCCCTGCTTGGTTTCCTAGAACTCTTATGAATATTTAATCATACTGGATGAGCACATCGAAGATGGTATAGGAGGCCATTGTTCGGGAAAAACCCTCCTTCTGTACCCAAACCACAGTCTAGATAAGGTTCAGCCCTCAGCGCCCGTTATTGTGGACAATAGGGAACTAATGTAGGTGAAAGATTATGCCTATATTAGGGCATCTCAAACTATGCCTATATTAGGGCATCTATATGAAACATAACAAAACACCAATGCCCAATCTTCACGACAGGATTGGAATAAGATCTCAGAAGCATCCTGGTCCTTTGAACTCCTTCACCACCGCCCTCCACCCAACAACAACCTCCCCGAATACAACCCCAACCTCGACGCCTGGATCTCTGCCTGCGTAGTCAACCTGGATCCTCTCAAAGCAAACAAAGTAACGAGAATGAGACCATAAGGAAGCTGGTACATTGAAGAGCTCAGGCTCATCAAATGCTTCTGCAAGCAACTTGAACACAGATGGACACAAAGTCCGAATGAAACTGACAAGAGCACCTACAAATCCGCTCAAAGACGCTACCATCAGCAAATCCAAGCCACCAAATGCTCCATGCTCAATGACCGCATCGAAAGCAGCAACAAAAGGACCAAGGAAATATTCATCATTGTGAAAGACTTCACCTCTCCTGCAGCAAGCTCCATCAGTGTACACTCTACGCTGCAGCTGTGCCTATTCTTCAGTACCAAGATCATCAGCATCTATGACAACTTGAAGCCGCAGAGGACCCTTCTATCCTCATACCTCTCCTACCTATCTTAGCAGAAGACCAAGAGGACCACCCTGACCGTCTGGCCCACCACCGCCACTCAAGAAACCACAACAACCATGCAGTCAACACACTCTGGAGCAACATCTGAACTGTGTCCTCATAATGTTTTCATCAAAGGATTGGACCCCATCAGCGCAGCCCTCACACCAATCCTGAACAACTTAATCATCACAGCAACTTACTCGTATTCCTGGAAATATACCACAGTACTCCCTCTCTTAAAAAAAAACCCTCAGCAGACCCAAAGACACAAGCCTAATACTGGCCTATCTCCCTGCAACCCTACCAGGAAAAAGTTGCCGACATCCATGGCCATACTCTCCTTCACCGACAAGATGTCGAACACCAAAACCAATTCCTCCACCTGCATGACAGAAGTCTCCAGATGAATGAAAAGCACCTGCCTCAAGCTCAACACAGACAAGTGGGAAGTAGTAATCTTTAGCAAAGATACCTCACTCTGGGACTCCACCTGGTGACCTGCTGAGTTCGGACCCAAACCCCCATCAACCCACACAAAGAACCTCGGAATAATAATCAATAACCATCTCATCATGACCGGCCACGTAAATGCAGTCTCCGTGTCCCGTTTCCACACCCTCAAGATGCTTAAGATGATCTTCAATGGCTCCACACCAACACTTGCAGAACCATCAACAAAGCCCTCATCACCAGCGAACTGGACTATAGCAATGCACACTATGTAAGAACCAATGCTCACTGGCCAAAAGACTCTAAACCATGCAAAGCTTAGCAGCCAGGCTCACCCTCAACTTCCCACCATGCATCTCATCACCCAACATACACAGAACCAGATTCAGTGGCTGTGCCTTCCCCAACCTCACTCCTAAATCCTGGAACAACCTGAATTTCACAAGAGACTAATGTCCTGGCTCTTCACCTAGTCGGGGCCCTGTCTCGGTCCATGCATCTACTGCTTTAAACACCTGAATGCCCTCCCAGGTGAGTTGTGTGCAACTTGACTTCACTTAACTACTGTAGTTACGTAGTTCTTTGGAGTCCCATTGAAGTTCCCCTCTGTCCGTTAGTCAGAATTCAATCTTGGTCTTCTAACCTGTACCGCTCACTTTGCACTGTTAGGATTAAAGCTAATCTGAATATCTAAGTTCACAGGCTGCCTAGCTCCAAAATACATTTATGGGGTTAGTGATTAATTTGTATAAAGAAAAGAAAAGAGTAGAAAAGAAAAGAAGTACTTTGGCTCAACTAGGGACAGAACCTGCCAGCACTGCAGGTGCTGTCCACTCCCTGCAAACACTGGCCGATTCTGGCTCCATCCCCAGCCCAGCACACACTCAATCTGAAAATGGTCCAGTTGGGGATAAGGAGTAATAGGCAGTAGGTTGCACAAAACAGCGTCAGGCGATGCTTTAGAGGCTGACGGCAGGGGCGTGGCTTATATAGGTGTAGCAGGTTCAGTGGCCCCAGCGCCCAAAGGCCTGAGGGGTCCACCGAACGCTGCATTTAACCCCATTAAGGACGATAGCGTCTTTACAGTCACCCACATCAAAAATTTGATTCAGTTAATGGATGGTTATTAATTGAATGAGGGTTGCTATTATGCATAGATAAAAAATAAATAGCAGAAAACATATCACGTTCTAAAGGTTTTTAAAAGGTGTTAGAGATTAAGCAGAATTGAAAAGAGTCTATGAGAAATGTAAGTCCTAGATGGCATGACGGTCGACTGAGGGTACGCCCAATAAAGAAAGCGGGCAAGGCTTATAACTAAGGCTCCCGGTTTTCCGTTTAAACTGATTTTTGCATATAAATACAGGCAGAAAAATATTTTTCCTTTGTCTGTATTTATAAATAGAGACGGAAAAATGCCAGTAAATATGTTTAACTGAGAGATTTTTTGTAGCTACAATAACATCACGCATTTGCCTCTGTGGATTGGTCAGTCAGGTTTCAACTGCTTCCGAAGCTATCTTTTTGTTAGGATTCCCCTGTGAAATGGATCCAAAAAAGAAACAAAGGGCCTCAATTATGAGAAGTGTCGCATTACTGCGTGAAAGCAGCGATGCGACACTTCTCAGTGCGCCCTCCTTGCGACACCTAGGATGCGTCATATTTACTGTATGAAGCATCATGTCGCAAGGAGTTATTGATACGTCAGTATCACTGATGTATCTGTTGGCGCAAAAGTGGTGCATTGCTGGAGCTGTGTCGGAAGCGTGATGCAACTCCAGCAATGTTCCTTTCACATGGGGCATGTGAAAGGTCCTGCATCACCCTTACACCTGCCATGAGGCAGGCGTAAGGTTTTGATGCATTGGCGTCCTAGAAGTGGCGCAGTGGAATCTTATAGATTTCACTGCGTCACTCCTACGACCCTTTCTTGCGGGGGAACGCCCACCCTGCATACATATAATTGACACAGGAATAATGTAGTGCAGGGGTTTACGAAGTGACGCATCTGCCTAGATGCATCACTTCGTAAATATGGAGCATTATTTACGCCGCCGCTGTGTCACTAAAAGTGACGCAATGGTGGCGCAAAAGTGACGCAGGGGCTCATAAATAAGCCTCAAAGACTTTTGCTGGAAAAGTCGTCTTTTCCTGATATTTTTCTCTTCCAGAGTGCAGCCTCGGGACGGAGAAAAAAAAGTTCAAAACTTGTAAAAAGACATAAATAAAGCAAGGCACTTGCTAGCCATCTGCGATGGCATTGTATCTGAATGTATGAGTCCTTCTGTAGATCAACAAAAATGTTTTTCGGGAAAAATGAGTGTCTCAAAGACTCATTTTATAATTAAAAATGTTTTTTCCTGATATAGTGCTTTTATTCAGAACAGTATAAATAAACTTACTTCATTCAAATATTATTATCCACCTTCTCTAAACAGGTATCCCTTCTTTTTCTCTGATGGACAGCAAGCCGAGATCACCAGACCAGCTTCTGAAACAGGTGAAACTGTGACGCAGAAACAGATGGAGATTCCAGACTTACTCCAGAAAATGTGAAATGCATCACGCTGAGATTTGCTATTCAGCCACATGAGAGCAATCCAGTGTCCCTTAGTAGCTAATGGTGCAAAGATTGGGGGCATATTAGTAAGACCACGTTAAAATTATCGCCGCTTTAGCGGCAGGAAACTGCCGCTAAAACGGCGATAATGGGCTTGCTAATATGCGTTATAGAATTCAATAGAAGCCCAGGTTAGATGTGCAGGACATCTAACCTGGGCTTCTATTGAATTCCATAACGCATATTAGCAAGTCTCATTATCGCCGCTTTAGCGGCAGTTTCCTGCCGCTAAAACGGCGATAATTTTAACGTGGGTCTTGCTAATATGCCCCTGAGTCACTTTTCCTTTCTACAAAACAGGTCAAGAAAGAAGTAAAAAATATCGTGATTTAGAAATTCAAAACTTTTGTTCTTGGGCTTGGTGGGAAAACGCTGGAGCCTGAGAAAAACGCCCCGGGCTCTGAGATGGGACCCATATCTAAGAGAGTTTCCATGCCCGGTTGTAAGGCATCATCAGCTAGCACCGCTAATGCTCCATTACTAATTGACTGGGTGCAGGACCGAGAGCTAAAAGCAGCAGTGAAAATATTTCAATGTAGGGTCAAAGGCCTGTTGTACCTTCTTTGGGAAAACTTGCCCACTTAATGTTTTACACCAAAGTATTGACAACACTGTAAGATATTTGTATCAATCAGAGTTTTCACCACTCTTAGACAATTACACATTGCTCACCACTTGTAGGGTTCTTCTTTTTAAATAACTCCATTAGCCAAAAAAGATATTTAGCATATTTAACAGCTCAGTTTTAACTATTCGTCCCAACGATGTTCCTGGTGCAGAGAAGCCATGGTGCATGCAATCCACCTTTTTGCAGTGCTCCTGGGAGCGGAATTTCCTGCAAATACAATGCATATTGTCAGATCACGCAGCTGGCACTTTTCCGTGTTAAGCAGGTCTGATGATGGGTAGCCGGGCCACCAATGCACTCTAGACAAGCTTCATCTGCCTAACAGCACTGCTCTCCAGTGGGTGAATTGGACCGTCTAAGTGGCCTCTGAGATGGCTCAGAGCTCGGCCAGAGGCAATGCATTGGGCCACTGACATCATGCATGGTCTGGGCATGGGCGTACTGAGCAGCACAAAAAGGGGAAGAGTTGTCTTTGACTGAGGGCTGTGTTAACGACCAGGACCATTCATTGTAGTTTGTTTACATGTGGCCAGAAGAAGGATCCCAACTGGTGCTGGATTGGTGTTGTCTGAGTTGATGATATGGTCAGAAGCTGTAGTAAGTCAGGAAGATATGGCACTGTATTCAGAAAGGCCGCGCTTCTTGTTTGTATGAGCTGAGGTAGCCCCAAACGCACTTGGATATTATTTAGATGTTGAACGAATGATCATGCAAGCTGAAGGAAAGGGCTTTATTACATGGGCAATACAAACGAAAACAGTGTAAAAAGTTTGGAAGTGAGGACACAGTGGCAGTGCCAGCTGTGCCACTACAATAAGGCAAACAGTGAGCATAGAACTGCCTGCTGCTCCTCCTAGGTCTGGCCATGCAATGGCCTCCTAACAACAGAGTCATGTCTCCACTGACTAGTTTAAATTGGGGCATACCAAGGAGCTTTAGGACAGGTGTGTTGGCAGTCAGTCTCCGTTCCACACCTGTATTATTCGAATCTCTTGATTATTGTATAAAGTACTCCTGGCTGTGATAAATTAGTCCTAGTTAGTGCTGCGACATTCAAGTTCCCATTAACCTGTAAACCGGGATGTTGCTGTGGAAATGGTGTTAAATTCACTAGTATCCTTTCCAGTCGACAGTGCCAAAGATGGTCAAGACTGTGTTGGATACTGATGCTGAGAAGGGGACGGGGTTTTAGAGTACAAGAGAAGACACTCAAAAGACGACGTTGGGTTGTGTCTCATCAAATGGAGGCTCTCGCAGGCGTTCTGTAATATGGCTGTTTTGTACTAAAGAAAATACTAGTGTTGCTCATCTTACATCAATTCCATTTGCATTCATTTATTTTTCTTTTACATGCATTTCACATGAATTTTAACTTACATTAGAAATTGAAAAAAATACCCAGAATCACCCTAACAACAGATGCATTGTAGTAAACACTCACCATATTAGTGGCACAGTACCTTCACATTTCTAGAACCAAGGGAATCCTCGTGAGACTGGTCCTGTTCAGAAAAAAAACACAGGTTCACTCAGGATTTGGAAATAACTCTGAGAAGGCCAAAGTGATATTTGTTACAAACACCTTAGAAGGCAGGGGAGAGTTCCAGTATGTAGGTGCAAGGTATAGTTCAAGAATCCAACAGTAGTTTCTCAATCTAAACAAATAAGTATAATTCCTTTTAGTTAATCACTAATCTGAGGCCTCTAAAGACAGCACTATAGAAGGTCGAAGATTTCCAAAAAGTAAGGAAATTCTTTAAAGTGATTCTGTAGATGGACCATAAGCAGAAAATGTCTGAGAAGATTAATTCTGCACCCGGCTTGAAGGTTGTCTAAGCTGGAGAGCCAGTAACACATGTAAAGAGTGAAGCCTGGGAAGAGGCTTCTTCTCATCAACAGAGATGAAAGTCAAGAACATGGCCATGCACTGAGTATGGCTTCTATAAATTGGAGGTGCCTTGAATCCTGTAGCAGATCCTCACATTGTAGATAATGGAATCCTGCAGAAGATCCTTAAATCCTGCCACGGATTCTCAAATATTTTTGTAGCCTATCACTCAGATGCCTCACTGCTTTTAGGGGCACCGACAAGGGCACAGTATTGGGTGTGCTGGTGATGGGGGGAGGAGGTCCACAACTCGGCAGCACATATATGGTACCCACAACCCCGGGTAGCATGAAATCGGTCACACTATGGCGGACGACATCCTTAGTGGCAATACCCTGATTAAAGAATGGAAGGCATGGACAACAATGGCAAGGACCAGTAGTGATTGGGAGTAGGACCGAGCACCAGTGGTCATGACACAATCCCTCCTCCCAAGGTCTTCAAACAGGCCGAGGATTTTCTGGGTGACAAGAGTGGATTAAGTGAACCAGAATTGAAGCATGGACATATCCAGATGGCTCCAATGACCTATTATCGGGGCTGTATCCCTAAGGGTGATAAAAAAACTATGTTTTTAACATTTATAGTTTGGAAAGTGTCTTATACAAGCTTTGTGAAAAATGTGACTCATGTATATATTGAAGGGCAGTACCCCCAGCTTGCCCACATGCTGGACATCAGTAATGAACTAGATTAAAATAGTGTCTATGTAGAGCACTACAAATATATCTAGTAAGTCCGGAAAGATCTCATTTATCAACAACTGGTACAATGTTGGACCATTAGAGAGCCTGAAACGCATAATAGTCTTCCACTTGTTTCTCTCTCTGACAAAATGGTGTGCCCCACATTGGTCCACTTTTGAGTACGAAGCAGCCTAGCGAATTTGGTCTAGGAATACTGGGATCAAGGGTAACGGGTACCTGTTCTTTATGGTGACTTTTGGTAAGGGCTCTGTAGTTCATACAAGACCTGATTTCTATGTTCTTTTTCTGTACAAAAGTAGTGAGGACATTAGATATGGTTACTTTCTTTCTCAGTTAATGCAAATACTTGACTGCATGGTAAGAATGCCCTTGAGCGTGGGTCTATATCTCAGTCAAAACTCCATTGTGGGAGCAAGACATTAGCATTTGCTTTGCTGAGCACATCTTGCAAATCCCTGTATGGAGGTGGTGGACAACCCTCAAAAGTAAGGCTCCTGGTATTCAATTTTGCTTTGGAAGGCTGCAGCTTAAAACGCAACAGGAACCATATGCCAGACAAAAATGTCCTACACAGTAGCAAAGTAAAACCTACGTGTGACTGATAAAATCGCATTCTTTCTCGGAAATGTTGTAAATAACATGAAACTGCACATTACTTTCATTAAATGCACTTTAGGGTATCTTGAGTATAAATTGAACATGTAGAACATATCTCAAGTTTAAAGTTGCGCAATATATGGGCAATGGGCTTAGCTTGATGAGAAAAGGACTTCTGTGCTGTATTTTCTGTCAAGCTAAGACACTTTCTGCTCAAACTGTTACCAAGTGGCAAAAACTAACCCTGGGCATAGTGGGCATAGCGGGGCTACGCGGAGGGCCACGGAGTTGAGAACAAACTCCGTGGAGCTCCGCTACCCCACCCGCCTCCACCCCCCCTATTAACAATTAATTATAAATGACGTATAAGTAAAGAAAAACCACTTACCTGGACTGCGGCGTCCCCGGGCTGCCCTCCTCCTCTTCTTCGCTGTCTCTTAGAAATGCGCATGCGCAGGCGCGCGCGCATGCACAGTTTTTGCAGAGACGGCGAGGAGTGTGCAGAGATTTGCTTTCTCTGCGTTCTCCGCGGTACGCGGAGGAGGCAAATCTCCGCACATTCCGTGGGCGGAGCAGAGGTCTCCGCCCGGGGCTAGCAAAAACATACACCTTTTGCATTTGTTTAGTTTGTGAAAGTATTTGTACATCCACATTAAACAAAATTCTACAAATCACTCAAGTGTACCGAACATTTTGCACAGCCCTGGCACCTATTGTATAAAAGAGGGACATGCTAAATATTAAATTAAAATATGTCCCAATATTAAACAAACACCAAATGCTGTTTGTCACCGTGTAGGTAGGGATGATATATAAAGTGTTATACATAGTGGTAACCTAGTCAAAAGGCAGCAGAGTGCTGTAAATGGTCATAGTTCTTCATAAATACAATGTGTGATAGAATTTACTGAAGGTGTAACAACATACATGTACTTGGGCATTAATAAAAGTCTGGTGCAAGGTTTGCAGCTGGTGCAGAATGCTGCGGCCAGACCGGTGATGAGTCTTCCAAAATTTCACTCAGTTTCGGCCTCTCTCAGAATGCTACACTGGCTTCCTTTGGACCGTAGGATCCTCTTCAAAACATTCTGCCTTACTCATAATGCCTTCTATGGCGCAGGCCCTGAGGGTATCAAGGCAATACTTCATCGCTATGTTCCAACTCGACAGCTTTGGTCTGTAGATAAGAATTTGTTAATAGTACCAAGATTTAACAAGGCTAGATGGGGAGGTAGAGCCTTCTCGACTGTTGCTGCCAAGCTGTGGAACTCCCTCCCAGAAGAGCTTTCGGGTCAGGTGTCACATTCGCTCTTCCGTAAAGCCTTGAAAACCTGGCTTTTCTCGCAGATCTTAGTATAAGCATGCCAGCTTGTCTGCCTACTAGTGCCGTAATAGCGCCTTGACGCCCTTGGGCTAAGTTTAGCGCTTTATAAATTCAATATTCATTCATTCATTATTATGCTTATTCTTGCATTTATCATCATGAGGTCTGCTATTTTCAAAATAATCAGCAATGATATATTAGGCAGAGAGGAATCATCAGATTCCCGGGAGATGGTTCATGCAAGTTGAGCTACAACTATCGCTAGTGAGGGTCATCCACTGCTCAGAGTGAGCAGGGCTTTCACAGATCAGGAAGGCCATAACAGACAGAGAGTGACCTTCTCTAAGTACAGAAACTAAACAATACGCCTCTTGTTCTGCTAAGGTATGGGGGCTAGAAGCTACCTAAAGGCATTCAGAGCTTTTCATGTGAAGGTGTGCACGAAGGGCCAAGTGAAAGAAGCTTTTTTTCCGAGGATGCCCCTTAGGCATTAGACTCTCTACAGTAGGGTCCATCACAGTGGGGGAAGCTGTTCCCAGATTTGTGGAGGAGACAATTCCTCATTTCCATAGCATTGAAAGTGGGAGAGAATTGATTTCTGACATTTTGGAGAAAGGATTCTGAGAAGAGTTACAGTCAAATGAGACAAGAAATGCTGAAAAGAGGGCTGAGGTTTGGTGACAATTTAGCAGGGATAAAGTAGGGCCGCTGAAATCCTCCAATCCCTGGCTAGTGTGTTGAATACAAATAGCACCCCACCACAAGCTTCAGAGAACATTGTAGGATGTAGGGAGAGGCCAAAAGAGAAGAACAAGTCTGCTTGCTGTCCTCCTTTGGAAGAGTGCTGATGTGTGACCTTCACTTTGCTTGTAAGTAAACAATGAAAGTGCTCTAGTAGGGCCAGCTATCTGCCTCCCTGAACTGCCTCAGGGACAAAATGGCTGAAACATCCTATCTGGGAGAACCAGTAGCTCAATTAGGAGTGATCTGCATTGGAGTCTGTGGAAACCTTTGGTGGCTAGAGACCTGGACTCCTGGGAGCTACGGAAGAGACCAGGTGTAACTTTTCAAGAAATCAGAACTCCACACAGTAGCAAAAAGCAGAAAGATACAGACCTGTCTCATTCACCCTTGAAGCAGTGCCTGGAATACCCCAGAGGTGAACCAAGAGGACTGAAAGTGCACAGGAAACAGCCTTTTCAACTCAGCATTTACCACGCATATGCCTTTACCATGCATTCCTTTACCACGAAATGGTAAGCTAATATCAGCGAACGCCAGTAGGCATTTATGGGTAGGTCCATGTTTCCATAGGAGAAGTGTTTTTAGACTTGCCTATATCTTTGACGCCGTTTGACGAATCTTCACGAAATTTTAAAAATAAAGTGCGCTAGTGAATCCGTTGTGCATGGAAAGTTTCGGGATGATCCGTCAAGCAGGAGCCAAGAAAAAGGTGATGTCAAAAAAAGTGTGTTTCCAATGTTAATTTCCATAGGAGCTTTGAACATGACTACAACCCAAACCACTGGATGGAGTTACACCAAATTTGGCAGAAAGCTAGCTTTTGATCCACAGATTGTGCTTTCTGTTTTTTGCTGTAAATCCGTTCAGTAGTTGTTGCAAAATTTAAGGAAATCCACATTTATTTTTCTGGGCTTGCAGCCAATCTGCGAATAACAATGAGCTTGTGCAGCTCTCTGATTGGCTGCTAACACTTCAACCAGGAAGTGTTGGCAGCCATCTTGGGACTCAGTTTCAGCTGAGTCCCACAAAAAAACATAAAAAAAGAAAAGGAGGAAGGTTAGGAGTACTCTCACACCCAAGCCTTGGTGTTTGGAACCCCGACAGGGCAAGAAAGCATAAAAACACTCTCCTGCACTTGTTTTTAATCAAGCCCATGGATAGGCCAGGTCCTAGGGGCATGCCAAGTTTATTAAATGAAAGGAGGGGGGTGCACGTGGCCCCCCTCCATGGTAGTAATTTTTATGCCCCGGATACCATTAACTCCCTCGGGCATATGTTTAATTTGATGCAGAGGGGCCGTGCGGACCCCTCTGGGCCCCGGTGACCACCACCTTCTCGGGGCTTTAAATAAAATGAATGGGGGGCTCACAGCCTCCCTGAGACCCGGTGTCTACCACCTCTCTGTGGCTTTTGTTCAATTGAAAGCGGAGGGCCGTGTGGACCCCTCTGAACCTTAGGGAACACCACCTCCCCGGGGCTACAATTAACATTGAAGAAGGGTTTGGTGTGGACCCGCAGCCCCAGGGACCAACAATTCCCAAGGGGCCAAATATAAGAAAGGAAGGGCCCCCCTACTGAAGCCATTAATGGCCCTGGGGACCGCCACCCCCCCAGGTTCGGCTCCTGCTATGTTCTGGGGAGCCCACCCCCTGGACAAAGCTTTTTGCTTTTGCTTGGTGGGGCAAAGCAAAAGCAAACACTCCGCTTACAGTGGGCGGGAGCTGTCATAGTGCTCCCACCTGCTGGAAGTGGAGGTTTCATCTCTTTCCCTGCCTGCAGAGATGCAGGCAGGGAAAGAGATGAAAGTATTACTCCTGCACGCAGGGAGCTACATTTCAAACAGCTCCCTGAGTGTAGCCGCAATGCCGACTCCCTCAGGAGTTGATGTTTCAGACAGAAGGGAGCAGAGAGAGGTAGAATTAACGTCAGAAACAAGCAGAAAGAGGCAAGATAAAGGTGAGAAATGAGCAGACAGAGGCAAAATAAAGGTGAGAAATGAGCAGAAAGAGGCAGAACAGAGGTCAGAAACGAACAGAAAGTGGCAAAATAGAGATCAGAAACAAGAAGCAAGAGGCAGAATAAAGGTCAGAAACAAGCAGAAGGAGGCAAAATAAAGGTCAGAAACCAGCAGAAAGAGGCAAAATAAGGATGAGAAACGAGCAGAAAGAGGCAAAATAAAGGTGAGAAATGAGCAAAAAGATGCAGAATAAAGGGGTGAAATGAGCAGAATGATGCAGAATAAAGGTCAGCAATGAGAAGAAAGAGGCAAATTAGAGGTCAGAAACTAGCAAGAAGAGGCAGAATGAAGGTCAGAAACAAGCAGAAAGCGGATTAATAAAGATGAGAAATGAGCAGAAAGAGGCAAAATAAAGGTTAGAAATGAGCAGAAAGGGGCAAAATAGAGGTCAGAAATGAACAACAAGAGGCAAAAAAGAGACCAGACACGAGCAGCAAGAGTCAGAGTAAAGGTCAAGAGCGAGCAGAAAGAAGCAAAATAACAGGCACCACGAGCAGAAAGCTGGACAAGAGGACCATCACAGAGGTAGCTGTCATGAGGACTTGCTCCCGTGTGCCCCTATTTTTTTTTACCGTGCACCCACTGACAGAGCCACTCATACACTCACACACCCACTCACAGACCCACTCATGTAACCACTCAAAGACCCACTCAGAGACTCACGTACCCACTGACAGACTCACTCAAGTACTTATTCACCCACTCACAGACCCACTGAGACTCACACACACACAGACCCATTCAAAGACTCACAAACACACACTCATGCACCCACTCACAGATATACTAAGAGACACAACCCACTCACAGACCCACTTGGACACTCACACACCCATTCACAGATCAACTCAGACACACACACCCACTCTCAGACCCACTCAGAGACTCACGTACCCACTGACAGACTCACTCAAGTACTTATTCACCCACTCACAGACCCACTGAGACTCACACACACACAGACCCATTCAAAGACTCACAAACACACACTCATGCACCCACTCACAGATATACTAAGAGACACAACCCACTCACAAACCCACTTGGACACTCACACACCCATTCACAGATCCACTCAGACACACACCCCCACTCTCAGACCCACTTAGAGACTCTTGCATGCTCTCACAGACCACTCAGACACTCATCCACTCATTCACAGACCCACTCAGACACTCATGTTCCCATTCACAGACCCACTCAGAGACTCATGCACCCACTCACAGATCAACTCAGAGACTCATTCACCCACTCACAGACCCACTCAGACATTCATGCACCCACTCATAGTTCCACGCAGAGACTTATGCCTCCACTCACAGACCCATTCTGACACTCACACACCCACTCACAGACCCACTCAGACACTAACATACTCACTTGCACAACCACTCATGCACCCATTCACTCACCCACTCAGAGACTCATGCATCCAATCACAGATCCACACAGGCACTCCTACACCCACTTACACAGCCATGTACACAGCCATACAGTCACTCACACACCCACTCACACACCCATTAGAGGCCCATACAGCCACTCACACACACACTTACCTACCTATACAGCCACTCACACACCCACTATCAAAGGTTACAGGCTACAGTTAAGAAATAAAATTTAAAACAACGCTGAAATTCACAGAAAAATACAAATATTACAGGGACGTTATAGTTAGGAAATAGAATTAAAAAACCTTAGAAATTCACTGAAAAAGAACAAAGGTTACAGGGACGTTATAGTTAAACTCAGATTTCACTTGTACAAAACCAGTGAAATTCAGCAGTTATAGTTACCTGAGCTGACTATAAATTACACCCTCGCAATGCACTGCTTATGACCTAACATACTACTTCACTCATGACATGGTCAGTGACATCACTGATGACATCTGAAATGGCATCCCGGATGTCATCACTGATGACATCATCAAGTGAGTGTAAGTGTTTTGTAACAGTTTATGAGAGCAAACATATATACTAACCTACCACAAAAGTTAAAATAGTATGCTAAGTTTACTACTAATGAGTGATACTATTTCTAACATATATGTTATGTTATGTTATGTTATGGGGTATTTGTTAAGCGCATGGCTACTCCGAGGAGTGTCCCGGCGCTGTCCTGACCCCAGAACAGAGCAATTAAAAGACCAGACAGCTAGAGCAGAGAGTCTACTCTATTGTTGGAAAAGCCAGGTCTTTAAGTTTCGCCTAAAGCTCAGGAGATCACATTCTTGCCTAAGAGAGAATGGAAGACTGTTCCATAATTTTGCAGCTACTACTTGAAAGGAGCGTCCGCCTTTGCGAGATCGGCGAAACTTAGGCACAGTTGTCAATAGCTGGGTAGATGACCGCAGCGTTCTGGACGGTTTGTAGGGCAGAATTTTATTCCTGATGTACGGGGCCCCGATGCCGTTTAGGGCCTTAAAAGTCAACACCAAAGATTTGATATTGACCCTTTGTTTCACTGGTAACCAATGCAGGGATCTAAGATGGGGAGACATGTGTGACCTGGGTCCAACCATAAGCACGGCCCTAGCTGCCGCATTTTGAACTACCTGAAGACGATTAAATAAGTAGTCCGGAAGGCCCAGGTACAACACATTAACGTAGTCCAGCCTAGACATAATCAGTGCCTGGACCACTGTTTTCCTATGAGGAATAGGCAATAGGGGGAGAAAATTCCGCATCATTTTTAAGAGTCCGAAACAGGTGCCAGCAACCGATTGAACCTGGGACTTCATAGTCATGTCAGAATCTAATTTCACTCCTAGATTTTTCGCGATGGAAACAGAGTTGTCAGGGGGGGATAAAGTTTTTGGCCACCATTGATGCCAGTCATCGTCTGGAGTGTGTCCAAAAAAAATAATTTCCGACTTATCAGAGTTGCAGAGTAGTTGGTTTTGCCTAAACCAATCAAACACCTTGGTTAGGCATACATTGACTACATTGCCATTCAGCACCTCCTCCTTCTCACAGGTAAACAACAATTGCGTATCATCTGCGTACGATATAATTTTTGCTCCATATTGTTCAGCTAAAGGAGCAAGTGGGGCCATATATATATTGAACAGCGTAGGGCTTAAAACAGAACCCTGTGGCACTCCTACATTTAGTGGGGGGATGAGGGCTGAGAAGGGAGGAGCCCAGACTGTTTGCTGGCATTTATCCAGAAAAGAGGCGAACCATCTGAGCACTGTGCCCCCAATGCCGCTCTCCCTCAATCTATGAAGGAGGCGATCATGTGGCACGGTGTCGAAGGCCGCCGAAAGATCTAATAATATCAGCACAGCCTTTCCTCCTCTGTCCAGAGTGATTTTTATCGTCTCTGAGATTTCCAATAAGGCAGTTTCAGTGCTGAAATTAGCTCTGAAACCTGACTGGCTTGAATGGAGCACCTGGTTAACCTCGATAAAATCTGTGATGGTGGCATTCACGTATTTCTCCAAAACCTTGGAGAAATAAGGTCAAAGCGATATGGGTCTATAATTGCTGACTACCAAAGGGTCCGCTGATGGGTTTTTTAAGAGCGGAAGAATTTTTCCATGCTTCCAATTTTCTGGCATCCTTCCTTCCGACAGAGATAGATTCAGTATCAGGTTAACAGCTGGATTAATTACCTCGGCAATCAGTGCCAACGTTTTTGCAGGACAGGGGTCCGAGGGGGATCCAGATTTCAAGGCCTTCATAATTTTAAGTGAAGTGGCCATGGGCATAGGAGAAAAGTCCAGAAGGGTATTCTCCGTAGTGAGACATACAAGAAGAGGCCTAACAATATTGCTCTCCCTGTCCAGGAGGGGGCTACTAAATGAGTCGTGAATAGTTTTAATTTTCCTATAAAAATATTGTGCAATTTCATTTGTCCATTCATCGGTAGGAGCAAGGGAATTTTTAGAAGCATTAGGTGAGGAGAAGTCCTTGACTATCCTGAACAGTTCTTTAGCGCGATTTTCAGCTTGTTCTATTTTTATAGCCCAAAAACTTTTCTTTTCCACTCGAACTTTAACATAGTGGGCTTTCAAAGCCACTTTATATGTAAGTTTCTGTATAGGATCAAAATTCCTTCTCCATAGACGTTCTAAATTTTTACATGCACTTTTACTTTTCCTTAAGGACTCAGTAAACCACGGTGCTGAAGTTCTGCCTTGTTTGGCTACTCGTAATTTTATAGGGGCTAGCTGCATGGTCCACTCCTGAATCCAGCCTTCCAAAGAGAGTACAACATGATCTAGGTTATTGTTAACTGGTATAGGATGATTTTCCAGTATATCGGCTAAAGCCTCAGGGGTTATTTGATCGAAAGATCTAAAACTTTTCGACCGATTTTTACAATAAGATTGAGAATTAGCCTGAACCTTTCCTAACCTGAAGGTTAGCAAATAGTGATCCGATTAAATAATTGGCAAGGGCACGATAGGCTCTAGCCCAGTTGTTGAAAAAATTTGATCTAAAGTATGCCCTTTTTCATGCGTTGGGAGCGACACGTATGGTGTCAGACTGAAAATACTCAATAATTCACAGAGTTTCATAGCCTCTGGATCAGTCGTTTGATCAAAATGAATGTTAAAATCCCCCAGAATCAGACACTGGCTGTATTTAGAGACAATGGGCGTGATAGCATGGCCCAGGGATTCCAGAAACCTTCCTGCAGGTCCCGGTGGGCGATAAATTATCGCACCCGCGATAGACTGGTGCGCCGAGATCGTCAGATGGAAACCGAGTCCCTCTGCCCCTTCTAGCTCTATCATAGGTATTGATTGGCAGGAGAGTGGGCTTTTATATATAATCGCCACTCCCCCACCTCTACCGCCAGGTCTGTCCTTCCTGAGTATCTTATATTCTGATGGGAGGGCACAAGCAATGGTAGGGTTTGAACCCTCGTTAAGCCATGTTTCTGTTGCAAACATGACATCCGGCTGTGACTCTGTGAGGAGGTCGAATAGCTGGAGTTCATGTTTTTTTATAGATCTAGTGTTGAGGAGAATGGCTTTCAGCTTACTCCCATCCCCTGCAACCCCAGAAAGAGGAAAATCAATCGCCTGCCCTGTCTCAGGTAAATTACCCCCACTGTCAGACTGTATAAGGGAGCTCCAATTACACTTCTTGCAAATAAGTGGTTCCAGATCTACTGATATAGGGCATTGGGAACAGCAACTAATGCCACTACCTATCATCAGAAGTTTTTCTCTGCTATATACTTGTGTGGGTTTGTAAAAGCTGGTGCTACCTGGGAAAGAAACAGCAGCATCGCCGACACCGATCGCCTCCGGGTCGCGGACAGGCGCAGACGGGCTTGCCTTAGGCACGCCTTCGGCGCGCCAGCGGCGCGCTCGCGCAGCGTCTCTCTTTATGCGTTTCAGAATGAAACACTAGACCGCACCCCGAGCAAGAAAATGGCTTCCGGGAGTGTCGAGTCAAAGAAATAATCAGGGTTTGAAACCCACCAGCCCCCTTAAGTTTTCCACATTTTAAATTCCCCACACAACACAATAAAACAGTATTTTAAAAAACGAAACTCATAATTTGAGTGGCTGTGCCACTGTCTGTATCAGTGGATGAGTGGGTGTCTGAGTGGCTGTGTGGGTGTGTGAGTGGTGCTGTATGGGGGAGTAAGTGAGTATCTAAGTAGCTGTGTTATGTGATTGTGTGTGTGGTTGTATGGTGTGTGAGTGGTTGTATGGGTATGTGAGTGGTTGTGTGGGTGTGTGAGTGGGTGTATGTGTAGTTGTATGGGTGGGTGAGTGGCTTGTGAGAGGTTGTATGGATGTGTGAGTAGGTGCGTGAGGGGTTCTGGGCATGTGAGTGGGTGTGTGAGTGGTGTATTGGGTTTCTAAGTGGGTGTGCAAGTGGTTGTGTGGGTGTGTGAGTGGATGTAAGAAGGGTTGTATGGATGTGTGAGTGGATATGTTAGTGGGTATGGGGGTGTGATTGGGTGTGTGAGTGGTTGTATGGGTGTGTGAGTGGGTGTCTGAGTAGTTGTGTAGGTGTGTGGGTGTGGGTGTATGAATGGTTGTGTGAGTGGGTATGTGATTAGTTGTATGGGTTTATAAGTGGGTGTGAGAGTGGGTTTAATGGTGTGTTAGTCTCTTTGTGAGTGAGTGGGTGTGAGTGCCTGTATGGAAGAGTTAGTGGGTGAAATAGTGGTTGTATTTGTGAGTGAGTTCATGTGTGAGTGCCTGTATTGCTGAGTGACTGTATGTGTGAGTGGCTGTATAGGTGTGGGAGTGTGAGTTACAGTATGACTGGGTATGTGAGTGACTGCATGGGTGAGTGAGTGGGTATGCGAGTGGCTGTATGGATGAGTGAGTGACTGTGTGAGTAGTTGTATGGGTCTGTGAATGGGTATGCGACTGCTTGTGTGGATATATGAGTATAGAATGCATAGTTGGTGGTTGGTCTAATAGGGTATTGGCGCTCCTAGGCAGTACGCAGGTACTATTGGGTGCAATGTAGTATGAGTGCGGTGCAAATGGGTAGGGAGAACCACCCCTCTCCCTGTGAAGTGGTGAAACCACAGACAGAAAACACAACAATCCCCTGCACACGCCTGCAGTTTAAAGACAAATTGATGACAGTATAGTGATAACAACAATCCACTGCTTGGTTTTATGTTTCAGTTTAATGTTCCTCTTGTATACGGTTTTTCATAGCCTAAGCCAATACGAGTTTCGTCGCGTCTCATTGCAGTAAACTGCGACTTCTTCAGGGCTAAGAAACATATGATGCGTGTATTAGAGCGGCGCACCCAAAAGGGCAAGCTTACACTGCAAGAACATCTAAAATTGGAGCTATGGGTATGTAGGCTCCCGGGGGGTGCTTACCGGCAACCGCTCTGTTATCGATTCTACGTGTGCGCTGGACTTCTTGCAGAGTAAGCTTGCCCTTTTGGGTGCGCCGCTCTAATACACGCGACATATTAGATTTCTCCTCACATGTTCCTTTTCCCATTTCTTTTGGCCCCGACTTTTTCTAGGCTCGGGCAACCGGCTGCAACAATACAGTTGCTGATTTTTGGAATTGTACGAAAAACAAGAAAGGAAATATTTGATAAACGGACTACTATAACTGTAACTTCCGATCACACCAGATACCTATAACGAGGTACGTGGAGCCATCAGTAACCTACAAAAATGTAGGTTGAAATATGTCTTTTGTGAAACATTTAAAGGAAGGTGACGAATGAATCTGTATACTTCCTTTCTCTTACTCTCAGAAACATTACATGGCAACGACTTAGGATTATTTCACACCTGGACAGGGACTGTCGCTTACAAGGCGGTACGAACAATCAACTGATCTCTGTACTTAGAGACAGTAGTACTTTGATATCCTTCGGGACGGAATTACAACCAAAGCAGAGGTTGGTTTTGTCAAATACATATTTTCACACTTACCGAACTCCCCGCTGGGTTACTGTTCGGAGTAATAACACCTCTGTTTCCTTTTGATTTTTATTCTTTTTTAGGCCCCGATATACAGGAGTTTAGGTACCCCCCTTTGTCTTAACTACTCACTAAACATGGGGCAACATTAAGGGGAGGTCTTTTACCTGCACCAGCTATAGTACTGTCAAAATCGAGGAAAGTCACTTAATTGGTTGCAGCACTGCTGGTTTTTCCTTAAAGAAGTCACACAATTGGCTCACTGCACAATCACCAATGTGTTTATCTATGGAATGACTTTGAGTATAAAATAAGATCACTATCCGGTCACCCAACCATGGACCACCAAGCTGGTCTGTGCATGGTAGCATGGGTTTCCACTGTTTCAACTAGGAAACATGAGACAAGTTCTTTTTGATCCGATGTCACAGTGGGATTTTGCCAATGACTGTAATTGCTTTACATCACTGCAATCTAAGTGTACACTTGTATGTTTTTTAGCCCTGAAGAAGTAACGGTTTACTCCAATGAGACGCGATGAAACACGTGTTGGCTAAGGCTATGAAAAACTGGATACAAGAGGAACATTAAACTGAAACATAAAACCAAGCAGTGGATTGTTGTTATCACTATACTGTCATCAATTTGTCTTTAAACTGCAGGCGTGTGCAGGGGATTGTTGTGTTTTCTGTCTGTGGCTTCACCACTTCATAGGGAGAGGGGTGGTTTTCCCTATCCCTTTGCACCGCACTCATACTACATTGCACCCAATAGTACCTGTGTACTGCCTAGGAGCACCAATACCATATTAGACCAACCACCAACCGTGCTTTCTATACAAGTCAGAATAGGGGGCAGCCCAGGACGCAGCTATTTTAGAGAAACACACTGTGTAGGATGAATAGGGACAAGGAAGCCGAAGAACTCTTTAGCAACCTTAGCAAGGGACTTACCATAGACTCAGCTACCAAAAGTGGAAACCCGCAACGGAATGAGGGTCTGAGAAGCAAATTTATCAGATTAGAAAGACTTAAAAAGAACGAACTGTTAAGTGGTGGGATGGGGCCACACTCAAACAATATATCAAACTAGGGAGAATTCCAAGGGGACTGAGGTCGCAGATTATCCCGACCTATGACGATCTAGAAGAGGATTTATTAGTGGCTTGGGAGAGGTAACTGACAGCGAACTCCAACAAACTTATGGGTATTCTAATTGAGAACTCAGAGAGGAAAGTGAATAAATTACTACTAGAAATAGACATCCTTGAAGCAGAGATCAAAGACCTAAATCTTCCAGAGGCCACCGAGAAGAACTATGCCATTCTAAATGATGTAATCTCGAAACACCAGAGTGAAATTAAACAGAGGAAGGCCAAACAATTGAAGAGGGGTGAACAGGATTACAATAAAGGCAGGGTCTTCACCAGGAAGTATGATCACCCAATTCCTAAAATCCCAACAGAGAGAACAGAGACAGCCACTTCTATCAGTTCAAGCTCTACCTCGCTGGACACGCCAGCCACAAGTGAGAGTGAACACGAGGGTATTGGGAGTCGAGAACACCTAGATAACACTTTTTTACTGGAAGTACTCAGGATAAAAAAGGGGAACTGAGAACAGAATCGACGTACTGCCACCGCAGGCGGACAAGACGGGGAAAGAGAGGGGGCATGGCAGGAAGAAAGGATGATAACAAGATCTTGGAAAAAGAGGAAGTAGCAGATCTTACAGTGGTTAACCTTACGGACAAGGTCATCAGCCCTGAAGCAATATCCCTTCTACAGAAGGGATTGAGCTTCTGCCCCACAGATAGAGGAGACATCTGCAGGGCTAAAGTTGATCTGTATAAATTTGTAAGACGCCTTAAATTGAAAAAACATTTAGCACTCTTTCCCTTTGAGAATAAAAGGACCCTTGACCTTGCCAGGTAGGTCGCTCCCCCACCACACAGCTCCGCCTGTGTTGTCTGCCCGCTGCTTCTGCAGGTAAGATCGCCCCTCAGCTGCGGCCCAGGTGCCCGCACTTCTTGCTTCCCCCTTTTTTTCCTTCTGTGCCCTCGCTGCCCCATTTACGTTGTGCCCGTGATTTTGTCTGTTTTTATCCCCTTTTTCCTTCTGTGCCCTCGCTGCCCCATTTACGTTGTACCCGTGATTTTGTCTGTTTTTATCCCCTTTTTCCTTCTGTGCCCCTCGCTGCCCCATTTACGTTGTGCCCGTGATTTTGTCTGTTTTTATCCCCTTTTTCCTTCTGTGCCCCTCGCTGCCCCATTTACGTTGTGCCCGTGATTTTGTCTGTTTTTATCCCCTTTTTCCTTCTGTGCCCCTCGCTGCCCCATTTACGTTGTACCCGTGATTTTGTCTGTTTTTATCCCCTTTTTCCTTCTGTGCCCCTCGCTGCCCCATTTACGTTGTGCCCGTGATTTTGTCTGTTTTTATCCCCTTTTTCCTTCTGTGCCCCTCGCTGCCCCATTTACGTTGTGCCCGTGATTTTGTCTGTCTTTATCCCCTTTTCCTTCTGTGCCCCTCGCTGCCCCATTTACGTTGTGCCCGTGATTTTGTCTGGTTTTATCCCCTTTTTCCTTCTGTGCCCTCGCTGCCCCATTTACGTTGTGCCCGTGATTTTGTCTGTTTTTATCCCCTTTTTCCTTCTGTGCCCCTCGCTGCCCCATTTACGTTGTGCCCGTGATTTTGTCTGTCTTTATCCCCTTTTTCCTTCTGTGCCCCTCGCTGCCCCATTTACGTTGTGCCCGTGATTTTGTCTGGTTTTATCCCCTTTTTCCTTCTGTGCCCCTCGCTGCCCCATTTACGTTGTACCCGTGATTTTGTCTGTTTTTATCCCCTTTTTCCTTCTGTGCCCCTCGCTGCCCCATTTACGTTGTGCCCGTGATTTTGTCTGTTTTTATCCCCTTTTTCCTTCTGTGCCCCTCGCTGCCCCATTTACGTTGTGCCCGTGATTTTGTCTGTCTTTATCCCCTTTTTCCTTCTGTGCCCCTCGCTGCCCCATTTATGTTGTGCCCGTGATTTTGTCTGGTTTTATCCCCTTTTTCCTTCTGTGCCCCTCGCTGCCCCATTTACGTTGTACCCGTGATTTTGTCTGTTTTTATCCCCTTTTTCCTTCTGTGCCCCTCGCTGCCCCATTTACGTTGTGCCCGTGATTTTGTCTGCTTTCCCCCATTTCCTTTCTGTGCCCCCGCTGCCTCTCGCCATTCCCGCCGCTGCGTCCCCTGCGGCCCCGCCCCTGACTGCCCATTCGCTGCCCCTGCCTCCCGCCTCCCAGCTGCTCCTCCCTCCCACCTCCCCATAAATGGCGGCCGCTGCGCGGTGAGGAGAGCGACCCTTGACCTTGCCAGGTAGGTCGCTCCCCACCACACAGCTCCGCCTGTGTTGTCTGCCCGCTGCTTCTGCAGGTAAGATCGCCCCTCAGCTGCGGCCCAGGTGCCCGCACTTCTTGCTTCCCCCTTTTTTTCCTTCTGTGCCCCTCGCTGCCCCATTTACGTTGTGCCCGTGATTTTGTCTGTTTTTATCCCCTTTTTCCTTCTGTGCCCCTCGCTGCCCCATTTACGTTGTACCCGTGATTTTGTCTGTTTTTATCCCCTTTTTCCTTCTGTGCCCCTCGCTGCCCCATTTACGTTGTGCCCGTGATTTTGTCTGTTTTTATCCCCTTTTTCCTTCTGTGCCCCTCGCTGCCCCATTTACGTTGTGCCCGTGATTTTGTCTGTTCTTATCCCCTTTTTCCTTCTGTGCCCCTCGCTGCCCCATTTACGTTGTACCCGTGATTTTGTCTGTTTTTATCCCCTTTTTCCTTCTGTGCCCCTCGCTGCCCCATTTACGTTGTGCCCGTGATTTTGTCTGTTTTTATCCCCTTTTTCCTTCTGTGCCCCTCGCTGCCCCATTTACGTTGTGCCCGTGATTTTGTCTGTCTTTATCCCCTTTTTCCTTCTGTGCCCCTCGCTGCCCCATTTACGTTGTGCCCGTGATTTTGTCTGGTTTTATCCCCTTTTTCCTTCTGTGCCCCTCGCTGCCCCATTTACGTTGTACCCGTGATTTTGTCTGTTTTTATCCCCTTTTTCCTTCTGTGCCCCTCGCTGCCCCATTTACGTTGTGCCCGTGATTTTGTCTGTCTTTATCCCCTTTTTCCTTCTGTGCCCCTCGCTGCCCCATTTACGTTGTGCCCGTGATTTTGTCTGGTTTTATCCCCTTTTTCCTTCTGTGCCCCTCGCTGCCCCATTTACGTTGTACCCGTGATTTTGTCTGTTTTTATCCCCTTTTTCCTTCTGTGCCCCTCGCTGCCCCATTTACGATGTGCCCGTGATTTTGTCTGTCTTTATCCCCTTTTTCCTTCTGTGCCCTCGCTGCCCCATTTACGTTGTGCCCGTGATTTTGTCTGTCTTTATCCCCTTTTTCCTTCTGTGCCCCTCGCTGCCCCATTTACGTTGTGCCCGTGATTTTGTCTGGTTTTATCCCCTTTTTCCTTCTGTGCCCCTCGCTGCCCCATTTACGTTGTACCCGTGATTTTGTCTGTTTTTATCCCCTTTTTCCTTCTGTGCCCCTCGCTGCCCCATTTACGTTGTGCCCGTGATTTTGTCTGTCTTTATCCCCTTTTTCCTTCTGTGCCCCTCGCTGCCCCATTTACGTTGTGCCTGTGATTTTGTCTGGTTTTATCCCCTTTTTCCTTCTGTGCCCCTCGCTGCCCCATTTACGTTGTACCCGTGATTTTGTCTGTTTTTATCCCCTTTTTCCTTCTGTGCCCCTCGCTGCCCCATTTACGTTGTGCCCGTGATTTTGTCTGTCTTTATCCCCTTTTTTCCTTCTGTGCCCCTCGCTGCCCCATTTTCGTTGTGCCCGTGATTTTGTCTGGTTTTATCCCCTTTTTCCTTCTGTGCCCCTCGCTGCCCCATTTACGTTGTACCCGTGATTTTGTCTGTTTTTATCCCCTTTTTCCTTCTGTGCCCCTCGCTGCCCCATTTACGTTGTGCCCGTGATTTTGTCTGCTTTCCCCCATTTCCTTTCTGTGCCCCCGCTGCCTCTCGCCATTCCCGCCGCTGCGTCCCGCCCCCTGACTGCCCATTCGCTGCCCCTGCCTCCCGCCTCCCAGCTGCTCCTCCCTCCCACCTCCCCATAAATGGCGGCCGCTGCGCGTCGCGCCGCTGGCGCGCCGAAGGCGCGCTAAGGCAAGCCCGTCTGCGCCCGTCCGTGCCTGGACCGCGCCCAGCGCCAGAACCCCTGGATCCCACCGATGCAACACTACTCGACGGACCTACGACGCCGCCACACTCACCGCACTCAATGCCGGCCGGAACCCTGCCTGCTACCGAGCCTCACCGAGACGCACCCACGGACCCTTCACCTGCCAAACCTGCCGATTCACCTGCCCCCGGACGTGCACCACCTCCGCCAAGTCGAGCACCAGCAGCAACAACCTGAAATGCATCCTGTTGAACACCCGCTCCGTCCACAGGCACGCTGTGGAACTCTGGGACCTGCTCGACGCAACAGCACCGGACATCGCCTTCCTCACCGAAACCTGGATGAACGCCTCCTCAGCGCCCGACATCGCCATAGCCATCCCGGACGGATACAAGATCACCCGGAGGGACCGCGTCAACCAGACGGGAGGAGGCATCGCCATCGTACACAAGAACACCATCCGCATCTCGACTAACTCCGACGAGACCTTCACCGCCGCCGAACACCTACACTTCCAGATACACACTGACCCCAAGACCACCCTCCGAGGCACCCTCATCTACAGACCCCCGGGACCACGCACACTATTCAGCGAAGACATCGCAGACTTCATCAGCCCGCACGCCATGCCCTCAGCCGACTACATTCTCCTAGGGGACCTCAACTTCCACCTGGAGAACAACAACGACAGAAACACCACCGCCCTGCTGGACAACCTCGCCAACCTCGGACTCAAGCAACTGGTGAACACGCCCACCCACTACGCCGGCCACACGCTTGACCCCGTCTTCTCTTCCAGCAAGCACATCTCCTTCAGCCACGCCACCGGACTACACTGGACCGACCACAGCTGCGTCCACTTCAGCTTCAGAAAGACTGCGACCCACCACCACCCGCAACAGGCTCCCCGCCGGAGCTGGAGCAAGATCACCACCGAGCAGCTCACCGCCTCCCTCAGCCAGAACACACCCACCAACACAACGGACCCAAACGAAGCAGCCAGCAACCTCGCCAAGTGGCTGACCGCCTGCGCCGACGACCTCGCACCACTAAAAACCCTCCCAGCAGACCCGGAAGCAAGAAAACCCCTTGGTTCACCAACGACCTCAAGGAATCCAAGAAGAACTGCCGCACTCTCGAGAGAACCTGGCGACTCGACCAGACCACAGACAAAAGGACCGCCCTCAAGCACGCCACCCGCAAACACCACCAGCTGATCCGTGCCACCAAGAAGTCGGCACTCAAAGAACGACTGGACAACAACGCCCACGACAGCAAGGAACTTTTCAGCATCGTCAAAGAGTTCTCCAACCCCAGCGCCGGAAACAACGACATCACCCCCTCGCAAGACCTCTGCAACTCACTCGCCACGTTCTTCCACCGCAAGATCACCGACATACATAACAGCTTCGACGCACAAACCACGCACCCTACCGCCGAACCAACGCCCGCCACCACCACCCTCTGCAACTGGACCCCGATCAGCACCGAAGACACCACCCGCACGATGAACTCCATCCACTCCGGATCACCAACCGACCCCTGCCCACACCACGTCTTCAACAAAGCCGACGCCACCATCGCACCCCATCTCCGGGACATCATCAACTCCTCCTTCCACACTGCCACCTTCCCGGAGAGCTGGAAGCACGCCGAGCTTACCGCCCTCCTGAAGAAACCAACGGCGGACCCCACCGACCTCAAGAACTACCGTCCCATCTCGCTCCTTCCGTTTCCGGCCAAAGTCATCGAGAAGACCGTCAACGGACAGCTTGCCGCCTTCCTCGAGACGAATGGATCCCTCGACCCCTCGCAGTCCGGGTTTCGGGCCAACCACAGCACCGAGACCGCCCTCATCGCAGCCACCGACGACATCAGAACCCTAACCGACAATGGGGAAACAGCAGCCCTCATCCTCTTGGACCTCTCCGCGGCGTTCGACACCGTCTGCCACCGCACCCTAGTGAAGCGCCTCAGCAACATCGGAATCCGAGAGAAAGCACTGGAATGGATCATCTCGTTCCTCGCCGGAAGAACCCAGAGAGTCCGCCTCCCCCGTTCAGATCCGAGGCCACTGAAGTCATCTGCGGCGTTCCACAAGGATCTTCACTCAGTCCAACGCTCTTCAACGTCTACATGAGCCCCTCGCAGCCATCGCACGCCAACACAACCTCAACATCATCTCCTACGCCGACGACACCCAGCTGATCCTCTCCCTCACCAACGACCCCACCACCGCCAGAGCAAACCTACACGACGGGATGAGAGACGTCGCCGACTGGATGAGGAACAGCCGCCTTAAACTAAACTCAGACAAGACGGAAGTCCTCATCCTGGGCTCATCACCCTCCGCCTGGGACGACTCCTGGTGGCCCCCGGCCCTGGGCACCGCGCCCAAGCCAACGGACCACGCACGCAACCTGGGCTTCATCCTGGACTCCTCCCTGTCGATGACCAGACAAGTCAACGCCGTCTCATCCTCGTGCTTCAACACCCTGCGCATGCTCCGCAAGATCTTCAAATGGATCCCCACTGAAACCAGGAAGACCGTCACCCAGGCACTCGTCACCAGCCGACTGGACTATGGGAACACCCTCTACGCCGGAACCACAGCCAAACTTCAAAAAGACTCCAGCGCATCCAGAACGCCTCCGCACGACTCATCCTGGACATCCCCCGACACAGCCACATCACCGGACACCTGAAAGACCTGCACTGGCTCCCCGTCAGCAAGAGAATCACGTTCAGACTCCTCACCCACGCACACAAGGCCCTCCACGACCTGGGCCCAAAGTACCTCAACAACCGCATGACCTTCTACACGCCCACCCGCCAGCTACGATCAACCAGCCACGCCCTCGCCACCGTACCACGCATCCGCAGAACCACCGCCGGAGGAAGATCCTTCTCCTACCTGGCAGCCAAGACCTGGAACTCCTCCCAACTCACCTTCGGCGAACCCAGGACCATCTCTCCTTCAGGAAGCAGCTCAAGACCTGGCTGTTCGAGCAGTAACTTACCCCCTCCCCCAGCGCCTTGAGACCCTCCCGGGTGAGTAGCGCGCTCTATAAATGCCGTGATTGATTGATTGATTGAAAGTCTGAGCACACCTCAACTCAGTTTTTCGTGTAATGATTTAACTATTCAGGATGTATTAGATACAAGGTTGTTACTTTCGATCTCTGAATGTGAGGGGGACCCAATGACAATGGATAGGGTTCTCAGTGATCTTAATGTACAGATGGACTTAAAGGTCACCAGTGGTCTAAAGGCGAAATCCAGATGGACCCCGCAATTGCCGGCTGGCAATAATTTAGACATTTTTTACAAACTAGTCATGTCGGACTTAGATAAGCACACTGAGTCACGTCACTCACATCCCAAGAGGGCAGATAACCTCACCAAGACGGAGCGGGAAGCACTACGCTCACTGATGATGGGTGACAGTATCATGATATGGGAGGCTGACAAGGGTGGCAATGTGGTGCTCATGAATCAGGTTGATTATGAAAGAGAAATCCTCTCACAACTTAATGACGCTGACTGCTATGTGCAGCTCCCTTCGAATCCCATTTGGACATTGAGAGACAATATCAATCACAAACTCAAAGAGTGCCACGAGCTCTGCCTTCTAGACTTGAATGAAAACACATATCTCAAAGTGGACCGTCCCAGATACCCTTGTTTGTACACCTTGCCAAAGATACATAAAAACCTCCCCTTTCCACCGGGCAGACCCATTGTGTCGGGTAAAGGTGGGCCCACAGAGAGATTGTCAGAAAATGTGGACATCTTTCTCCAGCCGATGGTGGTTAATCTACCATCGTACATAAGGGACACTAAGCATATACTTAGCACACCTGCGGGCATTATTCGGGAGGACACCATGACATTAGTGACTCTAGATGTTACTGCTCTGTATACGAGTATCCAACATGACTTGGGCCTGCAGGCAATAGGATGTATACTTAACTCCCGCCCGGCTAGTCTCTGGGAACATACTGGCATGCTTCTGGAAATGACTAGACTGATTCTGGAAAATAATGTTTTCCTTTTTAAGGATGTATGGTACAGACAAACCCATGGAGTAGACATGGGTTCTAAATTCTCCCCATCCTATGCTAATTTATTCATGGGATGGGTTGAGGAGGACTGGATATGAGGCACAAAAGGCAGTGAATGGAATGACTATATCCTTTTCTGGGGCAGGTATATTGACGACTGCCTAATGACCTGAACTGGAAGTACTGAAAGACTATCTGATTTTCTTACTCACCTGAACAGTAATGATGTCAATATTAGGTTCACTTGTCACCACAGCAAACGGTCTGTAACCTTTCTAGATGTGGAACTTTTTGTCTCTGACAACAGAATTGAGAGCAGATTATTCAGGAAATCAACGGCCTGCAATAGTGTACTACATGCGGCAAGCGCGCACCAGAGGCACCAGATCAATGCCATCCCCTACGGGGAATTTATACGAGCCAGGCATAATTGTAGCACAGACCAGGATTTTAACCTATGCCTAAGAGTCATGGAAGACATATTTAGACGCAGGGGCTACAGCCAGAGGGCAGTACTTAATGCCCTAAATCGAGTCTCCAAGGTTAGCAGGCAACACACTCTGCAAGATAAGACTAAGAAAGAGGATCTAGGTACCATCCGGCTTGTGACAGATTACAGCACACTGAACATGACACTCACACGGAGCATGATAAGGCACTGGCACTTACTTTGCACTGACAAAACACTAGAACCCTTTATTTCCTCCACCCCGGAGGTGACATACCGAAAGGGAAAAAGCCTCAGGAACATGTTGAGTCCCAGCTACCTGAGGGCAGGCACACACGGGCATTGGCTTACGCCTCTTAGTCTGGGCTTCTACAAATGTGGACAGTGTACCGCGTGCAGATAGGCCGCAGACAAAAAGAAGAACTTTAGTGGCCCTAATGGCCATGTATACAAGATCGATGCTAACATCAACTGCCATACCAAGTACGTGGTATATGCGATTGAATGTAAATGCCAAAGCCGATACATTGGCAGTAGCATTAGAGCCCTGAATGATCGCATAGGAGATCACATGAGGGCAGTTAAGCAAGCTGATACCAGATATCCAATAGCCGTGCACATAGCCGAGTGTCCAGCACAAGACAGTCACAGAGCCTTCTTCTTTTACGGTTTTGATATTATACCCAGGGATGAGGGCGCGGTGGTAACAGGGAATTGACACTAAGAAGAAGGGAAGCAACCTGGATCATGCGGCTTAGGAGGGTGGAACTGGGTCTGAACACTGACCATGAGTTGCGGTATTTCCTTGGGGACTGACACTTCGCTCCCAGCTTATATCTGAGTGCCCATCTGCTAACATACCGACTCACCGTATATCTGTCTGTCTGAGTACTCAACTGTAAATACACCTGAATTTCAGCTCACCATGGTACCAGGGTACCGTCACTTCAGACTATGCGCATATGCAACCAATGTTCTGGTGCTTATACTCTCTTGTTTTGTTAGCATGTGGTATTTTACATGGTGGTGTTTACACTAGTCTGCTATGCTATGATGTGATACTACAAATTACTGCACATCTCTGAGACAGTACTGTGTTTTTAGATTCTTTTTTACACATTAGTACTAAGTACTAAGTATAACCACATTACTCTTATGCTTCATGTGCATCTACCTATCAAGTTGTTTTAATAATCTCTTGCATGCAATTTGCAATAACAGGACTGTGTCTGTAGGTCCTGTTTTATTCTACAGGCCTGAACATAAGTTCAATATACTGTTCAGTAATATGCTTTTACCAGTTATAGATTTTCCGTATTCTCTCCCCCATTACCTGACTTTCCTTTAATGTTGCCGCAACCTGTAGAATTTGGTCAGCACTTCATAAAGTCTAAGGGCATTTGACTGTTTTTTAACCGCTCACTAGACACAAGCGGTATTGAACTTTTAGTTGTTTAGACCGCACTGGTGCACCTGATGGTGGCCATCCATTTTACTCTTAAAACTAGACAGCTCAGGCCACATAACGACAGTTAATGTCCCTCGTTTATTTTCGTAATATACCTAAGTTGCCGAAATATGTCGAATTGATTCAGCACTGGTGATCGGAATTATCGACACAAGCCCCTTCACACCGACTCCCGCTTACTGGACACAAGCGGAACTGAACTTATAGTTATTTAGACTGCACTGGTACACCTATACTACACACCTAGATGACGGCCATCCGTTCAACTCAGACAACTAGGCAGCTCAGGCTACGTAACTACGGACATTGTCCCTCGTTTGTTTTCGCACCATACCAATTTAAATGAGGGATTCACAGCGGGAAAGTGACGCCATCCAGGGCACACGTGGATTCGATAGTAGAGCGGTTGCGGGTAAGCACCCCCCGGGAGCCTATGTTCCCATAGCTCCACTTTTAGAAGTTCTTGCAGAGTAAGCTTGCCCTTTTGGATGCGCCGCTCTAATACACGCATATTAGATGTCTCCTCACATGTTCCTTTTCCCATTTCTTTTGGCACCGATTTTTTCTAGAATCGGGCAACCGGCCGCAACAATACAGTTGCTAATTTCTGGAATTGTAAGCAAAACAAGAAAGGAAACGTTTGATAAACGAACTACTATAACTGTAACTTCCGATCACACCAGATACCTATAACGAGGTACGTGGGGCCATCAGTAACCTACAAAAATGTAGGTTGAAATATGTCTTTTGTGAAACATTTAAAGGATGGTGACGAGTGAATCTGTATACTTCCTTTCTCTTACTCTCAGAACCATTACATGTCAACGATTTAGGATTATTTCACACCTGGACAGGGACTGTCGCTTACAAGGCGGTACAAACAATAAACTGATCTCTGTACTTAGAGACAGTAGTACTTTGATATCCTTCTGGACGGAATTACAACCGTAGCAGAGGTTGTTTTTGTCAAATACATATTTTCGTACTTACCGAACTCGCCGCTGGGTTACTGTTCGGAGTAATAACACCTCAGTTTCCTTTTGTTTTTTATTCTTTTTTTAGGACCCAATATACAGGAGTTTAGGTACCCCCCTTTGTCTTAACTACTCACTAAATATGGGACAACATTAAGGGGAGGTCTTTTACCTGCACCGGCTATAGTACTGTCATTGTTTCAAATCGAGGAAAGTCACTTAATTGGTTGCAGCACTGCTGTTTTTTCCTTAAAGAAGTCACACAATTGGCTCACTGCACAATCACCAATGTGTTTATCTATGGAATGACTCTGAGTATAAAATAAGATCACTATCCGGTCACCCAACCATGGACCACCAAACTGGTCTGTGCACAGTAGCATGGGTTTCCACTGTTTCAACTGGGAAACATGAAGCAAGTTCTTTTTGATACCATGTCACAGTGGGATTTTGCCAATGACTGTAATTGCTTTACACCCACTGCAATCTAAGTGTATACTTGTATGTTTATTAGCCCTGAAGAAGTTGTGGTTTACTGCAATGAGACGCAATGAAACACGAGTTTGATAGGCCTATGAAAAACCGTATACAAGTGGAACATTAAACTGAAACATAAAACCAAGCAGTGCATTGTTGTTATCAGTCATCAATTTGTCTTTAAACTGCAGGCGTGTGCAGGGGATTGTTGTGTTTTTACTGGATATATAAGTGGATGCATGAGAGGTTGCATGAGGCTGCATGGGTGTGTGAGTGGTTGTGTAGATGTCATCAGTGATGTCATTTGCGATGTCACAAGTGATGTCATCAGTGATGTCACTGATCATGTCATGAGTGATGTAATATGTGAGGTCATAAGCAATGTGTTGCATGGAAGTAAGTTACAGTTAGATCAGGTAACTATAACTGCTGAAGTTCACTGGTTGTATGTGTGAAATCTGAGCCTAACCTAAATTTATATGTATATTACCTACTGGCGGTAGCTAGGACCAAGAGGCATATTTACAAGCCCCTTGCGCCACCGGAGCGTCACTCTTTTTTACGCTCCGGTGGCGCACAGTGCAGGCCCATTTTAACAAGGCCACGCAAAGCCACCCTGCATGGGTTTTCATGGCCTTGTAGATAAGGTGTAAGGCCACACAGAGCAAGTCACTGCATTGCCTTATGTTGCGGCAGACAGGTGTCCCATGGGTGTTGCTGTGGGTGTTCCCATGCAACACCTAATGGACTTTGACACTGCCCCAGATTTACAACATAGATTGAATCTGGGGCTGCGCCAAAAACTTATGACTCCCCAGAGAAGGCGTAACGAGTAGAAATTTTTACATTTCTCCTCGTATTTTTCTCTTTCCACGTGTGGTGCATTCTGCAGGACACATAGAATGAAGAAAAGGCCCTTCCAGTACAAAAACAATCATGCCAACAACACAGACACCCTTGCACCATTGTGCAAGGGTGCCTGCATTGGAGCACAGCTGTAATTTTTGTGAGGGCTATGACTGAAAGGACAGGAATGCCACATATCTTGCAAATACAGTGCATTTCTGTCCTTTCGAATTGGCATTGGGCAGCGCAGCAAAATGAGGTGTGGCGCTGCTCTAAGCCAGTTCTTTGTTAATACGCCCCCTAGTTTACATAGACAAAACGTATTTTGTTTTGCTAATAACTTTGCCGCCGTTTGATGAATCTTCATAAACATTTCAAAACTAGTTTGCCAGTCACTTCAGCTGCTAACTTCAAAGTGTCGGGGTGATTCGTGAAGCTGGGGCCGTGAAAAAGGGGGGGTCCCAAAATTCATTTTTCCCATGCATATCGCATAGGGATTTTGAGCACAACTACAGCCCGAACCGCTGAACAGAATTACACCAAATTTGGCAGAAAGCTAGCTCTCAGTCCAGAAAGAGCCCTTTTTGTGATTTGATGTACATCAATTCAGTTGTTTTTCAGCTATTAAAGAAAACACAAATTTATATATCTAGGGACGCGGATCCTCCGCGGAGCCAGCAGATCTCATGCCGAGATCTGATTGGCTGGCAATACTTTAACCAGGAAGTGTTTGCTGCCACTTTGGGACTTGGACTCAGACGAGTTACACCCCAAAAAATGTTTTAAAAGGAATTCCCTGATCGGTTAGGGCTGGAGGTGGGGTCACACAGGGACACTGCGGGGGGTTAGGGGGAACATGTTTCTCCAGTTTTGCCGCAAAAGCATGGTGGTTCCACAAATTCATGGCAAAATTGAAAAAAAATACAAGTGTGGTCTTCCGTGCTTGTTTAAACATCGTCCGGCACAAAAACTACTATTTATGTTGGGGAGGAGGGTATACTCAACCCTCCTCCCAATGGCCCCGGGGAACACCACCTCCCCTGGGCAGGCCAAATAAAATTGGGGTGGATGGGGGGCCGCACATCCCCCTCCCAGGGCATTCACAGCCCCAGGGACCATCACTTCCCCAGTGCTTGACCATATTTATATTGGGGAGGGAGGGCACGTGTCCCACCTCCCAGCCCAAATAAAATTGGGGTGGAGGGGGGCCAAACATCCCCCCCCCTCCCAGGCCATTCACAGCCCCAGGGACCATTACTTCCCCGGTGCTTGGCCATATTTATATTGGGGAGGGAGGCCACGCGTCCCACCTCCCAGGCCATTTTTAGCCCCAGGGACCAACACCTCCCTGGGGCAGGCCCTAGAATAACAAAGGAGGGAGGCTGCATGCCCCCCCTCCTGGAGCCATTAATGGCTTTTACAGCTCCCGCCAAGCGAGAGCAAACAGTAAGTCCACTCCCTGCGGGTGGGAGCAGGAAAACTGCTCCCCATGCTGAGAGCATACTTTTCATCTGTTTACCCCCTGCTGTCAAGCTGGCACAAAAACAGATGAAAGAATTGCTCCCACATGCAGGGAGTTGCATTTTTGACTGCTCCCTGTGTGTGGTATCAATGCCTGCTCCCGCTGGAGGTGGGGTGCCGGCAGGGACCACAGGGGCATTGGGCTCACCATGCGGTCCCCATTTGTGCACGCTGGGTACATGTGGCCGGGTCCTGGGAGATGGGATTCCCGGGGCTGGAATAGGTCCAGGGAGGGGGGCCACCAGCCCCCCTCCCCTTTCTCCCGTGTTCTAAAGTAACTATACCTCACGCCCTCACTATGCACTGCTACCTACTACACATATTACATCAGTAATGTCATCTTGTATGACATAATTCATTTCATAACTGCAACATTTGCAATAAAATTAGTGATGAAAAAAACTGTGCATGGTGGGGGCGAGAGTTATAGTTACCTTAAGGCAAACGTTATAGTTTCTTGGCATAACTATAACTGTTGAATTTCTATGGCTTTGTGCGTGTAAAATCTAAACCTAACAACTATAACATCCCTCTAACATATATATCAATCAAAGCACACCTGCTACCAGAGATCCATGCAAGAAAGTAAACTCACACTCCAAAAGGTACAGCCATAAAATTGTATTTCGCTTGACGCATTTTAACGGCAATGGTCTTTGTTAAAAGCAACAGAAATATTTTGTGTCAGTGCCACCTTTAAAATCCCCCGTCATCATGAACACCAAAAACATACTTTGCATCTGTTCAATACCAGATATATTGAAGCACAGTATTGTTTAGTCAAAGATACACTTATTTTATACACTCAACTTAATAATAGATGAAAATTCAACTTTATTTCAAAGTGGAATCATACAATCCATCCTAATTGGCACAAATCAATCCCGAAGTGGGCTTTACCGTGTTCACATCAGGTGATACAGCACGCACTGTTACATGGCAACAGTAACTACTACAGCCAAAACGGCTTCAAACATAACCTAGTGATCAGTAATGTTAGTACCAACACTAAGTGGCCCACAAAATACCTTTCTCATTCCTTTTATCTACCACAACCGCTCTAACAGATAGAATGGCCTATATTTGTGCCATTTGCAAATATTTGTGCACATGTGTAAAAGTACTCATGCTAAGTGGCCCCTGAGAAAATCAATTTTAGTATAAAATAAGACAGTCTGGAAAGGTGCCAGGATGCTTGTTTTCAGCTTAAAGGATGACCTGGCCTGGCAGTTCAGGCTGGATTGTTCCCATGAGGAGCAGGGTCAAGATTGATTTGCATACGGCTGTGTCCAAACTGGAATGGTGTGGCTGAGCAGAAAAATGATGGATTTAGTACCAGACTGACTGGGTGTGAATGCTTGAAACTATTTCAGCATTCTGTCCATCTATTGTTTTGCAATGTTCCCGAGTGGGAAGGGTATGCCCAGATGTGGGTCCCTTGCTCGCAGCACCACCGGATTCCAGCTAGCCTGGCTAATGATGGGTGAAACCCAGAAACTGGTCCCAGGATGCCTGTTTTCATGTCCAGGGTGGACCTGGCCTGGCAGTTCGGGCTGGACTGTTCCCATGAGGATCAAGGCTGATTTGCATATGGCTGGCTCCAAACTCGAATGGTGTGGCTGAGCGGAAGGATGATGGATTTAGTCCCAGACTGTGTGTGAATGCTTGGAAAAAAAAAATATATATATATATATATATATATATATATATATATATATATATTCACTGAAAAAACCATAGGTTTTAGGGACAGTTATAGTTAGTTGGACATTGCACTCGTACAAAACCCGTGAAATTCCCCGTTATAGTTAGTTCAGGTAACTATAACTCGCGCCCGGCAATGCACTGCTGATGACGTCACATATTACATCACTCATGACATGGTCAGTGACATCACTGATGACATCTCAAATGACATCACTGATGACATCACTGATGACATCATCCAGTGACTGTGTGTTTCTGTAAAGTTTAAATATGTTTAATATATATAGGGAAAGGCGTATTGAAGAATGAGTGGGTGTATAAGTGTCTGAATGGATGATTTAGTACGTGAGTGACTGACTCTACAAGTGAGTGATTAAACGCATCTTACTGAATGCATGGGTTAGTGACTAAACTGTGTGAATGTCTGTATCCGTCTGTTTGTTGGTGTGTAAGTGGATGCATGGATTTGCGAATAGCTACATGAGTGTCTATATGGGTTATTGATTGGTTCTCTGAGTATCTGTATGGCTGCCTGAGTGTTTGTGTGGGTGGGGTGTGTGTGACTCTGTACATAGATGTGTGAGTGGGTGATTCACTGGGTGCATGATTTCAAGAGTGCATCTGTGATGGACTGCTTGGGTGGGTGAGTGTGTGTAAGAGGGTGTTAGTGAGTGAATGTATGTCCCAGTGGTACATGTGTGAGTAACTACGTATGTGAAAGGCAGTATATATGTGTGTTGGAGTATATTAATACCTATAAGCGAGAGTGTGTGATGGTGATAGTGACTGTATGGATGAGTGTGTGCTTGTATCAGAGATTGTATAAGAGCGTAAGAATGTGCTAGTATTTGTATGAGTAAGTGAGCTGGTGTGTGTATAACTGTATAGGTGAGTAAATGGGTGTGTGCTTAATTTTTTTCCATGACTGACTAGGTGTGTGAGTACCTCTATGGATGAGTGGCGGTGTGTGAGTGTTTATATAGGTGTATGAGTGCATATAATAGTCCTGTACTGAGTGACTATAAGTATGAGTGACTGTACGGGTGAGTGAGTAGATGTGTGTGTGTAGACCTAAGAATCAGTGAGTGTTTATATAGTAATTGGTGTTGGAGTGTCTATGGTTTTGACAATGGCAGTCTGTAATTTACAGTGGGTGTATCAAAAGTTATATTAGGGTGTGAGAAGATGCATCAAATTATCACATGGATGATGTAATCAGTGATGTCATTTGAGATGTCATCAGTGATGTCACTGACCATGTCATGAATGATGTAATATGTGACGTCATCAGCCGTGCATTGCGGGGGCGCGAGTTATAGTTACCTGAACTAACTATAACGGGGGAATTTCACGGGTTTTGTACGAGTGCAATGTCCAACTAACTATAACTGTCCCTAAAACCTATGGTTTTTTCAGTGAATTTGTAAGGTTTTTTAAATGCTAATTTCTAACTATAACGTGCCTGAAACCTATGGTTTTTTCAGTGAATTTCAAAGGTTTTTAAATGCTAATTCCTAACTATAACATGTCTGAAACCTATGGTTTTTTTCAGTGAATTTCAAAGGTTTTGTAAATGACAATTTTTAAATGTATTAATTGTTATATTTATTTTTTTGATACTGATTTACTACATTTTTTAAACTATTTATTTTTGAATATTTTATTTTTTAAAATACATTGTAATTACATTATACATTACATTACAAAATATACTTTCTCAGAATGAATTACTTTAGTTTAAATACTTTGCAAATAGGCAATAGACTTTTAAGTACAGTAGTTACAGTTGTTGCAATGGGCAACACAATTTCAAACACAATGCAACATTGAGCTCAATGTGAATTTCAAGTTAAATGCAATTAGTTACTTTATGGATTACTTTTCTAACCACAGGACTGGATCCTAGATTCAGTCCTGGGACATCTCCTGTAAACAGTTGAGTAAAAGCGTTTTGGTTACAGTAGTGATTTTTAAGGAATATTATTGTATTTTAAAAGTTGACACTTAGAAACTTTTTCACATAGAATCACCAATGCTATCCTATGGGAGAAAATTCACTTAGCAGGTAAGTAGTGTTATCGTTACTTTTTCTTACTCAGTGGTGGATCTTGGATCCAGCACTGGTGCATCTCCTGTAAACAGTTGAAAGAATGCGTTTAAGTCATACAGGCGATTTTTAAGGAATATTTGTAGTTTGTGAAAATCGACACTTTGAAACTTTTCTGCTGAAAACCAGACAATGGATTCCAATGGAAGGAAATACAAGTTACTGGTAAGTACGGTTAGAATTACTTATCAGGGTCAGTGCTGGGCTAAAAGATGCAGCACCGGGTTCTCTCCTGATAACAGGTGAGTAAATCGGAATTCGTAGTTCGGCTGATTTTAGAGGAATATTATAAAGTTCCAAAACTCCACACAGAAGAATTTCCAAGTGAAACCAGTCAATGTTAGCCTATGGAAGGAAATTCAAGTTACTGGTAAGTACGGTTAAAATTACTTTTCAGGATCAGTACTGGGCTCAAAGATGCAGCACTGAGGTCTCTCCTGATAACAGGTGAGTAAATCGGAATTCGTAGTTCTGCTGATTTTAGAGGAATATTTGTATGTTTAAAAATCGACACTTAGAAACTTTTTCAGCAAAAAGCAGGCAATGATATCCTATGGAAGGAAATTCAATTTACTGGTAAGTACGGTTAGAATTACTTTTCAAGGTCAGTGCTGGGCTAAAAGATGCAGCACTGGGTTCTCTCCTGATAACAGGTGAGTAAATCGGAATTCGTAGTTCGGCTGATTTTAGAGGAATATTATAAAGTTCCAAAACTCCACACTTAGAAGAATTTCCAAGTGAAACCAGTCAATGTTAGCCTATGGAAGGAAATTCAAATTACTGGTAAGTGCGGTTAAAATTACTTTTCAGGATCAGTATTGGGCTCAAAGATGCAGCACTGAGGTCTCTCCTGATAACAGGTGAGTAAATCGGAATTCGTAGTTCGGCTGATTTTAGAGGAATATTTGTATGTTACAAAAATCGACACTTAGAAACTTTTTCAGCAAAAAGCAGGCAATGATATCCTATGGAAAGAAATTCAAGTTACTGGTAAGTACGGTTAAAATTACTTTTCAGGATCAGTACTGGGCTCAAAGATGCAGCACTGAGGTCTCTCCTGATAACAGGTGAGTAAATCGGAATTCGTAGTTCGGCTGATTTTAGAGGAATATTTGCACAATGGTGAAGGGAGGGGCGGGGCCTGAGGTGACATCTGTGCAAACGCGCCCCGTGGCGCGTTTTAAGTTGGGGATTAAGTCCCCTTGAATCATGAGGGTCCCTGGGGTCCAACTAGCCCACCCTGTACCTCCAGTATGCGCCAGGGAGCTGCGTTGCAGAGAGGTGTTCAGAGGCCACGCCCCTATTTGCACCTCTCTGCAACGCAGCTCTGTGGCACTTTCTGGACGTACCTGGTGGGCTAGTTGGCCCCAGGGACCCTCAGGATTGAAGGGGATTTCATTCCCCATCTTAAAATGCGCCACGGGGCCTGTTTGCACACATGTCACCTGAAGCCCCGCCCCTCCCTTCACCACTGTGCAAACGCGCCCGTGGCGCGTTTTAAGTTGGGGGATTAAGTCCCCTTCAATCCTGAGGGTCCCTGGAGTCGAACTAGCCCACCATGTACCTCCAAAAAGCGCCACAGAGCTGCGTTGCAGAGAGGTGTATAAAGGGGCGTGGCCTCTGTACACCTCTCTGCAACACAGCCCCTGGCGCATACTGGAGGTTCCTGGTGGGCTAGTTGGCCCCCAGGGACCCCCAGTATTCAAGGGGAATTACTTCCCTTCTTAAACGCGCCAGGCGGCGCGTTTGCACACTGCTGCAAGGAGGGGGGCGGGGCCTCAGGCACGATGCCGTTTTTTGTTGTTTTTTTTTTCCTTTTTTTTTATGGAAGGGGGGCTGCGTGGCCCCCCTTCCCTCGGCCACTTTTGGCCCCGGGACCCCATCCCCCGGGGCCTGAGCTTTTTTTTTTTTTTAAACGGGAAGGGGGCCGCGTGGCCCCCCTTCCCTGGGCCTCTATTGGCCCCGGGGACCCCATCCCCCGGGGCATGCCCTCTTTTTAAAAAAATATTTGGAGGGGGGCTGCGTGGCCCCCCTCCTCAGGCCATTTAAGGCCCCGGGGACCCCATCCCCTGGGGCCGGCCTTGCCCTTTTTTTATTTTTATTTTTTTTATTGGGGAGGGGGGCTGCGTGGCCCCCTCCCGGGCCACTTATGGCCCGGGGACCCCATCCCCGGGGCCTGGCCTCTCGTTGGAAACTGTGGGGGTCCCCAATCCCCCACAGTCCTAGCCGGCTCCCCGCCTCCTGCGGGAGCCGGCATTGCTTTCTACTTGGGGAGCAGCTAACATGCTGCTCCCCGTGTGGAAAAGCAATTGGGTTTGCATTTTGAAAGAGAGAGCAGGTTTCCTGCTCTCTTTCAAAATGCAAACCAAGTTTGCTATGACAGGACAGGAGCCGCGATGCTCCCGTCCTGTCACAGCAAACTACAGTGTCCCGGGGGTAGGCACCCCAGGACACTGCAGGAGCCAGCCCTGGGGGGTGGTGGTCCCCAGGGCCATCACTGGCTCCAGGAGGGGGCCGCGCGGCCCCCTCCCAACTTGTTTAAAGCCCCGGGGAGGTGGTGGTCCCCGGGCTCTGGGGTCCATAACGGACCCCCATATTTAAATCTTTAGTGCCCCGGGGAGGTGGCGGTCCCGGGGCGTGTGGGGGCTGGAGCCCCCCACACAGGTTTTTAAAATAAAAAATAAACAGCCCAGGGGGGTGGTGGTCCCCGGGGCAGCGGGAGGGCGCACAGCCCTCCCGCCATCATTTTTTTTATAAAGCCCCGGAGGGTGGTGGTCTCCGGGGCTTGGGGGGCCTTAGAGGCCCCCCCATAAACAATAAACCCACCCCCCGCATGCCCCCGGGACTTGGGCCACCCGGGGGCAAATTTGCATCGAGCGCGGGAGACCGCGCTTAGATTTTTTTTCCCGGCAGGATCCGCGCACCCTGAGCGCATCCTGCCGATTTAAAAAAAAAAATGCTTTTTCTGCCCAGGGGCTCCTTGTGGGATCCCCTGAGCAGACCTAGGGGTCAGGGTGTTTCTACCCTGCCCCCTTTTGCGCCTTGCGCACTTGTTTCTGTCCCTCGGTTCTACCGAGGGTCAAAATGGCTGCCAACACTTCCTGATTTGGAGTGTTGACAGCCAATTAGCATGCAGCTCGTGATCGGGAGGGTGCGCGAATCCGACGCGGCCATAGATATATATGTGATTTTCCTTTTGATTTTCACAGGAACTACTGAACGGATTTACACCATTTAACAAAAAGGGTTCTTTCTGAACCAAAAACTGAGTCTTTGCCAAATTTGGTGTAATTCCGTTCAGCAGTTCGGGCTGTAGCCGTGGCTAAAGTTTCCTATGGGAAAATGAATGGGGAAAACACGTTTTGGGACCCCCTTTTTTCTCGGCCCCCGCTTGACGAATCACCCCGAAACTTTCAGGGTAGGAGCGGACCAGAGCGGGCCATAAAGTTTGAAAATTTCGCGAAGATTCGTCAACCGACGCAAGAGTTATTTCAAATAGAATGTCGCGGATTTCCTATGGAAAATAGGTCCTAACTATAACTATCTACTGGCGACCGCCAGTAGATAATAAATATATATATATATCCAGTATACTCCGTTTCACCTTCAATCTCCACAAGAACGTATATATATATTACCTAATGGCGCTTGCCAGTAGGTAGTTATAGTTAGGAACTAGTTTCCATAGGAAAAGCATTTTTGACTTGGTTATAACATTGGTGTCGTTTGACTAATCTGCATGACATTTTCCAAAAAAGTGTCACGTTGGGTACTATTGTTATGGAAAGTTTGGGGGTGATCCGTGCAGTGGGGGCAGAGAATTTGGGGTGTGAAGTAAGGGTGCATTTGTAATGTTAATTCCCATAGGAACTTTAGCCACACCTACAGCCTGAACTGCTGAACGGACTTACACCTGGCAGGGAGGTAGATGTCGGTTCAAGGAAGTGCCTTTTGCTTATTTAATGTAAGTTTAAAATTATAGCGATATCTCTGGCAACAGATATTTCACGGTGGTTTTGCAATTTATCACGAATGCACGTGCCAACGGGAATGCTCTGACTGGCTGGACGCAATGTGAATAGAAAGTTGCGGCTGCCATTTTATCTATGAGGAACGGTTTCCAGGGCTGAAAATTTGTGTGAAAGCAAACATAAGGGGTCAGGGTGGAGATACTCTGACCCCATGGTTGAGAAATGGGAGTGTTAGTGACAAAGTTATTTGTCCAAAATTGATTTTTTTATTCGTTGCGATATTTGCGTCGATGCTGCGACCGCCAGCGCTGTCCCCGAGTGTACCATCGAGGGGACATCGCGACTATCAACGTTGTTGTGAATATTGGTGAAAATATAAAAAAATATATCAATGAATCATTAATATGCATTCTTATAGAGATATTGAGATATTGCTTAATGTTTTGATAGAGTTATTTATATAGTGAGTTATCTACTGTGATGGTCAGAATTAATTATATAATTATATATTTTTTGTGTAGTGGTGGCTTTTGAATTACTGCTTTTACTTTCTGCTTTCGCAACATAACCACAGGGATCACGATTATTGACATCACGATCTCCGGCCTCAACACGAAAATGGAAAATAGGTTTTAGAGATGATTGTTCTAGAAATACACTAGAAAAACATGAGTTTGAAGTGTACAGTAATAAACCCCTAATGTGTAAAATACTGTATATATGTGCATGTATTTGCTTTTCACTTTAAGGAAAAAGCGCGATCACCGCGATTAACAATGTCATTGCGACGTCCCAAATAAACGCGAAAATGGAAAATAGGTCTGAAAGATGGTTTGTAAAGAAACTTAGTACAAAAATATGAGTTTAAACATGCTTTGAAAGAAGTATGTATATAGTAATATGTGTAGGGCAATGTTCAGAATGGATTTTTTTACATATTATTTTTGGATCTGTTGGTGGTCATTGAATGTCTGCTTTTGTTTCCGTTTTCATGACGTATCCGGTAAATCGCGATTACTGATGTCATTGCGATCTCTGGAGTCACTACAATCACACAAAACACCAAATAAAAGGCTTTTAATTGAAAAGCAACCAGCCAACACGTCTTTCATCACACTGGGAGATAGTCCTGCGACTTCTTCAGGGCTGTACTTAGCGATATGGAGTCATTATAATCGCTCCGCCAGTGATAATTCCGACTCGGCTGGTCATTGGAAGAAAGTTTGTTGTTTCCGTGAGTTATAAAACGATGAGTAATCAGAGGAAGTGCCCAAATAGTGGTGCTCCTGCCCGTGCCGCGAGTATTAAGGAGGGTGAGTAGACCACTGCGATACTGGATCTCTAGCGAGTGCGCTGAGTCCTCCCGTGGCGATGGTACTGTAATCTGTTCCGGATGCGGACTATCTCCCAGTGTGACAAAACACGTGTTGGCTGGTTGCTTTTCGGTGTAATAAAGAATAAAGACAAAGAACTTACTCATTTTGGACTTCGATTATATTTCTTCAAGTGCACATAATTGAATGAACTTTCATCATATATTCGCAAAACGTGTGCCCAGGACTTTGGTTATAAGCTATAACTATAACTGCTGAATCTCTCTGGTTTTGAACGAGTGAAATATCAGCCTAACTATAACGTCCCTTTAACCTTTGGGTTTTTCAGTGAAAAAAAAAAAAAAAATATATATATATATATATATATATATATATATATATATATTTTAGTGGTTTCACTTACCTAATATATTAAAGGCAAATGCGTGGTAAAGCCATTTGTTGTAATGGCATACAACCAAGTGCACCAGCATGGAAGGTAACTCACTCTGTTACCACCTGGCCTCTTTGAGGTAGAACAGTTTAATAGTAAACTTTTTATTGTTATTGACGAAAGAGCGTTTTATGGTAATAAGCATAGACTAACAGTAACTTTTACATGTACATTGGACATTTTTTATATTTTCTTCAGATTCACATCTTTACCTTTATTCCATTCTCAAACATTATTGTGCCATTTTGTTGTTTGAACATCTCTTTATTGTTCTAAAATGGTTTGAGAATGTTATTGTGTTTTGTTACAAACTTTAATGTTGCTTGCTGTTTCTTGAACCTATCGCACATTTCTGTGGCAAAATGTTTGCTGCTTGTGCTTTAGCTATCAAGGTTTGTGCAGTGTTTTCCAATGAAGTATGTTGCAGCCTAACAAGATTGTGTTTTAGGTTGGTAGTGCACTCTCTTAAATAGAAATAATCGACTGTCTTGCTCATGAGCTTTACAAACTGTAAATTGAAAACAACATGAAAAGAATATCAATATTTATTATTTATATCAGCAAGTGAAACCAAAAGTCGTTAGGAGGAAAGGAACAAACTCAGATACTACTGTAATTTGAGCATTATAATAGGCAAGGATCTTTATGTTGACAGCAACTGCTGTGCCTTCAGTGTTACAATGCTATGTTAGCCTGTACTAAACGGTTACATAGAATCACCCATCAAAATGATGTCTCCTTTTTTTTAAACAATAAAGAAGAAGTACGTGGTTCCTCAGTGAATACAGAGTATTTATTGCAGGTCGTGAAAGGAAGGGGATTCTTCCTTTCGGAACTGGTGCCCTCACACACCCAGCAAGCTAGGTGTCATGCTGCACCATCTGGGCCTGCTCCCCATCGGGTCGGCGCCGCAATACCCGACGGGCACCCAAAAAGGGGCTCTCTATCGGAGGTCCCCTGTTCCTTGCCGGTGGGTGCCGTGGGTGTAAGGGCCCTTTTGATTGTGTGGATGTAGTAGTATGTGAAGTGAGTTAAAACAAGTCAGGGTGCCTTATGGAACATATTTTATTCTTGGTAGCCCCCTGCCTGATTAAAATTGAAAAAGGAGAGGCGTCTATCTGACTATAATGGGTCAAGATCAGGGCGCTCTATTCCTAGTGGGTCAACATGTTTCTCGCCATTGTTGTCTTAAGGATCAAAGGCGATTCTTCACGACCGTAAAGTGAGTCTATCTACACCCAGTGGTGTGGTGAACTACCTACCACTCTTGGATAAGCGGGTTGTGCGCCCGTTGTTTCTATGGACGACCCAATCACTAATTGAATCGTGCCTCGTCAGTATCCAGCGGGCCGTGGACACATATGTTATGTGTCTGCTTTCAATGAAAGCCGTGTGGTTGACCTACCCCTCTCCGCTGGATCCGCTGGCGCCGACCCGACGGGGAGCAGGCCCAGATGGTGAAGCATGACACCTAGCTTGCTGGGTGTGTGAGGGCACCAGTTCCGAAAGGAAGAATCCCCTTCCTTTCACGACCTGCAATAAATACTCTGTATTCACCGAGGAACCACGTACTTCTTCTTTATTGATTATCTAGGGCATGTACGATGGACCTTTCCAAAAGCCCATTGTCCCCATTCTTTTGTAAAAAAAAAAAAAAAAAAAATCCTTTTTTTTTTAAAGCAATCTTTACTTTCCTCTCAACTGTTAGGAAATTTCATAGAAAGCTTTTTCCCTTAGCAAAACATCACTGAAATGTGAAATTGTGCAGTTCTATACAACGTGGATGTAGGCACCCACTGAAGTGCTGCTCTGGTGTTTGGATTGGAGTAGATCTTGGAAATTCTAAGGGGCATATTTACAAAAAGTATCAGAGCATGAAGCTCCGACATATTTTTAAAATGCAGGAATGTGCCATGTTCAAAAGAATACGGTGCACCCCTGTGTTTCCCCTAGCAATGGCACAAAAAAAGCTGTCTAGGGTCAGCGCAGGCACCCTGCCGCCATGTTGCAAGGGTGCCTGTGCTGCAGGGATGATTGTTTATGTGCAGGAAGGAATACCTTCCTGCACATAAACAATCAATATTGGCGATTTGCTCTTCCTAAATGTGCTGTAGAATACAGCACGCATGGAAAGAGAAAAAAACGAGGAGAAGTTAATGACTTCTCCTCTTATAGTCATTCTAACATCTGGTATTCCATGGCGTTGGTTTTTGGGGCTACCTTAGCCTTGTAAATCTGGGGCAGCATCAAAAAACAATGGGTCTTGCGGTGGAACACCCATTGTACGCCCCTTTGCTGCAGAGGACTGAGCAGAAAGGGAAATATTTACAAGGTGACGTAATGCCATGCTAAGTGGCTAAACGTCACCGTGTAAATATGGAAAATGGCGCTACGCCACCGGAGTGACCAAAAAAGTGATGCTGCGGTTGGGATAGGGGCTTGTAAATATGCCCCTAAATGTTATGTCGTATATGCGCTATTACTAAGTTATTCACGGACAAGTGGTGGCAAAAGAAACCAAAGATTTCATAGAAAATAGAATGCAGCAAATCTAGGCATTAAAGTGTTATTTGAAAAATTCCTAATCTGTGCAAAGGAAGAGCAAAAAAGGAATCAGAAAACACATTGATGGAACAACCAAACCCACTAGCCATGTTCAGAATACCGTAGATGCTCCAAACACAGTACTGTAAAATTAAAGAAGCTGTGTTTATTTGGGCTTTTTCTGCATTTAAAAATACACCAAGGCACTTGACCACCTACGTACTTCTGAGGGGAACTGTATATTGACCTCAAATAAATTGTTTTTCATTCATAGCCACAAAAGGAAGCTCGTTCATGATTAGGTTTTTTGCATCGTATTAGCTATCAGAGATATTGTAAGAAACCATTGGAGATGTATAAAATGCTGCTTCTGGTGGAATTGATTTCACAAAGTCCAACGTGAAAGGAGGTACTCTTTCAAACACCTTTTTTGAAGTGGCACTTAATAGCTTTTTCCAGGAATAGGCACTAGGTTGAGATACAGTTGACAGGGTCTCATGAGTGATGCGAGAGACAGACACAGGTCATGGACATTGCACACAATTAATTTTTGAACGGCACATTTCTGAAAAAAGGGAACGTCATCACCAGGTGTCATCGTAATATGTCTATTCTTCAGGGTATAAAATCATTACAAGCTAAGAAAAGAAATAATCTACTGTGTGAGGGAGCAGAAAGGTCCCTCTCACTGTAGACCTCGGGGACAGAGATCAAAGCCGCACCTGAATATAAATAGAGCCTGTAAAGAGGTGAGCGGTGACTTTAACACGAAGCAATGAAGTGAGCATCAGGGGAGGCTCTAAGCCATCAACAGGATACAGAAATAAACATATCTCTCGAACAGCACAAGCAAACACATACCTGAACTTAGAATCTATTCTTAAGGCAACGTGAACGAGAAATCGGTGAAGCAGATTAGATGGGCTACATGTATCTCCGTCTGTACAGCAGTCGTTCGTGGCCACATAATACATAGCATAAATTATGCACACAGCCCCAACAAGCAGATTTAACAAGTATTAGCAAAATTAGCAGCTGTCGCGCCTATGTGGGAAGTTTGAGTGTTGAATGTTGAAGTGGTAAAATTATGTTTTTGTATGTTTTTGTTTTACGACCAACTCACCAAAGATTTAAAGTGGGTAATGAAAAAGTAAATAGAAAAAAATTAGTGGTCATTATGTTGTGCTACGTTACAGATTTATTTTAAAATGCAATGTACACTCTTTCCAGTGGCAACTTCGTGATGTTAGAAGTTTTGTAGCCAACTGATGGCCAGGCCAAAAACGTATGTGCTCCCATGGGGGATTAATTTATATCAGTTCAGCCTCAACCCTGTCCTACACTAGCTTGTGCGTTATGACCATGACAATTTCCAGGAGAGATGGTCATCTAACTATGTACTACTAACCTGTGAGTAGATAAGGGATACTTGTTGTGCAAGTGATTTGTCATTACAATGTGTTATGCTAGTTGGTGCCTTAAAGATTCCTCATGATATTTTCACTGTTGTGCTATGTTGAATTGCTTGTGGATGTCTTGATTTCTGCTTTGGTAACTTACAGCATGAGGTGTAGTTTGATTTAACAGATATCCGGTCAGCCTTATTACAAGTGCATTATACCCTAATGCACTTTGTTAGAAATGGGGGTCTCTAGTTGTCAGTTGTATGCACCCTGTCCAAGTAGGGACCCTTCCTTCAAGTCAGGGTAAGGGGATTACACCCCAGATAACCCCCTGCTCACCCCCTGGTAGCTTGGCACGAGCAGTCAAGATTATCCCAGAGGCAATGTGTAAAGTATTTGTACAGAACACACACACTAACACAGTGAAAACACTAGAGATGGACACTAAACTAGTTTAGACAAATAAAGTATCTTTCTCTAAACCAAACAGGACCAAATCAACAAAAATCCAACATACACAACTCAAACTATCACGTTTAGAAGGTTTTAGCAATTCTGTCCATGGTACTCTAAGGATGTGGTGATTTTACACAAAGTACCTCTAGATGCGTCTAAATCCACAGGGAAAAATTGCTGCAGAGGAGGGAAGCGTCAGAAAACACAGCGATGCGTCAGTTCCTGAGTCACTGGGGAGGCGATGCGTCAGTTCTGCTGCACACAGGAGAAATGTTGCGTCGAACCAGGACTGTAAGGGGAAGCAATGCATCGAAATCCAAGACAGTTCTGGTCTGCGGGTGATGCAGTGGAAAACTTGGTGCACAGATGCAATGCATGGAAATCCGGGCATGCTGAAGGACGATGCAGCAGCAGCAACCAGGCACTGAGTCGCTTTCTTCAGCTGAGGTCCAACGATGCGTTGGTTCCTTCAGCCACACAGCAAGGCCTAAGTCAGAGTCAGTGCAGTGGTCTCAGATTTCGGAGACACAGTGTGCTGAAATCAGGCTGCTGTGTTTTTTTGGGCCACGGGCAGGTGCTGCGTTGATTTCTTCTGCCGCACGGCGGCAGTCCGTGTAAACTTTTCCTGCACGGCGGTGCTGCGTCAGAAAAACAGATGCTGGAAGCACAATGCGTCATTTTTGATGGTTTCAAGCAGTAGAACAACCTCCAAGGGCACAGAATTGGCACCACAAGGCAGGTCAGAACTCCCAGCAGTGGAGTTCAGGGACGCTGCAGATGAGGTCTTTGATGGCCCTGAGACTTCCAACAAGAGGCAAGCACACTCAAGCCCTTGGAGAAGTTTGGAAAGCAGGATACAAAGCAAAGTCCAGTTTTTCACTGCTCACAGACAGAAGCAGCAACTGCCGGCCAACCCAGCAAAGCAAAACACAGTAAAGGGGCAGTACTCCTCCCGACAACACTTCAGCTCTTCATCTTGGCAGGGTCCTCAATCCAGAAGTGTTCTAAATGTCTTGGGCTTAAGTTAAGGTCCAATATTTATACCTCTTTTGGCCTTTGAAGTAGGCATACTTCAAAAGAAAGTCTTTGCTTTTCACAAGTTTCTGCCTTGCCCTGCCTTGGCTCCAGACACTCTCCAGGGGGTGAAGACAGCATTGTGAGGGGGCAGGCACAGCCCTATTCAGCTGTCAGTGACAACTCCTCCAACCACTCTAGCTGAGGAAGACCCATCAGCGTGGTGATGGGACATCAGGATATGCAGGGCACACCTCAGCTCTCTTTGTGTGATTGTCTAGAGTGTATGCACAAGCAGGCCCCTGTCAGTCTAAACCAGACACTGATTCCACAGGCAGACAGAGGCACAAGATGGCTAAACAAGAAAATGCCCACTTTCTAAAAGTGGTACTTTCAAACACACATTTTAAAAAAACAACTTCACTAAAAGATGTAGCCCAAACTCCAAATCTCCATCTTTTCCTAATTGAAAGTTACACTTGTAAGATGTTGCAAGGCAACTTCAATGATAACCTATGGGAGAGATAGCCTTGCGATAGTGAAATGCTTCCATGTTCGTTTTTCACTATCAGGACATGTCAAACACACCAGCACATGTCCTACCTTTCACAAACTCGGCACCCTGCCCATAGGGGTACCTTGGGTCTACCTTAGGGGTGCCTTGCATGTAGAGAAAGGGAAGGTTATGGGTGGCACAACCAGTGCTGCAGGCCTACTAGTAGCATTTGATTTACAAGCCCTGGGCAGGCATAGTGCCCTTTACTAGGGACTTACCAGTTAACCAAATATGGCAATCATGGATAACCAATGAGAATCACAATTTACACAGGGAGCACTTGCACTTTAGCACTGATCAGCAGTGGTAAAGTGCCCAGAGTACATAAACCAGCAAAAACGAAGTCCAGGACACCGTAATAAAGACAGGGGAAGCCACGCCAAGTTTTCCAGGTATAACACACTTTCATAAAATGGACAGCATAATAGTCACTTTTGTGAAAGCGTACCTGTGCATTATACACTAATGCTCATGTAATAAGGCAGACAGCATATCTGTCATTTTTGTATCTATCTGTCAAAGTCTAAATCAGGCCCTTAGTTGTAAAGTAAACACTATGAGGCATATTCTCAAAGGTACAATTGCACTTGCGTAAATCTATATGTATTAATATAATCTTTATACTTTGGAGTAAATAGACTACTTTTGGCTATTCATGACTCCCGAGTGTAAATTTACTTCAAAGTGTAGACTTACATGTGTTCACTCCCTGAAACAGTGTAAAGTTATTACTTGTAACTTTTCACACCTATATGAAAGAATTGAGAAAATGTTTACCAATTTTCTTTAAAAAAAATTGTCTATTTACCTTGTAAAATATAAATGTAAAATAAATCAAATAAATGCTTTTAACCTAGAATTAATACATGGACATGTTTGGGCATATTGCCTCTACAAAAACCTGTTTACTAAATAATCAAATAATGTAAAAATATTAATTTATTCTATACATATTAATTTTAGGCAAAGTTAAATACTCTTCCTACCAATTTTATTTTTAATTAATTGTTAGTAAATGTAAATAAAATTTGTGTTTAGTTGACATAACTTCCATTTTAATTTTTAATAACAGTTTAAACATTATTTTATAATATGTTAACTATTAATTTTTAATTGTTTTATATTCTGTTACTTGTATTTTTATTCACGATTTTGTAACCTGAGTATTTGAGGCTAACTTGCTTACATATACCATTGTATATCATTTACTCTTTTATTGTTACAATGTATTCCTAGGTACTCGTTATGTTCTTCATGTTATCCTGTTGTACTTACTCTGTAAAGCGCTCTGACACCTTCGGGTCATGTTCGCACTATATAAAACTCCTCAAAAAAAAAAAAAAAAAATCTCACTTGCAATTGTTCGGGCCGCATCCCAATGCATAATTTTTTGCCCACCATGCCCCCTCAGTTTGGGCCCAGCCATATGGAAATCAGTCTTGACCCTGCTCCTCATGTCAACAGTCCAGCTCAAATTGCCAGGCCAGATCCTCCCTGAACCGAAACACAAGCAACTTAGGACCGGTTTCGTCCTAGCTAGGGCTCTTCAGCCAGGTATAGCTTGGTTCCAGTTGCATGGTGAGCCCAGGACCCATGTCTTGGCAAACCCGGCACACTTAGGGCATCAAATGCAAAAACAACAAGGTGGCACGGTATGCAGAATAATGATAGATTGTGATGTGGCCTGAGTGATTTCTAGTGGCTGAGATTCATTCAAGCATCCCATCCATCACTGTTTTGTATACTTGTTGTTGCTGTAAAATAGAAACACAGCCCTACAACTAAATTTCATGCGATTGAACCCCAGTGGGCTACTTTGTTTCATGCCCAAAATAATTATCTGTGGTAACGTACAGCATTACATCACGCCCTAGTGGGCTGGCAGACAGCAACATTTCTGACTGTCTCAATCAAGTACAATAACTGCAAACAAAAAGGATAAGATTAAAAGCAAAAGTCTGGAAAAAACATCCCCTCAGCTAATCAAATTGCTGTATTATTTTAAATTGTGAGGCAAGCTATCTTAGGTAGGTATTGAAATTTGTAAAACAAATACCGTACTAGCTACCTGATATTTCATTCACAGAGCGTTTCATGAACAGTGCACTGAATACGTACACAGAGGTACACATTTTTGGAAACACTTTTTTGTTGTTCTGCGTCTTGTAGAGAGATGATTCTAGAAAGCTAAGTTGCTCTAAAAACATACCTACATAAAATCCTTATGTTGTAGAGAAGTATATATATTTTTTTTTTATAGATTTCAGGTCAAAGTTAGTCATACATAGACTCATTGCTGGACATACAAAGATGGGGATAAAGGAAGAAGAAACAACCAAAGAGAAAAGGAGGAACAAAAAGGGCACAGAAGAGGAGGCATAAAAAGCAAAACCATCAATAAAGCAGATACTTTAAGTAAGCTTTCCATATCAGAAAATGACCTTCAGCATATTTAATCAAAGGTAGCACTAGAGGGGTCCCAACGGACATTATTCCAGGTCCTTTCAAACTTTTTCAATGAGGTGGGACCTCTGACTTTAGCCAGAGCCAACTCAGCCTCATAGATCTGATGAATAAGAACCATCCATTCTACAGCCTTGGGAGCATTCACCGAGATCCACGCCCTTGCAATACAAAGCCGGGCACACACCAACAGGATCATTACCAGGTGTTGAGTGCCTCCCTCATAGTCATATTTAACCCCCGTCATTTTTTCCTTAGTTGATATTACACATGGGTGACCCAAGCTAGATGACATAAACTCGCTCACTCCTGCCCAGAATTCTTGTAAAGCGGGGCAGAGCACGAACAAATGTAAAATTCAGCGGCCAGGAGCTTACACTTAAGGCATTTAATCTTATCAGTAGTAGCATTTGTTCCACATCTAAATATTTTATCAGAGATGTAATACAGCAGGCATATAGTACGCAGCTGCTGCAGCTTCAAGCCAACGGAATATACAGAGTGATCTAGTATCTCTAAAGCACGCTGAATCTCTGAGGCCGAGATCTCTACTGAGAGCAGTCTTCTCCACTTAACTGCCAGCATCGTTGTGCCATCTGTATTGAGACAAAAAAAAACTGGTAAGTCATACTGATCGAGGGTTAATGCCTGGTTTATAGTAATACAACGAAGGTTCCGTGCCTTCGATATCAAGTGTATATTGATATCCTGACTGAATATAGTCTCTCACTTGTAGATACTCAAAGAAGAGGTGTTGCGGAAGTCTGTATGATTCTTGCAGTCCCGAAAAAGATCTATAGCCATTCAGGTCGTAAAGCTGACCTATAGTTACAACACCGCACCGCGCCCAGACCCTGCACTTCGGATCCTGAAAAACCAAGGGGAAGGAAGGATTATCCATAGTGGTGTCTCCTTCCATATATAAATAATATCCTTCAGGACCTTAAAACGTACCCTTTTGTAGTAGTTAGGATTCCCTAATCGATAAAGAAAAAACCTACGCTTATTACCTGCTGCAAATTCATAACAAAAAGAAGATGGACCGGGATCGTCTGGGTTGAGTAAGCTGCAGAGGCGACCGGTAAAGGTCGCCCAGAAATATAACTTAAAATCTGAGAGTGAAAGCCCACCCTTCTTATAAAGAAGCTTCATGAGGCGTATGGCTCTTCGTGCACGCCTGTACCCCCATAGAAAGCTTCCAATGGCGCCCTTCAAGTGCCTGAAATAGGAATCTGGGACCCTTAATGGAATGGCCATAAATAAATAGAGAAATTTGGGAAGGATATTCATCTTAATGATGTTAGTTCGCCCAATGATAGTAAGTGGTAGCTTGTTCCAAGATTTCAGTTTGGAGATTACCGCAGATAACAAAGGTTCACAGTTCAATTTAATAATATTAAAAACCTCTGAACATAGCTTGATACCCAGTTAAACTGCCATAGTGGTTACCCCTGGGGTAGTGGAATCCAGCTTAAAATTCAGGAGCGTCTGGCTTTTAGATATATTAAGCTTGTACCCGGTTACATTGCCAGACCTAGCAGCCTCCTTGACAACCTTTTCGATTGCTATTAATGGATTAGAGTAAAAAAACTGCCACATCGTCAGCATATGCAGTCAGTTTCAGTGGTTTCCCACCAACAATCAAAGAGCGAACAAAAGGGGATAGAGCGGGCACCTCTGACGGGTGCCTCGACATATCTGAAATTGGTTGGAGCATGTCCCTGCAAGGACTACCCACACCCTGGGTGTCTTATATAAGGCTTGGGTCAGGTTAATTAATCTTTTGCTTACACCAAAGGCCCACAGAGTAGTCCACATAAAGTCCCATGCAACACGGTTAAAGGCTTTTTCTGTATCAACAAGATCATACCCATATTAATGTTAAGCCTTCCCGCAACATTGAAAGCTGCGATTGCCGGTAGTATCTCTTCCTGGACCAAATCCATGTTGTTGTGGAGAGACTAAGGACGAGATTACAGGGACCAGACGCATGGCCAAGACTTTAGCAAACCATTTTGCATCTGTGTTAATCAGATAGGTGGGACGATATGTCCCCATATCCTCCGCAGGCTTATCCTTTATTAGAAATACAGTGATGTTGGTGGTATTCCATGTATCTGGGGCAGCCCCCCTACATAGATGTGTTGAGCCAACTTAAAGAATGGAGACCCAGGTAGGACTTGAACCCACAATCCCCAGAGAAGTATTTAAGGAGTTTTAAATTACTAATATACTTGCACAGACAAACCTAAATCAAAAGAGTTTTACAAACTTCTTGGAAAATATAGTTGAAAGTTGACTTAATTTTATTTTGTATTTACACGACTTCCGTGCTACAATAATATAGTTTTGTTAAAATAACATTAGAAACAACAACAATTATCTACTACAGAAACGTAGTGGTGGACAATATTGTTACAATATTTTAAAATGTAGTGTATTTGAAATCATAATAATTCATTTCTTGTTTTAATTATTTTCAAAATCTATATATTTAAAAAATATTTTTCTAAACACATGAAATATCTTTTTTTATTTAAAAAGTGCAACTTTACTGTTTAATGATTCATATTTATTGAAAAAATATGAATACAATTAATTTTAAAAGAAACATTTATATTCATCATGACATTCTTTGATAATATGATTTGACCCACATTGTCGTTCAATCGGTACTGCATCAGAGGGCACTGCATCAGTTCTAATCGACGCAAAGGTTGGTTTTGCAGAAAAAAGCTGGAGATCTGGAGGGGGACACCTCAGGCAAGGGTAGGACTTACAGATGGCAGAGTCCAGCAGCACCATCAGAGTTCCAAACAGTCTTTTGTGTCCCTGAGCCCTCAGAAAACAGGAGCCAAGTCAGCAAGCCCTTGGAGAATCTTGGGTTCAAGGATATAAAGAACAGGTCCAGCCCTTCTCAATCCTAGGCAAAAGCAGTAGGCATCAGGCCAACACAGCACAGCAGGTAGCAAAGTGGCAGTCCCTCCTGCAGCACAGCAATCAGCAGGCCAACTGTCAGCCCCATGGCGACGCGAGTTCTAGGGCCCGACCCAACCACAATGCACACCCCCAAGAAAGGAGTTTTGTCTCCCTTGCACAAAAATACGCTGTGGTAAACTGAGTTCTACCACTTCTGCCCGTTGATGGTTGTGTTGTTCTAGATCGTGCTATTAGGGCTCCTATGGTAGTGTGTGTGTGTTTATTTCTGTGTCTTTTTCCTTCCCTTTGCAGCTTTACATTACATGGTCCAGCTGCGTTGGGAGGCAGCCCTCTTGGCTATGTCCCTCAGCGTGGCCTTCCTTGGAGGCAGCCCTCTTGGGTGTGTCCCTGGGCGTGGCCTTCCTTGGAGGCAGCCTTCTTCGGTGTGTACCTGGGTGTGGCCTTCCTTGGAGGCAGCCTTCTTAGGTGTGTCCCTGGGCATGGCCTTCCTTGATATAGGCAGCCGCGCCCAGCAACTGTTGCTCACTATTCTCCTGATCCAGTTGGAGTACGAGGTTCCTTCCTCGCTCTGGTGCAGCTGGTGAGTTTTTGGTGCAGCTGGTGAGTTTCTACTTGTTATCATCTCACCTTGGTGATTCTTCGTGTGCCTTCCTGCTGGGCCTTTGTTTTCTGGTCAGCTTCCTTGCCGACTCCCGCAGAGTTTTTCCATTCAGCCGGCTCCCGCAGCAAGTCAGCGATCCCGGTGGGGATTTCTTTCCCTTGGGCCATCTTCATCACTTCTCTGCAAAACAACTTCAGAGCAGGCCATGCTCTGAGTGGTAAGCCGTAACATTTATTAGAGCAATTAGCATATTCTTAATAACATATTCCTCGCGCTCTGTTATTCTCATATGGTGATATTTCTTTTAGTAGTGAGATGTCAATTTAGCATCTCACATGATTGTTTTACTGCTGTGATCTTCATACTAGACCATTGTTGATTTAAAAAGTCTTATGAGTAATTCCTCAGCATTATAATTGTTATATGTGTGACATGCAAAGTCCTATGAGCTGTATCATAAGAGGAATAACACTGTAACATATTAGTCTCAAGGCTAAACACAGGATATGGTTTTGTGTTGTTTTGTACATTACTTTTTCTTTTACAGGTCTCCTTCCCTGCTGCCCCTATCCCATACCCTTACCCCCATCTGGCTACTGTGATTTTGATGCTATAATAGCAGATCAAACTCAGAGGTGCCAGGAGGTGGGCCATTGAGAGCATCACGCAGATCCCGAGGAAAAATAACGGCCACCATGACACCAACACAGCAATGAAGTTACAATGTGGCAATCCCTGCTACAGCACAGAAGCTCTTCTTCCAGGAAGAATGTCCTTGGTTCTAGCAAAGTTCTGATTTGGTGGTGTCAGGGGTCTAGTACTTATACCCAAATGTGCCTTTGAAGAGGGGGAGACATCAAAGAGGCCTTTGAAGATCACAAGGTCAATGCATTTCCTGTCCTGTTTCCAGACTCACGACAGGGGAGCATGCAGCTCTTTGTACGGGGTCAGGCACACCCCTATTCAGGTGCAAGTGTCAGCTCCTCCCTCCCAATATATACTTCAGGATGGCCCATCAGCCTGGTGATGGCCCAACAGGATGCAAATGTCACACCACAGCTCATTTTGTGTGACTGTCTAGAGGGAATGCACAAAGCCCAGCTGTCACCCAACCCAGATATGTATTCAGAGACAGGCAGAGGCACAGAATGGTTAAAGTAAGAAAATGCCATCTTTCTAAAAGTGGCATTTTCAGACCTACAATTTAAAATTAAACTTCACCATGAGTTGTGATTTAAAATTGTGAGTCCAGAGTCACCAAACTCCAAATCTCTATATTTTCCCAATTGGAAATTACACTTAAAAGATGTTTTAAGGAAATTCCAATGTTAACATATGGGAGAGATAGGCCTTGCAATAGTGAAAAACGAATTCATCAGTTTTTCAGTACCAGGACATGTAAAACTCAAAAGTATATATCCTACCTTTTAAATACAATGCACCCTGCCCATAGGGCTGCCTAGGGCCTACCATATGGGTGAGTTATATGCAATAAAAGGGAAGGTTTGGGCCTGGCAAGTAGTTTAAATTGCCATGTCGCAATGGTAGTTTACATTTCACACACAGGCTCTGCAATGGCAGGCCTGAGACATGTTGAAAGGGCAACTGAAGTGGGTGTCACTATCAGTGCTGCAGGCCCACTAGTAGCATTTTAATTTACAGGCCCTTGGCACACACAGTGCTCTTTACTTGGGACTTATAAGTAAACTAAATAAGCCAACTGTGGATAAGCCAATGTTACCACATTTTAGGGAGAGAGCACATATACTTTAGCACTGGTTAGCAGTGGTAAAGTGCCCAGAGTCCTAAAGCCAATAAAAACAAGGTCAGAAAAAGAAGAGGAAGAAGGCAAAAAGTTTGGGGGTGACCCTGCAGAAAAGGGCCAGGTCAACAGTGTACAGCTGTTCAGATAAAACCAAGTTCCCCCAGATATTCAACGTCTGTTAGAAAATGAATGCCTTACTATGGACAGATTTTATCTGTATTAAACCCCTCACCACTGAATCTACATTGAGAAATGAAGTTGATATGTGCATAAAAGTGAGTACTATAAAAAGTACTTACTCTATGGAGCGTGTTTACTGGTAGGCTCTCTACCTATTGTATTCTACCTTTTGAACTGTTTTAAACCTAATAACCTATGCTCTGTGAAAACTTGTGAATTGTAAGTTTGCACTTGAATCTGATTGTTTTATTAATTTTGACACCGAATCTGCACTTCGCACTTTAGCACTACGAGGTTCTGTTTTCCAGGGAGGCCGTTTTGTTGTGCCTCACGCCATTTCGAGTTAGCGTTCTAGCTTTCACGCTGCGTCTCGACTCGGCTCACTATTTAATGGCCCGGGAGCGGACGCGCAGCGCCTTGTAGGGTCTCTACCTATCGTATTCTACCTTCTGAACTGTTTTAAACCTAATAACCTATGCTGTGTTAACTTGTGAATTGTACGTTTGCATTTGAATCTGATTGTTTTATTAATTTTAAGACCGAATCTGCACTTTGCATTTTAGCACTACGAGGCTCTGTTTTCCAGGGAGGCCATTTTGTTGTGCCTCACACCATTTTGAGTTAGCGTTCTAGCTTCCACACTGTGTCTTGCCTCGGCTAACTATTTAATGGCCCGGGAGTGGACGTGCGCAGCGGGCGCACCGACGGCGCGCTAAAGGCAAGCCAGTCTGCGCCCACGCCCGGCGGGACCAGGGTCCACAACCCCTGGTCCAACTAATGATATGAGATTAATCTACTCTGCTAAACAACTGACTGAGCTCCGTCAAACCTTCAACTGCAAGATTTTTAAATTAGATGAAGCCTTCTCTGACTGCCAACATTGTAAGTTTTCTCTCACTTGCTCTATGCAAAGTAATGAATATAACAGAAGGGTTCGACATAAACACAGTGAAACAGGGAAATCTAATTATGCTGAGCCACCGGGGAAGATTACGCCTAAAGGTACACTCTCATCTCATCAAGATTCTACATTTTATAACATTAATTGTCGATCACTCCCTAAACACAAAGCCAATATTTTTGATCTCCTGATAAATAATCAACCGGATGCTGTCTTTTTAACAGAGACCTGGCTACAGGATAGCTCAGGTCCTGACGTGGCAGCAGCACTTCCATCTAACTATTCCATCATCAGAAAGGACAGGAAGCTAAAGTTGGGGGGTGGCATAGCGATTATCTATAAAAGCTCTCTTGAATGCAAAGCGGATGATTTTTCTGCCCTGATTGTGAAGCTTTACTATTTAAAATTGTGCTTACACCTAAGTTCACCTTTTCTGGTATATTGCTTTACCGTCCTCTGGGCCATGGGCGCTTTCCTTTCCCGACCTAGTAACCCCTCATATTTTGAAGGCTGCCAACTTTAGTATATTGGGTGATCTGAATTTTCACTTAGACGACACTAAATGTACTAAAAGTGTGTCATTCATTGCTGATCTAGAAGCGATGTACGTTCGACTTTGTAATTGAGGTCCTACCCATGTAGCGGGCCATCTGCTTGATCCTATTTTTTCAAATTTGTCTAACCTTAGCTGTCCCCCTGCTTTTCCTTTATGCTGGTCCGATCATTTTGCTGTAACTCTCTTACTGAAAGTCCCGCCCTGTCCTCCGGCAATCTCTATGGGGCCTAAACAAAAAGTTAGAAGTTGGGCAAAGCTCGATGTCCTGGCTTTAAACAAACTTCTAGCTGACAACAGACCAGCTGTCGAACAGATTTCAACCACAGATCTTGGTTCTATCCAAAATTGGATTTTACAAGCAGTTGATACCTGCCTCCCTCTGTCCAACAAAAGCTCTAATAATCACCAGCCACCAGCCCCTTGGTTTACTGAGAGGCTTAAGAATAAAAAGTCTAGATGTAAAACCCTAGAAAGACACTGGAGGAAACACTACCAGAAAGATGCCAAAGTGGCATATAAAAAAGCCCTAATGAATACCACACTCTCTGTAAAGCAGCTTGAGCTGAGTTTTTCTTGCATAAAATCTCTCAAGCACAAAATTGCTCAAAAACTCTTTTCAAGGTGGTAAAAGAACTATCTGGCCCTGAAACCCAGAATGCTCCCCTTGTTCTTACTGGTACTCAATGTGAGGAACTCGCACACTATTTTGTGGATAAAGTTGAAAAAATACATTCTGCACTGTCCAGTAAAAACTCACAAAATTCTCTACCTGATACCGAGACCACCCCAAATGCTACCAGTGACTGGCTGACTGGGACCCACAATAATACTACATCATCCGACAAACTGGAAGCGTGGTCTCTCTTGGAATTTAGCTCATTTAACCATCTTTTGGCAAACATTAAATCTGGTTCCCCGTGACCTACTTCCTGCTTTTGTGATGAAACAGCTAGACACCCCGATACTCTCAATAATTATGGAACTCCTCAACGCCTCCTTGCAGGAGGGCCTAGTTTCTTCGGAATGGAAACACGCTATGGTGCTCCCTCTTTTAAAGAAAGCCAATGCTGACCCGACGAAGCCATCTAACTTCCGTCCCATTTCGCTGCTCCGGGTTTTATCTAAAATTCTAGAAAAGCATGTAAACGCTCAGCTGACCTCCTTTGTTGAGTCTCAGAATTTTCTTCATCCCTCTCAATCTGGGTTTAGAGCTGGTTTTTTACTGAATCAACTACTTGGAGTCACCGAAGTGCTGAGGCACCAGTTAGATGAGGGCTATACGGCGGCTCTTATCTTACTGGACCTCAGCGCCGCATTTGACACAGTGTCTCACGCTGTCTTATTGAGAGCCTTGCAATCCTTGGGCCTGGAAGGTTCAGCCTTGTAGTGGCTCGGCTCTTTTTTAACAGACCGTACTTATCAGATCTTTTCTGCAGCGGCCAGCTACAATTCTTATTTGTCCCCTTATGGAGTTCCCCAAGGCTCTATGCTGAGCCCTTTGCTATTTAATGTCTATTTAATGTCTATGTCCGTCCTCTGGCAGATGTTGCTGAAGAGGCTGGTTTGTCCCTTTTTTCCTACGCCGATGACAACCTGCTCAAATTAAATGGGGGCAAGACTGAAGTCATGATTTTAGGGAAAAAACATGACCTCTGGGGACCTCAACACTGGCCCTCTGAAATGGGTGCCTTACCCTTACCAGTACATCAGGTTCGCAATTTGGGCTTCATCATTGACGAACATCTTTCAATGAAACAACAAGGCACCATAGTGGCCTCCACCTGTTTTACTATTTTAAAGTGGATGAAGAAAATGTTATGGATGATACCCCTCTCTGCTCGGAGAACTGTAGTTCATGCCCTAGTTATGTCTAGGCTGGACTACGGAAATGTTCTCTACCTGGGCTCCAACAAGGCTACGATCCAAAGACTTCAGGTGGTGCAAAATGCGGCTGCCAGACTGCTGTTTCATATGCCTAAGACTGCCTCAGTCTCTGGCTTCCTTCGCGACCTTCATTGGCTGAAGGTGGAGAACCGAGTTAAATTCAAAGCCTTGTGCTGAGTTTAACAGGGAAATTGGTCTATAACAGGTGGGGTCCTGCCTATTCCCCTTTTTGAAGACTGGGACTATGGTAGCAGATGAGGACAAGCCAATCTGGGCCGCAGTACATTAGTCAAAACAGGGGCACAGAGATGTGGTTCTGCTTTATATAAGTCCATAGGTATCCCATCTGGACCAAGGGCTTTGTTGAAGGGACTGCTGATAATAGCTGCATAAACCTCCTCATGATCAAACCTAATCTCAAGTGGGTACAAGCCACAATCTTTATCCATAACTACGGACACATCCGTATCCAGAGTATAGACCCTATGATAGTGAGCCACCCAGTGTGTTGGAGAGGTGGAGGAACCAATGTCATCCTGACCAGCCACATTAGGCTGACTTCAATTGACCACTGCCCAAAAGCCCCTAGAGTCCTTAGTAGCACAAGTAGACACCAACCGTTCCCAAGAGGCATCTTTAAGCTCAGCATTCCGCTTCCTAATTTATAGGCCCTTTTTGCTTCCTTAATAGTTTCCCAGTTGCAAGGTTTAAGATTGAGGGCCTCACACAAGTACTTGCTGGCCTGCCTGCATGCTTTATCAAACCAACCCAATTTTGTAACCATATGCTCGACATATCCCTCATAATGATATTAGTAGAGCTATTTAATTGCTCAAACACTTCCTAAATTGTGGCAGGTGATGTTTCAAGGGCTAATAGGGGCTCCATGATAATTCCTAAGTTAGAACTAACTACAGATTTGGTCAGAGTTTGGTATGGAAGATTGTGCTTATTGCAAATAATTCTTCTTGCAAATAATGCAACTTCTGTGGGTAGAGCGTGAGAGCAGCGTTGTCATTGTATTCTTGTGTCGCTACCATAAAAGGCACATATCAAATGATGCTTCCTTGTAAACTGATGCAATGCACTTATCATTACCGTGTTGTTGTTTAAGGGAGTGTGAGTGTGGTATGGATTGCAGGGAGGAGATAGAGTGTAGGAAAGGATCATTGAGATTCATTGTCTGGATCGTAATTGTACATGAAGGCTGGATTTTGGAATAAAATACTTTGCTCAAAAAGTGCTCGGCTCTGTGGAGTTAATTTATCCAATGATTTCATCGGCTTACCTTACACTGGCAGCAAGCAGGCCCAAGTTGACACAGATACGAAGACGTTGCTGGCACGGACAAGTGTCAATTATTACCGTTTGCACATTTGATACCGTTTTGATGGTTTTGGTGGCTGATCTCTGTTTTGGGTTGTCTACGTGGATGTGTTTGTGTTTCTTTACAACCCACATTACTAACAGAGCAGACTACAACAGAGTAAAAAACATTCTAGCTGACGCAACAAGAATTTTCAATTCTATTAAGGACACGGAGGCGAGGATTATGCTTCTCTTTACTTTACTGGCAAAACAGCAGCCAATGAAAACTTTAACCTAGCATAACCCGGAAGGACAACCCCCTCCATAGTATGCACCAATCACATATCACATCATACTATATAATGTCCATGACGTAAAACCTCTTCCTCTTTCTTTGTGAAAAACCTTTCAACACAGTCCTTAAACTTGACCGTCGAACGCTGAACTGCGCAGATTCCGTCATCGACACGAATCCGAACTTCAACCACAGGAACTTCTTCTGTCGAGCCCGACAATAGTTACCATCGACTCCTTAAGCCGGTTTACTCTGTTCTCTTTCAGGAGAATATACATCGTAATATACCATCCACAGGATGTATGTCCAACAATAACATGGGCGGGAAGAAACCCACTAATAAAATACATACTATCATATTCACATAATCATCAATATGAACAAAGTCTCATCTCATATTATAACATACAGTTTCGAGGGTGGGATAATCCTCGCCTCCGTGTCCTTAATAGAATTGAAAATTCTTATTGCGTCAGCTAGAAAATGTTTTATTCTATGTCAGTCCACGGAGGCTCAGATTATGCTAGTTTAAAGTTGTCCCACCACATTAGTAGCAACATCTACAATTGGCTTATGATAAAATGTCTTGAAAGTAGAATCAGAAAACCAATCCGCCGCAGTCATGATATCTTCCAAACGAGAACCTGTAGCCAAAGCTTTAGAAGCCATAGCCCCTCTTACAGAGTGGGCGCCAAAGGCCGAAGTATCGATACCTGCCAGATTCAACAACTAAGTGACCCACCTGGCTAAAGTTGCGGCAGTGACTGGGCGGAAAGGTTTCTGTAAAGAAATCAACAATTGTCCTGCCACATCAGTTCTAAATTCCCATGTGCAATCTTCATAACATTTCAAACATTGAATAACACACTATCTACTGTGATGCGGAAATGCAGGATAAGAAATACATCTAGAGTTAGTTTTAGTTCGCTTTGAAATAGTAAATGACACCCCTGAGGGAGTAAAAACCCTACCTGCTATGTCCAAAGCGCGCTCATCAGACAGTCGTCTACATGAAATTAAACATAACAAAAGTGTCAACTTGGCCGATAACTGCTTACGTGAGAGACCCTCATTAGCTGGCCAATTCTTGAGAAATCGTAATACCACGTTTACTTGCCATTTCGGACAAGAAATTAACTATTGTATGGATACCGGATCCCACGGGATCCCCTTGCCATGCAGTACACCAACTAACCCACTTACGCCAAGCTGACTCATATCGCTTATGTGTAGCTGGGGCCCAGGATTGGGACAAGAAAAACAGTGTGTTCTCAAACTCCCGGTATTTGCCAACGTCTCTGGAAAGTCTCCACGCCATGAGAGACAACTGTCCCTGAAGTACAAGCGGATGAAGTTGACCCAGGGGGTCCATCAAAATCTCTGGAAACGATAGCAGACGTACTGGGGATGTACAAGATAGGGCCAGCGCTGCTGGAAACCATGCTTGTGCCTCCCAACACGGGGATATCAACATCACCTCCGCTCCCTGTCTGCGGATCTGTGCCAACGTTCTCTGAATCATGACGAACAGAGGAAATGCATACAGCATACCGGTCGTCCATGACTGAAGAAATGCGTCCGAGTTGCTCGCCAGAGGGTCCGGCCGCCAACTGTAAAACTGAGGCAGTTGTGTATTGAGTCTGGATGTGAAGAGATCTATCGTACAAGGGCCCCACTTGTCATTCAGCTGTTGGAAAATCCTGGGGTGGAGACGCCAGTCGCTGGAATCTCGAAGAAAGCGAGAATTCCAATCCGCTACCACATTGGAGCTGCCCGGAATATACTCCGCTGTCACCGAAATGTGGTGTAGTAGGCAATAGTGCCAGAAATCCTTGGCTATTTCCACTAGTAACCGGGATCTCGTGCCCCCCAGCCAATTGATATATTGTACTGCTGAGACATTGTCCATTCTCAGGAGTATACAACAACTCGCCTTCTGCGGAGACAGAGTTCTGATCGCAAACGAGCCTGCCAAGAGCTCTAGGCAATTTATGTGGAGTTTCAGCTCCTCCGGGGACCATCGATCCCACCGTCTCCACGGAGCCACACCAGGCTACCTAGCCCCACCGGCTGGCATCCGATTCGATCACTACCTCTGGGACTGACGCAAAAATGGCCTTGCCATTCCATGCATCCATGTGCTCCAACACCATGAGATTTCTGTCCTGGCCTCCTGAGTTAACAGAATCTGTTCTGTGTAACTCAGACCCTTGCGTAGATGTAGAATTTTCAGGCTCTGGAGTGCCCTGTAGTGAAGGGGACCCGGGAAAATAGCCTGAATGGACGAGGCTAACAGGCCCACCAGCCTGGCCCACGTCTGTAAGGATATAGTCTGAGAGGACAGCGCTCTCCTCAACTCTTTCTTGATGGCAATCCTTTTCTTTAGAGGAAGCAGAAGCTGTGCTGTCACCGAGTTCACCTGGAACCCCAAAAAGTCCATTGACTGTGCCGGAGTCATAATGGATTTGTCTAAATTGATGATGAACCCCAACTCCTGTAGGAGTTATGTCGTCCACGCTAGAAGATGAAGAACTGTAGTGACGCTCTGTGCCATTATCAGGATATCGTCTAAATAGATGATGAGACTGACCCCCCGCTCTCTCAAAAACTGAACCACCGGTTCACCTGTATCCGGGTGGCGGGAGCGGTGTGAGGTTCCCCGTACTTCAGAGACCTGTTGAAATTCTCGGAGGGATCATCTCCGTGTTATATAAAACGCAGTTGCATTTTATTGAATGAAGAGCCTCTGTTGAGGTATCCCAAATATGAGGGACCAACATTGAACTTTATGAAGGGATAGTCTCCATTTTTTGACACTACAGAAAGCATTAAAATTCTTGTTTTCACGACTACCTGAAGTGGAGGGTCGCATATCAGCATTGAAATCGGATAATAGAAGCCATTGTAAAGGATCTTAAGTGGAGGACATGACCTCTTAGAGACATTTGATTTGGATGAAGTTTTAAGCCCTGAGGAAGTCGTTTGGGTCAATCCCTATAGCGACGAAACGCGTTGGGAGTGGAAGATCCATTGACAATAAAAGAAAGAACAGAAGCCCAGCTTATTACTGCTTTATTCTGATAAATTTCCATACTGTGGTATATTATAATATGCGTGTGCTTCAACAATTGTGGACACCGGTTTGAGGAGCTTGGTGAAACACCACGGGGCGGACGAGAGCCCGAATGGAAGAGCGGAGTATTCGTACCATGTGCCTCCCCATCGGAACTGAAGGAATCTCCTGTGTGGGGGAAAGATAGGAACCGCCAAGTAAGCGTCTTTTAGATCGAGTCGCACCATCCAATCCCCTTCCAATAGTAAATCCTGGAGTAAGTGTATGCCCTCCATCTTGAAGTGGCGATACACTACCCAAGAGTTGAAGTCTTTGAGATTCAACACCAGACGGAAGCCCTGATCTTTTTTTGGGACAAGAAACACCGTGCTGGTGAAGCCGTGAGAGTGAGGTGTGGTCTTCACAATAGCTCCTTTTGCATCAGAGATGCCACTTCGCTGTCTATAAAAGACCTCTCTACATGGGAAAAATGTAGTGGTTGTGGTCTGTGTGTTTGTCGAGGTGTGGCGTAAAAGTTCATCTGAAAACCTTGCACTGTCTGCAGTATCCAAGGGTCGCGAGTCAGGGTTCTCCATTTGTGAACAAACCCAGCAATCCGACCCCCCACCTTGACATCTTCCCACTGAATTAGATTTACCTGAATAGGAAGTGTCTCTGTCGCTATTCTGGCCTCTGTATCCTCCTTTCTGGTTTCTGCCTCTACCACCACGATTTCTGGTGGGATAGAAATTGGACCGCTGGGCTCCCCCACGTCCTCTCTGGTCAAAGCCTCTGGAGGTCTGATTGTATCCGCGGCTGGCCGCTCGACTCCTGAAGCGTCCGGCCCTGGTAAAAAGGCCAGTGTGGAAAACTTTCTTGATGTTACTCTGGGCTTTGTCTAGAGCCGAGAAAGTGGCCACATATTTACCCAACTCTTTTACGAATTTATCACCAAAGAGTAACCCGTTCGCCAGGGTTCCAGCTTCTGTCATGGCCATGTCCGCAAGCTGCGGGTCAATTTGCATTAAGAAAGATTTCCTTCTCTGGGTGGATAATGCACAATTTGCATTCCTAAGAAGCAGAGGGCCCTCTGCGCCCACTCCAGTATCTCTGTCACATCTAAAGGTGTGTTGGAGTCTTTGGCCTGCACCGCTGCATCGAGAATTTTCGTGAGAGGTGCCAGACACATCCAGTAATTTATCCTGGCAACCTCTCCATGCCCTGTCCAACCCCTTTTTTGGGTCCTTTGAAAACTTTTTAAGGAACGTGGCCATGTTAGGATCTAACTCCGGAGTGTCCGCTACTTTGCCCAGTAAGGCCGGTCTAGGGCATTCAGACCTTAGGGTAGCACGCACCTCGCGTTCAAAACTTTGGCGTAAATTCTCTTGCACGTAGTGTGCCATTTCCACACATGGCACCCATTCACTGGACCTCGGGTGCACAATATTTCTGGGGTCGAAGAGCAGGTTCTTATTAGTGGGGATACTGCTCACGTTATGGGTCTTGCGCTTCTTTTTTGCTGCCTTTTTTGGCTCCTCAATTTCCTGATTGGAGTCAGTGGTGTCTGGGACGGCCGGAGAGGACTCCTCCTCATCCCCTGGATTCAAAAGAGATGAACTACCAGACGGGAGAGAACCGTCATAGCCATGATCCTTAATGACGTTAGACGCCATCTTGGCAAGGACTTCCACTGAGGAGTGATGGGACGGCTGACCCAGTGAAGCTTTAAATTTGCGTTTGCCATAATTTTGCAGGGGCTGCGTAAATGGCTGAATAGCCTTGACTAATGCCGTGTTCACAGAGCCCTGGACGTGGGAATCCAGGGCTTCGACCAACTGTTCCTCCATCTGGTGCTCATAGGGCACCTCCTCAAACCCCGCATAATCATTGTAATCTGCCCACTGGTCAACCTCCTTGGCGTAATACGCCATCGTGCTACAGGAGGTGTGGAGGAATTTCAGGGGGGGAGAAACCCAGGGGTGACACTGATGATCAAGTTCAAATAATAATATATAGGGATTGTATTAAATTCCCCCAAAACGTTCTAACTAACCTGTCCCTAACCTGAGGAAAAGTCACTCACCCTGACACTAACTGAATGCCACCAATCAAATACGTTCTGTACACAGTGGAGGGAGCCACCCCACAATCTCCCCTAAGGCAAAGCCTTGAACCGCTTATGCGCCCCGTCGGGCGTTCACAGGGACTGAGGGTAGAGCAGAACAAGTCCGGTATGTCAGAGAAACCGATCGGTAATGAAAAACCCGATTGCACTGCTCGCGCATGCGCGGACCGCGTGGCAATGAAAAGCGGACTGCACCTCAAGCGAGCAGTGCGCGTCTGTCCCGCTCCACAACCAAATTGCCACACGGAGCGCAAAATCCTGAAAAGTGCTCGCGAAACACTCGCGATTAAACCCACTGCTTAGCAATTACAATCCAAGCGCTATGCACAAAATGAATATATACCATCAGTAATGCAATAAAATAATGAGAAACACTTAACTCACAGCTGCAAAGAAAGAGGAAGAGGTTTTACGTCATGGACATTATATAGTATGATGTGATATGTGATTGGTGCATACTATGGAGGGGGTTGTCCTTCCGGGTTATGCTAATTTAAAGTTTTCATTGGCTGCTGTTTTGCCAGTAAAGTAGAGAAGCATAATCTGAGCCTCCGTGGACTGACATAGAATTAAGTTTACGATTCCTTGCATATGCGCACTCTTCACTGGGAGAACGGAGTAGGAGTCGCGTTCTTATTGGCTGTGCATGTGTGGATGGCTCATTGCATACAGAGTTTTCGTTGGATGCACACGTTGTCGGTGTCTCATTGGATACGAAGCAAGGTGTCTCATTGGATACGGAGTGAGGAGTATTTAATTGTTTGCACACGTTGTGAATGTCTCATTGGATACGGAATGAGAAGAAGCATTTCAGTGGCTGGGTAACCAGAGTGATCTCATTGGATGAGCTGCATCGGCCAAACGGAGCAATACTATGGGAATGGTCAGTTTCATGGTGCAAAGTATTTCTGCTGTATTATGCATTACATTGGCAGCAGACAATAACTGTATGGATTTATTCCAGCCTTTTGTTGATACAGTGATGCACACACCTAATACAGTGAATCTAGCTAGACTGTGATGCGCACACCAGTATGTAATGTAAGACGACAGTGACTACATTTATTGTTTTTAATATAGTATATTGAATTTCTATGTCTCATATTTATATACAAACTGTTAAATGTCAAAGTGTACCACCACCTTCATTTCTGGCTGTTTCTAGTGAGCCACTGATGGACTGGGAAACATGGGAGGCTTTAATCCTGGCTTATGTTGAGGTTCTAGATGGGGATGATTGTGGACCCGAAAGGAAATTGGCACTTTTAAAACATTGCTTTGGGGCATAGGTCAGAATGAGTTTAAGAATTTGCTTGCTTTAATTAATCCTGGTGAAATTGATGTGTATCAGTATGCATCCAAACAGTTCTGTAAGGGTATGGGAAGAAAATTAAAACTCTTATGGAAAGGTTTAAATTCTATTCCAGGAAGCAGGGTGCAGATGAGTCTATTAATGGTTATGTATCAGCGTTAAGATCCTTAGCTGTAACTTGTGATTATGAACATATTACTTACGAGCAAGCTCTAAGTGATCAACTTTTAATGAGAACCAGTAACAAAAAGATACAGGAAAGGTTATGGACTACTTCTGACATGTCTCTTAATGCTGCCATTTACATTGCTAAGGCTATTGAACGTTCTGAAAAATGTGTACAAGAGATCAGAGGTATCAGTGATAATGATGTGCATGTGGTAGCAAAAAATTGTGGAGACAAATCTATGTGGCAAAAGAATGAGGTGAAAGCTACATGGCAAAAAATTATTGGAAAAGGGGAGTTATTTTATGCAATAGGTGTAGCCATGCGTCACATTTAGTAAATTCAAAGTTATGTCCTGCAATTGATAAAGTGTGTTCTAAGTGCAACAAGAAGGGGCAATTTAATAGAGTGTGTAAATCCAATAGTAGGAAAGGATATCTTGTACAACATGATGATGACGATGTGGCTGATTATGACAATTTTGATCAGGACCCTATTTCTATTTTGAGTTTAATTGATGGGAAAAGAGGACTTCCATCTTGTGACAAAGTCACTGTCCTAGTAGACTTGTGTGTGTGGTACACAACTATCGCTCAAGCTATTGTCAATGAGAGATGGCCTGACAAGGTTTTACTACCTCCAGATGTGACACTGGGTGGTTACACAGAGCATGAAATTGACCTGTTTGGAGATTTTTGGGAGGATTTGATTTTTCCTGGACGTCATACTCATTGGAAGGTCTATGTGGCAAAGAATGGGCAATCCCTTTTGGGTTGGCCTCACCAAGAGGAAATGGGGATCAGGTTGGACCCCAGAGCCAATACCCCTGTCTATATTGTTAATAATAGTGAAGGGGCTGCCAAAGGAAAGGAAGTTCCACAGTTGGATTATTTTGTGCAATAAATAAAGGAAAATGTTGTTGATGTTTTCAGTGATAAGCTGGGAGAATTACAGGGTTTTAAGCATTGCATTAAATTATGTGGCAATGCAATGCCAACTCGGCATAGTCAGAAATGCGCCTTTGTCTTATAGGGGTAAACTCAAAGATATGTTGAGGAATTTCTGTAAGAAAGGCATCATTGAATCAGTGGAATCGTCCCCATGAGTTTCACCAGTCGTGATTTTAGTGAAGCCCTCTGGTGAAATGAGGTGTGTGTTGATTTGCTCACTATCAACAGTGAAATTTGGGTGGACTAACATCCCCTTCCCAACTTGCATGAAATGGTATCATCTTTAGCTGGTGCACAAGTATTTTCAACCTTGGATTTGGCAAACGCCTGCCATCAAGTTAAATTGGATGATGAATCAAAGAACCTAACAGCCCCTATTACTCCTGAAGGGTTATTTAGATTTTCCTGCATGCCTTTTGGATTAGCCAGAGTGGCATCCATGTCTCAGAAGCTCATGAAGGAAACTCTGGAGGGTGCGAAGGGGGCAATTGCTTTTCAAGATGACATCTTGGTCTTTGGCCAAGATACTCAGGAACATGATGACAATTTAAAGAGAGTTTTGACAGCATTGTCAACCAAAGGCCTCACATTAAGGTCAGCAATATGCAAATTTAGAAAATATGAAGTGGATTACCTTCAGTATGTTATAAGTAAAAGGTTCAGGAATCAAACCCAAACGTAGCCATGTTGAAAGTTTCACAAAAGCTCCTTTGCATGCATGCAAGAAGCAGTTGATTGCATCTCTGGAGTTCAAATTCATTCTGTACAAAAATGGCCAAAGGCCTGAAGGGTGGAGAGGATCTTCCACAGTATTGGAAGAGGAACACAACAGAGGGGATATGTCCTCCCAACTCAGTATCAACAATTCAAAGAAGTATCCCACCCAATAGATATATCGCTAGGCACAATCCTCTAGTCAGGAAGTCTCATCAGATGTTGCTAATAAGCATGGGAGCAATTCCTTTTTGTATGGTAACCCTCACACACTCTAGTAGTGTCATGATTCATCATCGGGTTCACCCTGGCTCCTAAAGGCCAGGGTGGGCTAGACCGCATTCCAGGGAGCACTTTAGAGAAAAGGCCAGGGGGGTTAGAGATTAAAAATCCTCCCAGTACTCCAGACATCCCTTTAATAAGGAGTGACGGGGGATATTAAAACAAAAATGGCAGGGTATCCCAAGGATATAATGGTCCTATGACCCTACAAGCATTGCCAACATGTTTCAGCCAGTGAAAGGCCCTAATGGGTCCACGGCTTTCATCAGGGCAAACAACAGAGCAAATTCCCTCCCTGGATGCAATATAGAGAAAGTGGTGGAGCAGAAGACTGTTCCACTGTATTCGCCTCTTGGATATACTTATCCTTAATGTTGGCGCTCAGTCCTGATTCATCCAACCTGTAATGAAAGAGAGCACAGCATGTGTAGTGACTCAAGGAGAGCCTAAGTGCCTGGCTCTCACTGCGCTCGCTCACCCATCCGTTGTGTGTATAGTGAGCTGCGTGCAATTACAGCACTCTCAAATATGCTTACATTACATATTCTAGAAAATCAAAATAGTTCAAGGAGGGAAAATTTAACCCACCAGAACCTTGCATGTGATCAGTTCTCGTGAAGTGCACGTATCACCAGTAACACCCACAGTGAACTATGTGTACCTTTAATTCGTGAGCCCGCCTCTTTTTGTAGAGGAATAGCCGATATATCTATTGGGTGGGATACTTCTTTGAATTGTTCAAATTCATTCCAAATTATTCCCCCAGGGTGGATCCTTTTCAGATGTCTTTTTAAGAAAAATACTAAGTTCGAATGGACTGAAAGTATGATGACAGCATTCAATGAGTTGAAACCTTTGATTGTTGAAGCTCCCTGTCTCAAACCATTTGAAATAGGGAAGGAGTGTACTGTCATGGTTGATGCTAGTAACTGCTGGTTAGGGGGAGCTTTAATGCAGAGGGGACAAGTCAGAGAATGGATCATATCATATGCATCAAGAGCATTGAAGGATGATGAGAACATTTATTCTGAGATTGAAAGGGAACTGTTGGTGTGTGTTTGGGGGCGGAACGCTACAGAACCTTTTTGTGGGACCAGATTTATTATAAAGACGGACCACAATTCGTTGGTACATATGATGGCACTTGGAGGCGGAAGCACCATGACTGCAACATTAGCTAGATTTGCTTCTAAATTACAAACTTTTCAATATTGTATGGAGTATGTGCCAGGAAAGAATAATGTACATGCTGACTGTATGTCTAGCTTAGCTTTACCTGGGAACAGTTTCGATGCTGCTGACATGGATGAATTTGAAGTAGCTGTTACCTTGCATGATATCATTTTGTTAAGCCAATAGCATCCTGTGGTGCTGGAAACTAGATGGAAGGATGAAATGGCAAAAGATGTTGAGTTGAATCAAGTGGTTAAGTTTCTTAAGGATGGTTGGCCAGATGAGAGGAAGGTCCTAGTGGACTTAATGGGGTTCTTCAAAGTACTTTAGGAATTGGGATTTGGATTGTAGTGAGAGATGACAAATTTATACCCGCATTTAAGTTTACGAAGGTTGTGGTTGACATCGCCCATGAAGGGCATAGGGGGATTTCAAGTACAAGAAGGTGGGTGGGAGCTAATTTTTTGTGGCCAGGCATAGCTTGTTTTATAGAACATTAAGTGAGGATGTGTGGTGATTGTTCCTCAAGTGATAAGTCTGCCAGAGTATTGGTTTCAGATTCACAACCGGTTGTGTTGCGAGTGGGACCATGGAGGAAAGTAGGGTGGGATATATTTGGTCCATTTGTGGTGCTACCAAAGCGGGAAGCATTTGCCATTGCCATGGTGGACTATTTTTCTAAATGGCTGGAAATAAAGATGTAAAAGGAGGTCACATCAGAAAGTGTCGTAGAATTTATAGACAAAGTAATTTGCAGGGAGGGTATTCCCCATGAGGTGGTGTCCGATAATGGGCCTCAGTTCATTAGCAAATATACCCAGAATTACTAGGAAAGATATGGTATTTTGCACAAAATAATCTGTTTTCCACCCTGAATATAATGGTCAAGTGGAAAGGTTCAACAGAGTTGTCAAGGATGCGATTCAATATTCGGTTAAGGGGGCATTGAACTGGAAGAAGTCATTGCAATCCTCCTAACTCTGTGGCATCTGTGAGGTCTTTTGAGTTATTGTGGGAAAGGAAGAAGAGCACAAAAGTGGTCCAGTGGTGGTTAAAGAGTAAGAAGAAAGGAAGTACAGAGGTGTCAGATGTTGATTTCCGGGAACTCAGGCATTTGGTGGAAGAATACAAGTCAAAAATGAAAGACACTTTGAGGAAAACGAAAGGGGCTCCTAACAGACAGAATGTTCATGTTGGTGATATGGTTTGTCTCAAAAAAGGGAAAAATGTGAGTAAGGGGTTAGCGACTTGGTCATACCCTATTCGTGTTATTGAGGTCTTCAAAAACACTGCTCGTGTGGATGGAGGGAGTGTTTGGAATATTGACCGAGTCTCGTTGTTCAAAGATGGTGTTGCCAAATTGAGCTGTGGTGGTGACAGTGGGAATGTATTTTTAGATGTGGGAAAAGTGCCCAGGAGAGGAATTCTGTTCTGAAGGAACTTCTACCACTAGTGTTGTCGATACTAACAATAAACATATGACTGTTAGGAAGCACTGAATGCCCATTAGGCTCCAAGATTATGTGTTGTCATAAATGCACAGTTATTTGTAGTTTTTTTGGGAAAGTAAAGAAGGGGGAAGATGTGTTACATATCTGTGTTTGTGCGAGCACATTCATGCTTATTACAAATGACCCTTCTTACAAAAAAATGCAACTTCAGTGTAAGGAATTAATTTATTATTTGCATAGGGTATTGAAACCAGTGCAATACAACAGCGCTTAAAAATAAAATATAAAAAAGTGCAGTTAAATAAGTAAGTGCATGTTAAAAAACAATTCCATATCAATTAAAATTACATAAAACTCTTTTAAAACGAAGACTGTTCTATAAGAGTGCCTTTATATAAACCGAATGTTGCGGTGTTCTGTTAACCAGAGGTTCCAATTTATCAGTGTTCCGGTTCTTCTTCATATAATAGGCACAGAAAAATGCAAGGTGTTAGAGAAGGGGGAGGGAGGGTTCTGTGTCAACATGTCCTTGGGGGGTTGTGCATTAAGGAACAGGTCATATGGTATAAAGTGCTGTGCTTATGAGCCCAGTCCTAGGATGACGGCTGCTCAATTCCGTAACTGCTTCGGAAGCCAAGGATGTAGTGTGCAGGCTGGCTCGTGGCATTTTCTTTTCCATCAGTGCAAGAAACTTTACCAGCCTGAAGTTAAGCAGTGGGTACTCAGGCTTGAAGCAGGCCAGCACTGCCTGTCTCCGCATGGAGATTCCTCTTGAGTTAAACTAAGCTTTGAGCAATTGAGTCCTTTCCACCTTACGTGCATTACAGATACAAAGCAAGTACAGCAGATCCTCCGTGCCTTTGCCACACAAGCAGCAGCTGGTTGAGATTTGCTCAGTGGCGGCTGCTCCCGGGAAGCAGTAGTGGGGTGGGGAGTGGCGGAGGGGGTTGGAAGGATTAAGAAAAAAATACAAAAAAAGATCACTTACGTGCCGGCCAGCTGGTCGGTCTTCGCCTCTCTTCCTTCCTTTCCGTCCTCTTCCTGGCTTGTGTGCAAGCAGGAAGCACGCAGGCTCCCCTAAGCCAATCACACTGCTTCAATGCAGCACTGTGATTGGCCTGAACGCGGTAGTTCGGCACTCAGATGGGGAATAGGAGCCTCAGCATTTTCTCCACCCAGGCTGTAATGCAGCCTGGGTGGAGAACATGCAAAGTGCGCATGACTGTTTGGCCTTGCAGAGACTGCCAGCCAAACAGTCATGCGCACTTAGGAGGATGCCCACCACTCCTCCCCCCTTTGCTGCCCATCCCACAAAACTGCCTCAACACGGAAAAATAAAATGATAATAACAGCGTGCTATTATCATTTTTTCTTTTTCCTTTTTTGCAGTGCTGAAAGGCAGTGGGGCGACGCTCCTCTGCCTTAGCATAGGTGCCACCCCTGGATTTGCTCCCTTTGCCAAGGTAGAAGGTGCAGGGCAGAAGGGAGTATTATCAGGCGAGGTCTCCAAAACATTTTCTTTGTGTTTCTATGGTAGCCTAGGCCAAAATATTTTTGAGGGGTGAATGCGCAATAGCTGTTAATTGTCATCCAGGTGTGGCTTCAGCCTGAGAATGTGACCTCATCTTCTACCAGTGAGGCATTTGATTGATTTCCAAGCCAGTTTTCTAAAGGCACGTGACTGGTTGGAATGTCCCAAAGCAGGGACTGCCTGGTTTTTCTGAGGGATTCCTAAAAATAGCTTCTGGCAGGCAATGTATTCCTGCGCTGCAGTTCTTGCCAGTGAAGGTGCTTCAAAGTGCTTGGGGTGGCGTTCCTGATCTTGTGCCAGTAGGCAATGAATGCTCCGTGCCTTGCCAGGGACTGTTTCTTTAGGCCAAACTCCAGTCAAACCTGTGCTGCCGAAGAGTAGTTCAGGAGGTTAAACATGATTCTGTATGTCTTGACTAGAGTGCTGTCCAAAATTTTAGAGTCTCTGCCTCTCAGGACTTCATTGCCGTATGGGATTGTTGGTAGTATTTTAGTTTGAGCTACCTGGAGAAGAGGGAGCAGCGTCGGACCTGTCAGTTTTGATTTGAAGTTCTTCAGTGTCACTGCTAAAGCCAGACCTTTCCATTTGATCGCTTCTCTCTGTGTGGAAAATAGGCCCCCATTGTCGATAATTATGCCTAGGTATTTGTAGTTGGCTGCAGTCTGGATTTGTGTGTTCCCCAGATACCAGGCTGTTTTTTTTCCTGCAATTATTGATGGTCATCATTTTTGTCTTCCTGAGAGTTCTTCGCAGCGTATGCCTGCATTGCGTTGAGGAGGTGTTGTAGACCCACCTGTGTGTGGCTGACCATGACCACATCGTCGACATACAGAAAGCTGGATGGTGCATGGACCCCAGCTTGAGGGCATGCAAATTGCAGGAGTTGAGTATCTGTATCAGATCCACCATGTAAAGGATGAATGGTGTGGGGGCGAGCACACACCCCTGTTTTAGCACTTTGGTGGTTGGAATTTACCTGGAGAGGTGTGTGCCCTCGCCCAGCTTCACCTACACCCAGGTGTCTGCGTGGAGTAGTATTAAGATGTCCAGCAATGCCCATGGGATGTTCCAGTTGGGCAGTTTCTTCCAGAGCCTTGCCCGGTCTATATTGCCGAAAGCTGCCCTAAAGCCAACAAAGCAGCAATGGAGAGGCTGCTTGGAGGACTTCGCCATGTCTATGAGCAGAGCTATTGCGAAGATGTTTGTTGTGCCAATTTTTTTTTTAAATCAGGTTTGGTTAAATGGAATGATTGCATTCGCCGATTCGCAGGTTGTGAGTTTTTCTAGCAGAGTGTCTGCAAAGTGTTTTGCCTTGTTGTTGACGAAGGCGACCAGGCGATAGTTTTTTGGTGAGGGTTTGTCTCCGCTTTTGTGTTTTGGAGAGATGATTGAGCCTTTCCAAGAGGCTGGGAGTTTCCCTAATGATCTATTTTCACAGAAGAGATGGTCTAGGGCCTCTGCCCAGTATTCTGCATCTTTCTTGAAGAGTGCCAGCGGGATGGTGTTGGGGCCCGGGCCCCTTCTCTCCTGCCTTTGACAGTTTGGCATTTGATTAGGATTATGTGAGATGGCCTGAGGTCGTGCTGATGGTTATTAGTTAAATGGAGCGAGTGTGATTCAGGGTTGCCCCTGCAATGCATGTCTGTGGTAGGGGTACCTTCTGTTGTCAGATTTGCTGGCTGATTTGTAGCAGTTGAGACGTCTTGACAATGGAACTGGGCCCTCAGAAAGTTTGGCCAAGTCTCTTCTGAGTTGTTAGATACCACTACCAAATGGAATGGGCACATGATTTTGTTTACCATGCCCCAGAAGCAAATACTGTTTTTGGACTTGGTATCCGAGAATAGCTTTGCCCAAACCTCTTCTTCTTGAATTCTGTTAACATCCCATTTAATTTTTTTGAAAAAGCTTCTTTGTTGGCAGAGTAGTGGCATGGTGTCTATGGCCTTGTTGATTTGCTTCAGTTGTTTTCGCTGGGAGATGGGAATCCTAACACTTCCCTAGGGGTCTTGTTTTGGGCGATGTGGCAAAAGAATTTGCTAGGCTGGTATGGAAGCTTTCGCATCTGTTGATAAAGCCACTTGCAGTTGTTGCTTGTGCTTGTAGTAGATCCACTGCTGATTGAAGCACCTCCTCTGCAATTGCTAACGCAGTTTTGATTGTCTTGAAGTTGATCGTATAGCTGGAGTGTGGTACTTCTGCCGAGTGGTGCAATGCAGGCGTAGTTGCTAGGAGGAGTGTTTCCTGTGGCCGATGGTCGCTGTCCCCTTTGTCCTCTTGTCAGAATGCGGAGACACGATGGAACAGTGAAAGGGAGACAAGTGTGTAATCTAATGTCGAGCAGGTAGATGCGGAGTAGAAGGAAGCTGCCGGGTGGGGGGGATGTCCTCAGGGAATCTTCCATTAAGTGCCCTAAAGTTGATGGGCCCAATTCACAAAGATAAAGGTGAGACAAAAATTGTAAAGTTCAGCTTTTGCTATTCACAAAATACATTTACAAGTAGTAAATGCCCTTTGTGAATACTAAAAGTCGGAAAGTTAGACTTTCGTCTCACTTTACCTTTGTGAACCGAGACTGATGTGTTCCAGTTCATCCAGTAGGCATCTGGCTGTTTTGCTCTTTTTGCCGTGGGGGTTTCTGCTTTGATCTGAAATGTTACAATGTGAAGACTGAACCATCAGAACATCGTCCGCCATGGAGCCTAAGAAGTGTATATCAAATCCCCAGAGAGAATGAGGTTGGGCGTATCCAGATTTCTAATGTGCATCAGAAGGTGTTCCACACGATGTTCAGAATCTTTTTATTTGTGTTTTGGGTGGATCTAAGCATTGAAAATTATTACCTCCTCCTTGTCTCCTTCAAAGATGAAGCTGGTCTTGACTGTGATAATGGTCGTTGAGGCAAATTGCGCTTCTTCCACCACAGTTGTGCAGGTTGACAATACGTACATTGCCAGAATACCTGATAGGTGGCCATATTAAGACTGCTTGACTGCTGGCGTTGAAAAGCACGCAAAACCCTGTAGATGGAGTGATTATGCCAGCCAGGTTTCCTGAAGCAGAATTGTATTAAAAGATTTCATATAGAGCAGGAACTCCGGGTCCGATACTTTGCTTGTCAGGCCGCTAACATTCCATGAGCACAAAAGCAGGGTGGGTTTGTTCTGTGTGAAGAGTGCACTCCCGTGCTGGTTTCATCATTGGCTGCCAGAGAGGCCTTTATAGTTCTGGATATCCACCTGAGTTCAGAGTGCAAATTTGGTTGCTATGGAGTACACTGAATCCGTCTTTGCCGGTAGTTGGGCACCCACCTCCTTGTAGGCGACAGCCCCAGAGCTCCCCTAAGTACCGAGATGGTCTTTTTTGTCAGGCTATTGGTTGTGTTGACCTCGTTGGTGAACAGAGGAGAGGAGTAGCCCGTATTGTAGTGAAGAGTAATGATTATGCCACATGCCTTAAATGTTTGATGTTCAGCAAGTACTTTTTGGTCAATCGATGATGATCTCCAGGTGGCCTTGGTGACTTTGCATGCCGAGCGAACTTCTGACTTGATTAACTCTATTGCGAGAAAGTCAGTTGACCTTATTTCAGCTAAGTTTGGAATGGTTAACAGCAGTAGTAGGATATTGCCTCTATTCAGGATGTCACAATTGCCTCTTGATTTGTACTCAGGTTTGAAAAGTAGGATGCTGGATTCCAGCAGTGAATTAGAAGAGGGCTGTGTTATATGGCTCAGCCCTCTGGGGTACTGGCTGGGTAGGTCGGACCCAGTTGGCAGATTTTGCTCCCCTTCACTTAGATTACTTAGTCCTGCCAGCAGAGTAATGTGGTGGAATTGTGGGGGCCCGGCATCTGCTGCGGCTTAGCGGGGCATTCCTTCTGTGCTCGAGTTCCTGGTTGGTCGGCCCCTTGTGTCTCCAGGAGATGTTTGCAGACCTGTGCCCAAGTCAGGAGTGACCGCTGTTGAAGTAGGAGTGCTGGTAGACTCTTTACTAGGCCTTCTCCCGGCGCTGATGGTTCTACTGGTTGTGCCAGGTTTCTTGCTGGGCTCCTCTCTTGAACTGGGTCAATTGGGGGAGGAGGCAAGGATGTTGTTGTGCTGTGAGGCGTGTGTGAGCTGGTTGTGTTTCCTGAGGAATGACCTGGGAGACCCCTGTTTATGTGTTAGGTGGACCTTTTGTCCTCGGGTTATGATGTTTCCAATACTGGTGTGTCTGCCCTCCTGAGGTTTTGGTGCGGGAGGGGGATATTCTTCTTGGTACAGTTGGCTTGTGGCTCCTGTGATGTCCGGTGGTTGAGGGGCCAGACCGTAGGGTGTGTCCTCTGAGTGAGTTTGTTGTGGTCAGGAAAGGAGGTGCAAAGCTGACTGATTTACGGCCCTTCTTCCTTTGCATCCATCTTTGTTTGGTGTTTGTTGTTTGAGCTGGGACAGCCTCAGGTGGTGAGGGTGCTATGACGGGGTTCCATTCTGATCTGCGATAGGAAGAGGGGTGGCTCTCTCAGGTAAGCTGCCGTTGTTTGGTGCGTAATTGTTTGTGAGAGCAGGTGGCTCCAGGCTTGGCACCCTGTCGTCTGGCGCTCTTGGGCCAAGAGTGTCATCACTGTCAGTGGACTCCTTCCTGAAATTCATTTAGGACTTTGTTGAATATAGCGGGTAGAGCAGACAGTCCATGATCAGGCCGCAACTGCCGCTCAGTTTTGCCTCAGACCGTGCCCATTTTATTAGTGAATTTAGGTCTCCCAGCTTCTCATCAATGCCAGCGACGTAGAGAGCCAAGGTGTTAAGTAGAGTCAGCTAAATGTCCATCTTATCGGATTGGTACTGGAGGGCCTCCACTGACAGTTGCATGGTGTTTAGCAAGGATATCCACGCGCTGTCCGGCTACGGCCCGGCCTTTCTGCCTGAGTTGGCCCTACTCATAGTGACCGATTCCGGCCTTACTTTGTGATTGTGGGCAACGGCCAAGGTGGAGAGTCCCTGTACTGAGTCAAGCGAGTAGGAGCCCAGCATTTCTGCCCACTCTTAGGTGCCCAGATATGAGATGACCCCCTGCTTATCCACCTGGTTCTCTTGGTCCTCAGGGTGCTCTTGGGGCTCTAGTTGTTCTTGATGATCAGGTGGTAGAGAGTTTGGGGTGCTAGTGTTTTACGGTAGACCTTGAGAGGGCTTTGGAGCAGTTAGGCTGGTGTCTTGGTTGCTATTAGCTGCCTAGGCTGTGCTGGCTTCCTGAGTTGGGGTGAGGAGGTCTTCTGATTTGTGTGACTGATGCTCTGCCTTGACGGCCTGGTATGTCGGCTCCGGTACTGCCCCCTAGTTTTCTACAGCGCTTCAACTGTGCTTCCACCTCTACCACTATTTTGCTTTGCTGCTTTGCTTTTTCTTGCTTTGCCTTTCCTTCCTGTCATTCTGAGGTGATTTGGGAAATATGACAGTGCTGGGATGATGCTGAGGTGTCAGCAATGAAGGGTTGACGTCTCCTTCCCCCTCCTGTGACATGGTGGTGTGATTTCTGCCTGGTCTTTGATGTAGATGACGTCAAATCCAGTTCCCAGCCAATTCAGCACTGCCTCAACCCTCCCACAAGCTGCTGGGCTGCCTTGGCACCTTGCTGCGGTAGGAGGGGGGCATGAGCACGCAGGTCATGTAACCGATAGGGGGCTGGTGCGGTGGATGTGGGGATATGAGTGCCGAGCATTGGTTGGAGATCAAGTTAGAGATCAAGGGGTAGGACGTTGGAGGCAGCTGAGGAGGCCGCAGATCGGCAGGCTGCACCCAGTCCTGGCTTGGCCGCCTCCGCTATCATCGCGAAGCACCCTGGCGTGGCCTCACTGTGCGGTCCCGCCTCTGCCTTCGCACTCCCTCTCAAGTTCTCTTCAAGCGTGGGAGCCCATCACTGCTGGTGCATTTCTGGCAAGCTCATTGCGGTGACAGGAGTGCTGGTTGAGGGGGTTTTGCGCCTGGCTATAGTTTTGGTGGGGATGATCAGATGTAAGCCAACGTGTGTCCTCAGGAGTTGGACTTGGGCTTTTGGAGGCTGTAGTGACAAGTAGGTGGAAGCTCTGGCCACCGGTTACCGGTGTGCAGTATGCCGGTGAGCTGCCGGTTATAGAGCATGTTGTGGGTTGCCTCGTTACAGAGAGGGTAAGACCACCCCCCCTGCAGCCTGCATGCTCTGTCTGCAAGTTCCATACGAGAGGTCCGGTCTGACCTTGGCACCCGGTACCCCCCTGCCTCGGCACCAGGCTCAGCTCCCCTGCTGTCCACACACATCCACAGCTCCACCCCATCTGTTACCTCACAGCAATCCACGCAGCAAAGGGCCGCTAAGCACAACAAACTCAAGGAGCACTCACGAAGAATTAAGTGGAATATTGGTAAGATGAGTAGTCACATTTGCTTCTGTGGGTAGCGCATGAGAGCAGCGTTATCATGTTGTTCTTGCGTCACTATCATAAAATGCACATATCAAATGATGCTTCCTTATAAACTGAAACAATGCACTTATCTGTACCGTGTTGTTGTTTAAGGGAGTGGGAGCATGGTATGGAATGCAGGGAGGAGATAAAAAGTGTAGGGAAGGATCGTTGGGATTCATTTTCTGGACTGTAATTGTACATGAAGGCTGGATTGTGGTACAAATTTCTTTTGCTCAAGAAGTCCTCGCTCTGTGGAGTTATTTTATCCAACAATTTAATTGGCTTACCTTACAGCGGTGGCGCAGTTTATAGGTAGCTCTGCTAACTATTATTGGTGAATTTCTGTGTTTTTAGTTCAAAACGTTAATGTTATCACTGACATATTCAACTAACTATAACGTCACTATAACCTTTGTTTTTTTAATGAATATATATATATATATATATATATATATATATATATATCCCAAAGAAGTCGAATAACAAATGCTCTCAGGAACCACAGACTCACGGAAAATCCAAGGGTGTTTAATCAAACAACGCGTTTCAGCCTCACAAGAAGCCTTGTTCACGTATGATTATGTGCACACGGAGCCATACTGATAAAGTAAAAACAGCTAAACATTGTTGTAGGACTAGAGATACTGAGGTCTCAAATTGCACCAAATAGCAGCAGACATCTTGGAATGGACTAATGGCAATAGTGCAATGATACAATACAATAATATAATGCAATACATTCCAACCAAGGTGCGTGAAGCTCGTCCAGGTTGTAAATTAAAACAATGATCATGGTAAAAAGGAAGGGAAAATATATGGTAAGTCAATACAAAAAACTTCCAAATTCATGCTGTCATGTCAATAACTATAACAGTACAAATGCCCAAATCCTAATGGTAAATGCGAGATCGCTGGAGATAAAATAGCCCCGCTGAACATAATTGTAAGCAGTAACCATTTCACATGTAAGAAAGATCAGGCTCATGATCATAATGGAGAACAAACTGATAATCGAGACTCATATGAGTCTGTGCATGTTACAACATAGGTCATGCTGTCCGTGAAATAGACTATATCAGGGCAAGTGCCCAAGTCCTAATAATGAACTCAAGTTTGGCTGTATATACAATACCCATCAGTAGATTTCGAAGGTGTAAAAAGGAAGAAGGGGGAAAAGGGTAGGATGCCCGTGCACGGTGAATGTGGAAGTCTGGGCTCCTTCCTTTCCTCCTGTAAAAAATATAAAGAAAATATACAATAAAATTTATGCAATGAAATTTGAAAAATATATATAAAAAAAGAAGAATATATATATTCCAATCACACAACAATTCAAAATTCTGCACTGATGGAAACATGGAAGAGGAGGGGGCGGAAGGGAGCTAAATCATATTTAACCTTTGTAAGAACCAGTAGAAAAATACTGAAAAATAATCATAAATACATTAAGCATGCACAATCACTCTCTTAAATGAAATGCCTTTTTTCTTCATGATTCAAACCCCGGGGTGTTTGGTCTGATAATCTAAGATGTATCTCGATTCTTTTTGTCTTAAAGTCAATACCCGATTGCCACCCCTGGGCTTGCTCTCAATTTGTTCAAGAATGAAAAACTTCAGAAGTGAAGGATTGCTGTAATGTACATCTCTAAAATGACGTGCAACTGGATATTTCTCATCTACGTGAGTGACTCCCCTGCAATGTTCCAGTACGCGTTTCTTGGCCATAGCGGTGGTACTCCCAATATACCAGAGCTTGCATGGGCATTCAATCACGTATACCACAAAAGTTGTGCTGCACGTGAGGAATTGATTGATCTCCTTATTGATTCCCTTGTAACTGGCCATATTGCAATAGGTACTGCTTTTGCAGGCCTTGCAGTGGCCTCAGGTTTCAAACCCAAGTCCACTTTTTTCCCTGTCCTCCCTCATGATAGCATTGACACCTTCCACGAGAGTGTCAGTAAAGCACTCAGTACATACAGGCAAAAAAACAACCGCAAGCATATGATTAACAACAACTTATCATATGCTCAAAGATAGGCTATCAAGACACTCATGGACGATGACAACATTGTCATTCGACCAGCTGACAAAGGGGGCAATGTTGTCATTTTGGACAGAGATAGGTACATTGAGGAAGCTCTCAGACAATTATCTGACAGTAGATTCTATGTGCCCATTACCAAAGAGATCTACAATGAAAGCATTACTGGCATTTGGGATAAACTGAGTGATTGGAGGGATAAAGGTATTCTTGAATGGGAAGAATATCAATATCTCAAAAATGACCATCCCATACTTCCTGTATTATATCTCCTGCCCAAGATTCATAAGGATCCCATCAATCCACCGGGGCGCCCCATAGTTTCATCAAGGGGCAGCGTAACAGAACATATCTCAAAATATGTAGACCATTTCCTCAGGGAATTTGTCACCGGGTTGCCCAGTTACATCAGGGACACCAAGGATTTCCTCAACAATTGCAATTGCTAACGCAGTTTTGATTGTCTTGAAGTTGATCGTATAGCTGGAGTGTGGTACTTCTGCCGAGTGGTGCAATGCAGGCGTAGTTGCTAGGAGGAGTGTTTCCTGTGGCCGATGGTCGCTGTCCCCTTTGTCCTCTTGTCAGAATGCGGAGACACGATGGAACAGTGAAAGGGAGACAAGTGTGTAATCTAATGTCGAGCAGGTAGATGCGGAGTAGAAGGAAGCTGCCGGGTGGGGGGGATGTCCTCAGGGAATCTTCCATTAAGTGCCCTAAAGTTGATGGGCCCAATTCACAAAGATAAAGGTGAGACAAAAATTGTAAAGTTCAGCTTTTGCTAATCACAAAATACATTTACAAGTAGTAAATGCCCTTTGTGAATACTAAAAGTCGGAAAGTTAGACTTTCGTCTCACTTTACCTTTGTGAACCGAGACTGATGTGTTCCAGTTCATCCAGTAGGCATCTGGCTGTTTTGCTCTTTTTGCCGTGGGGGTTTCTGCTTTGATCTGAAATGTTACAATGTGAAGACTGAACCATCAGAACATCGTCCGCCATGGAGCCTAAGAAGTGTATATCAAATCCCCAGAGAGAATGAGGTTGGGCGTATCCAGATTTCTAATGTGCATCAGAAGGTGTACCGCACGATGTTCAGAATCTTTTTATTTGTGTTTTGGGTGGATCTAAGCATTGAAAATTATTACCTCCTCCTTGTCTCCTTCAAAGATGAAGCTGGTCTTGACTGTGATAATGGTCGTTGAGGCAAATTGCGCTTCTTCCACCACAGTTGTGCAGGTTGACAATACGTACATTGCCAGAATACCTGATAGGTGGCCATATTAAGACTGCTTGACTGCTGGCGTTGAAAAGCACGCAAAACCCTGTAGATGGAGTGATTATGCCAGCCAGGTTTCCTGAAGCAGAATTGTATTAAAAGATTTCATATAGAGCAGGAACTCCGGGTCCGATACTTTGCTTGTCAGGCCGCTAACATTCCATGAGCACAAAAGCAGGGTGGGTTTGTTCTGTGTGAAGAGTGCACTCCCGTGCTGGTTTCATCATTGGCTGCCAGAGAGGCCTTTATAGTTCTGGATATCCACCTGAGTTCAGAGTGCAAATTTGGTTGCTATGGAGTACACTGAATCCATCTTTGCCGGTAGTTGGGCACCCACCTCCTTGTAGGCGACAGCCCCAGAGCTCCCCTAAGTACTGAGATGGTCTTTTTTGTCAGGCTATTGGTTGTGTTGACCTCGTTGGTGAACAGAGGAGAGGAGTAGCCCGTATTGTAGTGAAGAGTAATGATTATGCCACATGCCTTAAATGTTTGATGTTCAGCAAGTACTTTTTGGTCAATCGATGATGATCTCCAGGTGGCCTTGGTGACTTTGCATGCCGAGCGAACTTCTGACCTGATTAACTCTATTGCGAGAAAGTCAGTTGACCTTACTTCAGCTAAGTTTGGAATGGTTAACAGCAGTAGTAGGATATTGCCTCTATTCAGGATGTCACAATTGCCTCTTGATTTGTACTCAGGTTTGAAAAGTAGGATGCTGGATTCCAGCAGTGAATTAGAAGAGGGCTGTGTTATATGGCTCAGCCCTCTGGGGTACTGGCTGGGTAGGTCGGACCCAGTTGGCAGATTTTGCTCCCCTTTACTTAGATTACTTAGTCCTGCCAGCAGAGTAATGTGGTGGAATTGTGGGGGCCCGGCATCTGCTGCGGCTTAGCGGGGCATTCCTTCTGTGCTCGAGTTCCTGGTTGGTCGGCCCCTTGTGTCTCCAGGAGATGTTTGCAGACCTGTGCCCAACTCAGGAGTGACCGCTGTTGAAGTAGGAGTGCTGGTAGACTCTTTACTAGGCCTGCTCCCGGCGCTGATGGTTCTACTGGTTGTGCCAGGTTTCTTGCTGGGCTCCTCTCTTGAACTGGGTCAATTGGGGGAGGAGGCAAGGATGTTGTCGTGCTGTGAGGCGTGTGTGAGCTGGTTGTGTTTCCTGAGGAATGACCTGGGAGACCCCTGTTTATGTGTTAGGTGGACCTTTTGTCCTCGGGTTATGATGTTTCCAATACTGGTGTGTCTGCCCTCCTGAGGTTTTGGTGCGGGAGGGGGATATTCTTCTTGGTACAGTTGGCTTGTGGCTCCTGTGATGTCCGGTGGTTGAGGGGCCAGACCGTAGGGTGTGTCCTCTGAGTGAGTTTGTTGTGGTCAGGAAAGGAGGTGCAAAGCTGACTGATTTACGGCCCTTCTTCCTTTGCATCCATCTTTGTTTGGTGTTTGTTGTTTGAGCTGGGACAGCCTCAGGTGGTGAGGGTGCTATGACGGGGTTCCATTCTGATCTGCGATAGGAAGAGGGGTGGCTCTCTCAGGTAAGCTGCCGGTGTTTGGTGCGTAATTGTTTGTGAGAGCAGGTGGCTCCAGGCTTGGCACCCTGTCGTCTGGCGCTCTTGGGCCAAGAGTGTCATCACTGTCAGTGGACTCCTTCCTGAAATTCATTTAGGACTTTGTTGAATATAGTGGGTAGAGCAGACAGTCCATGATCAGGCCGCAACTGCCGCTCAGTTTTGCCTCAGACCGTGCCCATTTTATTAGTGAATTTAGGTCTCCCAGCTTCTCATCAATGCCAGCGACGTAGAGAGCCAAGGTGTTAAGTAGAGTCAGCTAAATGTCCATCTTATCGGATTGGTACTGGAGGGCCTCCACTGACAGTTGCATGGTGTTTAGCAAGGATATCCACGCGCTGTCCGGCTACGGCCCGGCCTTTCTGCCTGAGTTGGCCCTACTCATAGTGACCGATTCCGGCCTTACTTTGTGATTGTGGGCAACGGCCAAGGTGGAGAGTCCCTGTACTGAGTCAAGCGAGTAGGAGCCCAGCATTTCTGCCCACTCTTAGGTGCCCAGATATGAGATGACCCCCTGCTTATCCACCTGGTTCTCTTGGTCCTCAGGGTGCTCTTGGGGCTCTAGTTGTTCTTGATGATCAGGTGGTAGAGAGTTTGGGGTGCTAGTGTTTTACGGTAGACCTTGAGAGGGCTTTGGAGCAGTTAGGCTGGTGTCTTGGTTGCTATTAGCTGCCTAGGCTGTGCTGGCTTCCTGAGTTGGGGTGAGGAGGTCTTCTGATTTGTGTGACTGATGCTCTGCCTTGACGGCCTGGTATGTCGGCTCCGGTACTGCCCCCTAGTTTTCTACAGCGCTTCAACTGTGCTTCCACCTCTACCACTATTTTGCTGTGCTGCTTTGCTTTTTCTTGCTTTGCCTTTCCTTCCTGTCATTCTGAGGTGATTTGGGAAATATGACAGTGCTGGGATGATGCTGAGGTGTCAGCAATGAAGGGTTGACGTCTCCTTCCCCCTCCTGTGACATGGTGGTGTGATTTCTGCCTGGTCTTTGATGTAGATGACGTCAAATCCAGTTCCCAGCCAATTCAGCACTGCCTCAACCCTCCCACAAGCTGCTGGGCTGCCTTGGCACCTTGCTGCGGTAGGAGGGGGGCAGGTCATGTAACCGATAGGGGGCTGGTGCGGTGGATGTGGGGATATGAGTGCCGAGCATTGGTTGGAGATCAAGTTAGAGATCAAGGGGTAGGACGTTGGAGGCAGCTGAGGAGGCCGCAGATCGGCAGGCTGCACCAAGTCCTGGCTTGGCCGCCTCCGCTATCATCGCGAAGCACCCTGGCGTGGCCTCACTGTGCGGTCCCGCCTCTGCCTTCGCACTCCCTCTCAACTTCTCTTCAAGCGTGGGAGCCCATCACTGCTGGTGCATTTCTGGCAAGCTCATTGCGGTGACAGGAGTGCTGGTTGAGGGGGTTTTGCGCCTGGCTATAGTTTTGGTGGGGATGATCAGATGTAAGCCAACGTGTGTCCTCAGGAGTTGGACTTGGGCTTTTGGAGGCTGTAGTGACAAGTAGGTGGAAGCTCTGGCCACCGGTTACCGGTGTGCAGTATGCCGGTGAGCTGCCGGTTATAGAGCATGTTGTGGGTTGCCTCGTTACAGAGAGGGTAAGACCACCCCCCCTGCAGCCTGCATGCTCTGTCTGCAAGTTACATACGAGAGGTCCGGTCTGACTTTGGCACCCGGTACCCCCCTGCCTCGGCACCAGGCTCAGCTCCCCTGCTGTCCACACACATCCACAGCTCCACCCCATCTGTTACCTCACAGCAATCCACGCAGCAAAGGGCCGCTAAGCACAACAAACTCAAGGAGCACTCACGAAGAATTAAGTGGAATATTGGTAAGATGAGTAGTCACATTTGCTTCTGTGGGTAGCGCATGAGAGCAGCGTTATCATGTTGTTCTTGCGTCACTATCATAAAATGCACATATCAAATGATGCTTCCTTATAAACTGAAACAATGCACTTATCTGTACCGTGTTGTTGTTTAAGGGAGTGGGAGCATGGTATGGAATGCAGGGAGGAGATAAAAGAGTGTAGGGAAGGATCGTTGGGATTCATTTTCTGGACTGTAATTGTACATGAAGGCTGGATTGTGGTACAAATTTCTTTTGCTCAAGAAGTCCTCGCTCTGTGGAGTTATTTTATCCAACAATTTAATTGGCTTACCTTACAGCGGTGGCGCAGTTTATAGGTAGCTCTGCTAACTATTATTGGTGAATTTCTGTGTTTTTAGTTCAAAATGTTAATGTTATCACTGACATATTCAACTAACTATAACGTCACTATAACCTTTGTTTTTTTAATGAATATATATATATATATATATATATATATATATATATATATATATATATATATATATATATATATCCCAAAGAAGTCGAATAACAAATGCTCTCAGGAACCACAGACTCACGGAAAATCCAAGGGTGTTTAATCAAACAACGCGTTTCAGCCTCACAAGAAGCCTTGTTCACGTATGATTATGTGCACACGGAGCCATACTGATAAAGTAAAAACAGCTAAACATTGTTGTAGGACTAGAGATACTGAGGTCTCAAATTGCACCAAATAGCAGCAGACATCTTGGAATGGACTAATGGCAATAGTGCAATGATAAAATACAATAATATAATGCAATACATTCCAACCAAGGTGCGTGAAGCTCGTCCAGGTTGTAAATTAAAACAATGATCATGGTAAAAGGAAGGGAAAATATATGGTAAGTCAATACAAAAACTTCCAAATTCATGCTGTCATGTCAATAACTATAACAGTACAAATGCCCAAATCCTAATGGTAAATGCGAGATCGCTGGAGATAAAATAGCCCAGCTGAACATAATTGTAAGCAGTAACCATTTCACATGTAAGAAAGATCAGGCTCATGATCATAATGGAGAACAAACTGATAATCGAGACTCATATGAGTCTGTGCATGTTACAACATAGGTCATGCTGTCCGTGAAATAGACTATATCAGGGCAAGTGCCCAAGTCCTAATAATGAACTCAAGTTTGGCTGTATATACAATACCCATCAGTAGATTTCGAAGGTGTAAAAGGAAGAAGGTGGAAAAGGGTAGGATGCCCGTGCACGGTGAATGTGAAGTCTGGGCTCCTTCCTTTCCTCCTGTAAAAAATATAAAGAAAATATACAATAAAATTTATGCAATGAAATTTGAAAAATATATATAAAAAAGAAGAATATATATATTCCAATCACACAACAATTCAAAATTCTGCACTGATGGAAACATGGAAGAGGAGGGGCGGAAGGGAGCTAAATCATATTTAACCTTTGTAAGAACCAGTAGAAAAATACAGAAAAATAATCATAAATACATTAAGCATGCACAATCACTCTCTTAAATGAAATGCCATTTCTTCATCATGATTCAAACCCCGGGGTGTTTGGTCTGAAAATCTAAGATGTATCTCGATTCTTTTGTCTTAAAGTCAATACCCGATTGCCACCCCTGGGCTTGCTCTCAATTTGTTCAAGAATGAAAAACTTCAGAAGTGAAGGATTGCTGTAATGTACATCTCTAAAATGACGTGCAACTGGATATTTCTCATCTACGTGAGTGACTGCCCTGCAATGTTCCAGTACGCGTTTCTTGGCCATAGCGGTGGTACTCCCAATATACCAGAGCTTGCATGGGCATTCAATCACGTATACCACAAAAGTTGTGCTGCACGTGAGGAATTGATTGATCTCCTTATTGATTCCCTTGTAACTGGCCATATTGCAATAGGTACTGCTTTTGCAGGCCTTGCAGTGGCCACACGGAAAAATCCTCTAAGACCATGATCCTGTTTCTTGGGATATACTGTGATATCGCTACGTACCAGCATGTCTCTGATATTCCTGCCCTTTTTGTAGGTAATGTTAGGCCTATTGGGCACACTGTCGCCTATAGTGTTATCACATTTTAGAATGCCCCAATTTTGAGTTAGGATCTTGCGAATGTTGTTAGAGTCAGAACTGTATGTCATAATAATCCGAGTGGTGTCATCATCCTTACCCTCAGTATTAATGACCATCTTCTCAGCAATGGTGAGTGTCCTAGGTATACCATCTGCCCTGATCTTGGCTCTACGTAGTACCCAGTCAGGATACCCTCTGGCTCTAAACCGGTCTAACATTTCTCCGCACTCCTGCTGGTACGCCTCTTCCGTATTGCAGTTCCTTTTCGCCCTCAACAGTTCTCCAAAGGGAATACTCCATTTTAGGGTCTCTGGATGGCTGCTGAGGGCATGGAGGATACTGTTGCCAGCCGTAGATTTGCGGAACAGAGAAGTGTGGATACAATTGTCCCTAATTTCCAAACTGACATCAAGATATTCTGCCCTGGTCTCACTAATGTTGCTGGTGAGTACAATGTTGTACACGTTGTTGTTTAGAACAGCCACAAATGTATCTGCCTCCTGTCTGGAACCTTTCCAGACAATCAACAGGTCATCTATGTAGCGCATCCATGCAACCACATGTGCCAACTGTCTGGTGTATGAGGGGTCTGCAAACACCTCTTGCTCCCAGCGCCCCATAAAGAGGTTCGCAAAACTGGGAGCGAAGCAAGAACCCATGGCAGTCCCGGTGATTTGTCTGTACAGGACCCCATTGAATGAAAAGATGTTATTGGACAAGCAGTATCCTATCATTTCTACAATCATCCTGCTGTGTTCCCTGAATCTGATGGATCTGGTTGTCAGAAAATATTCACACGCTCCCAATCCATGTTGATGTTCAATGATAGTATAGAGTGATTGGACATCCAGCGTAATAAAGAGACAGCCTGCCTCCCATTGTATGTTTTGTATTTTGTTGAGGAAATCCTTGGTGTCCCTGATGTAACTGGGCAACCCGGTGACAAATTCCATGAGGAAATGGTCTACATATTTTGAGATATGTTCTGTTACGCTGCCCCTTGATGAAACTATGGGGCGCCCCGGTGGATTGATGGGATCCTTATGAATCTTGGGCAGGAGATATAATACAGGAAGTATGGGATGGTCATTTTTGAGATATTGATATTCTTCCCATTCAAGAATACCTTTATCCCTCCAATCACTCAGTTTATCCCAAATGCCAGTAATGCTTTCATTGTAGATCTCTTTGGTAATGGGCACATAGAATCTACTGTCAGATAATTGTCTGAGAGCTTCCTCAATGTACCTATCTCTGTCCAAAATGACAACATTGCCCCCTTTGTCAGCTGGTCGAATGACAATGTTGTCATCGTCCATGAGTGTCTTGATAGCCTATCTTTGAGCATATGATAAGTTGTTGTTAATCATATGCTTGCGGTTGTTTTTTTGCCTGTATGTACTGAGTGCTTTACTGACACTCTCGTGGAAGGTGTCAATGCTATCATGAGGGAGGACAGGGAAAAAGTGGACTTGGGTTTGAAACCTGAGGCCACTGCAAGGCCTGCAAAAGCAGTACCTATTGCAATATGGCCAGTTACAAGGGAATCAATAAGGAGATCAATCAATTCCTCACGTGCAGCACAACTTTTGTGGTATACGTGATTGAATGCCCATGCAAGCTCTGGTATATTGGGAGTACCACCGCTATGGCCAAGAAACGCGTACTGGAACATTGCAGGGCAGTCACTCACGTAGATGAGAAATATCCAGTTGCACGTCATTTTAGAGATGTACATTACAGCAATCCTTCACTTCTGAAGTTTTTCATTCTTGAACAAATTGAGAGCAAGCCCAGGGGTGGCAATCGGGTATTGACTTTAAGACAAAAAGAATCGAGATACATCTTAGATTTTCAGACCAAACACCCCGGGGGTTTGAATCATGATGAAGAAATGGCATTTCATTTAAGAGAGTGATTGTGCATGCTTAATGTATTTATGATTATTTTTCTGTATTTTTCTACTGGTTCTTACAAAGGTTAAATATGATTTAGCTCCCTTCCGCCCCCTCCTCTTCCATGTTTCCATCAGTGCAGAATTTTGAATTGTTGTGTGATTGGAATATATATATTCTTCTTTTTTATATATATTTTTCAAATTTCATTGCATAAATTTTATTGTATATTTTCTTTATATTTTTTACAGGAGGAAAGGAAGGAGCCCAGACTTCCACATTCACCGTGCACGGGCATCCTACCCTTTTCCACCTTCTTCCTTTTTACACCTTCGAAATCTACTGATGGGTATTGTATATACAGCCAAACTTGAGTTCATTATTAGGACTTGGGCACTTGCCCTGATATAGTCTATTTCACGGACAGCATGACCTATGTTGTAACATGCACAGACTCATATGAGTCTCGATTATCAGTTTGTTCTCCATTATGATCATGAGCCTGATCTTTCTTACATGTGAAATGGTTACTGCTTACAATTATGTTCAGCGGGGCTATTTTATCTCCAGCGATCTCGCATTTACCATTAGGATTTGGGCATTTGTACTGTTATAGTTATTGACATGACAGCATGAATTTGGAAGTTTTTTGTATTGACTTACCATATATTTTCCCTTCCTTTTTACCATGATCATTGTTTTAATTTACAACCTGGACGAGCTTCACGCACCTTGGTTGGAATGTATTGCATTATATTATTGTATTGTATCATTGCACTATTGCCATTAGTCCATTCCAAGATGTCTGCTGCTATTTGGTGCAATTTGAGACCTCAGTATCTCTAGTCCTACAACAATGTTTAGCTGTTTTTACTTTATCAGTATGGCTCCGTGTGCACATAATCATACGTGAACAAGGCTTCTTGTGAGGCTGAAACGCGTTGTTTGATTAAACACCCTTGGATTTTCCGTGAGTCTGTGGTTCCTGAGAGCATTTGTTATTCGACTTCTTTGGGATTTAAGTTAACCGGCACGCTCCGCCGGTGTATTTGCCACCTCCCACGGGCCCCCAGCAGTCGGCAGGAGCTTACTGTGGACATATATATATATATATATATATATATATATATATATATATATATATATATATATATATATACCTACTGGCGGTCGCCAGTAGGTAGTTATAGTTAGGACCTATTTTCCATAGGAAAAGCATTTTTTGTTTTCCCAATAACTTTAGTGTCGTTTGACGAATCTTCGCGAAATTTTCAAAACTAGTGGGCGCTCCGCTCAGCTCCTGCCTTGAAAGTTTCGGGGTGATTCACCAAGCAGGAGCCGAGAAAAAAGGGGGGTCCCAAAACGTGTTTTCTCCATGTTAATTTTCATAGGAAACTTTAGACACGGCTTCAGCCCGAACTGCTGAACAGAATTACACCAAATTTTGCAAAAAGGTAGCCCTTGGTTCAGAAAGAGTCCTTTTTGTTAAATGGTGTAAATCCGTTCAGTAGTTCCTGAGAAATTTAAAAAATAGGGGTCGGAAAATCAATTTCCCGTAGGAAACTTTAGCACGGCTACAGCTCGAACTGCTGAACGGAATTACACCAAATGTGGCAAAAAGGTAGTGCTTAGTTCAGAAAGCGTCCTTTTTTTTAAATGATGTAAATCCGTTCGCGAACCCTCCTGACCACGAGCTTTATTCAAATTGGCTGCCAACACTCCAAACCAGGAAGTGTTGGCAGCCATCTTGTGACTCGGTAGAACCGAGTCACAAGAAAACAGAAAAACAAAGGTGAAAAAAAAGAAAAGGGGGCAGGGTAGAAACACCCTGACCCCCTAGGCCTGCTCAGGGGGTCCCACAAGGACCCCCAGGGCCAAAAAAAGCATTTTTTTTTTAAAAATCGGCCGAATTCGCGCTGGGTGCGCGAATCCGGACAATTTTTAAAAAAAAGCCCCCGGGTGGGCCAGGTCCCGGGGGCACTTATAAATAATGTTGCGGGGCCCGCGGGGCCCCGCAGCCCCGGGACCACCACCTCCCGGGGCTTATTAAAATAAATGCGGGGGCACGCAGCCCCCCGTAGCCCCGGGGACCGCCACCTCCCCGGGGCTACCTAAAGAAATGCGTGGGAGGTCCCAACTCCCCACGCTGCTCCGGGGACCACCACCTCCCCGGAGCATTTAAGATAATTGGCTGGGGTCCCGCGGCCCCCCCCGAGCCCCGGGGACCACCACCTCCCCGGGGCAATGAAAAGGAGGGAGGGGGGCCGCGTGGCCCCCCTCCTGGAGCCCTCCATGGCCCTGGGGACCGCCACCCCCCAGGGCCGGCTCCTGCAGTGTCCCGGGGTGCCCATCCCCGGGACACTGCTGTTTGCTATGTCAGGGCGGGAGCCGCGCGGCTCCCGCCCTGTCATAGCAAACTTGCTTTGGATTTTGGAAGCGAGAGCAGGGAAACCTGATCTCGCTTCCAAAATCCAAAGCTGATTGCTTTTCCACACAGGGAGCTGCATGTCAGCAGCTCCCCATGTGGAAAAGCAATGCCGGCTCCCGCAGGAGGTGGGGAGCCGGCGGGACCGTGGGGGAATTGGGGACCCCCCCACGGTCCCCAACAGATAGGGCTGGCCCCGGGGAATGGGGTCCCCGGGGCCAGAAGTGGCCCGGGAGGGGGGCCACGCGGCCCCCCTCCCCTGTGAATAATAAAAAAAAAATTTAAACGGAGAGGCCAGGCCCCGGGGGATGGGGTCCCAGGGGCCATAATTGGCCTGAGGAGGGGGGCCGCGGCGGCCCCCCTCCCAAAAATAAAAAACAAAAGGATGGCCAGGCCCCGGGGGATGGGGTCCCCTGGGCAAGAAGTGGCCCGGGAGCGGGGCCACGTGGCCCCCCTCCCCAAATAAATAAATAAATAAATAAAGGCTGGCCCAGGGGGATGGGGTCTCCCGGGCCAATAGAGGCCTCAGGAGGGGGGCCACGCGGCCCCCTTCCCGTTTACATTAAAAAAAAAAGGGGTCAGGCCCTGTTTTTTTTTTTTTTTTTTTAAAAGCCGGCATCGCGGCTATGCCCCGCCCCCTCCCTGCAGCACTCAGCAAACGCGCCCCCTGGCGCGTTGTAAGTTGGGGAATTAATTCCTCTTGAATACTGAGGGTCCCTGGGGGCCAACTCGCCCACCAGGTACCTCCAGTATGCACCAGGGAGCTGCGTTGCAGAGAGGTGTTCAGAGGCCACGCCCCTTTTTACACCTCTCTGCAACGCAGCTCTGTGGCGCTTACTGGAGGTACCTGGTGGGCTAGTTGGCCCTCAGGGACCCTCAGGACTCACGATCCCCCAATTTACAACGCGCCAAGGGGCGCGTTTGCACAGTGGTGCAGGCAGGGGGCAGGGCCTGACATAGCAAGTGTGCAAACTCACCCCCTGGCACATTGTAAATTGGGGGATTAAGTCCCCTTCAATCCTGAGGGTCCCTGGGGGCAAACTAGCCCACCAGGTACCTCCAGTATGCGCCAGGGAGCTGCGTTGCAGAGAGGTGTTCAGAGGCCACGCCCCTTTTTACACCTCTCTGCAACGCAGCTCTGTGGCGCTTACTGGAGGTAGCTGGTGGGCTAGTTGGCCCCCAGGGACCCTCAGGACTCAAGGGGATTTAATCCCCCAATTTACAACGCTCCAGGGGCCACAGAATGTCAGTCAAGTTTGCATTTAAAAAATTCCTTGTGCTGTATAAATAGATTAATTTTCATACCATAGGTTAAAGCGACATTGTACATTGTAGTTAGGTTAAAACATAACGTTTAATACTAAAAAAAACACTGAAATCCACCAGTTCTTGCTATAACTTATGCCCTCGCAGTTCACAGTGTTGTCAACAATGATGTCATTGTCAACTGCCTGTCCCAGAAGCGAGGCAGCAAACGGAAAGAAATGACCCTTTGGTCAATCATATCACTTTGTTATTCAAAGTTGAATGCTAGCGGGACTCCCGCGAGTGTACGGCACACCCAACCGTCCAGATAAACCTTATTTTCTCACTGCTGAACATATTTACGCCAAATCACAAAAGCACACTTTCTGGGTAAAGATACAGCTTTCTACTTAATTTGATGTAATTCCATTCAGCCATTTGAAGCTAGATCTTTACCCTGAAAGCTTTCTTTTTGTAATTTGGTATAAATCCGTTCAGTAGTCATGGAGAAATTAATATTCCAAATTGGCGTATATCTGGACGGATGCAATTTTAAGTAACAGAGCAATATGAATGGCCCAGGGGCCTTTTGTTCCCTTTGCCGTCTCGCTCCCGCGATACAGTTGCAAAAAAATCTATAGCATCCCTAATGACCTTATAACCTTCTCATGAAAATCCTGGAAAGTTCTGTGAACAATGAACTCAAGCAGTTGTTCCATGGCAAAAATCTTCTTAATGACATCCATTCTAGTTTCTAGGCTGTAGTACCAAGACAGCCATCCTAGAAATCTTTGATGATGCTCTTATGATCCTCCATAAAATGTCTCATGCCTGCTGATCTTATTCTACCTTTCAGTGATGTTTCAAACAGTCAATCATGATATCCTCATCCTCACATGGGCATCAAAGGATACGTTTCCAACTTGTTCACATCCTACTTAGTCAATTGATTGTAACTGATCAAAATTGGCAATATACTGCCCTTTAAGGTTCCCTTAAGTTATTCTCTCTGGCTGAATCCTTGTCTGACCCCCCATAAAAGTGCCCTGGGGAGGCTACCCATACCCTACCCCCTTTTGGTATTTTTTCTTGTAATATTGAGGACACTGTGACTGACTCCTGTAATGGTGTTCGCAACATTTTTCTTCATATTGCGGACAGACAATCTGAGCTTTTGTTCCCACAAGCTCCCACGGGACTCGCAGGAGCCAGATGGCCGACGGGAAACAACTGACCCTTGGCCATTCATATTACTCTATTATTTAAAGTGCGTGCAGGACTCCAGCAAACGTCCCACAAACCCAACCATCCAGATGTACCTAATTTTAACCTTAATCAGGTTTGCACCAAATTACCAAAAGCATGCCTTCTGGGGGTAAAGATCTAGATTTGTGCCACATTTTGTGTATGTTATGTTGAGCCCTTCAGGCTGTAATGTGTTCAGAAATCTCTATGGAAATTGCATGTGGACATTCTGTTTTGGGACCCCCTTTTCTCTCGGCCCCCACTTGAGGGACTTTCAAGAAAGGAGCTAAGGTGGATGAAATTTTGGCAACATTTTGTGAAGACTCTTTAAACGGCACCAAAGTAAAAACATTTCTGATGGTAACTAGGTCCTATAATTAACTAGATTGAAATATTAGAAGGTGGTAGGGTATGGGTAGCCTCGCCCACTGACACTTTTAGGGGGTACATAGTATACAAGGATCCCCCCGGGGCACTAATGTAAAATAACTGTTAAGTGTAGTTATTGAACCCACAAGAGTCTCATGGGTGCACAGGGAGCCACGCTGGCTCCACTGAGTGACCCACAGATTGTATGATATGTAAAAGTCCATTACCCACACTCTACAGTGCACTTGCTTCACCCTGGGAAGAGGTTGGTGCATTGAGGCCAGTCCCTACACACACGCTACAGCCCATGCCCGTTGCCCTGGACTGTCTACCACCACACCCTACAGCACACGTCTATCACTCTGGGAAGTGCTCAGTGTGGAGAGGCCACTCCTTACCACATGCTACAAAGTTAGCCTGTCGCTTTGGAAAGTGTTCTGTGTGGAGAGGCTACTCCTTCTCACACCCAATAGAGGACGCTTGTTGCCATGGACAGTGGTCTGAGAAGGGAGGTAACTCCTTCCTCAAACCCTATAGTGCATGTCCGTTGCTTTAGGAAGTGGTCTGTGCATAGGAGTCAGTCCCACTTACATGGCATGCTGCACATCTGTCACTTTGGGGAGGGATCTGTGCTGCGAGGCCACTCACTCTGCACAACCTAAAGTGCATGTCTGTCACTCTGGGGAGTGGTCTGTTGACAGAGGGGAGTCTCTCCTCACATTCTATAGCGCATTCCCATCACTCTGGAGAGAGGTCTGTGTGGAGAGGCCAGTCCCTACCATACTTTACAATGCACTCCCATCACCCAGGGCAGTGGTCGGTGCACAGAGGCCAGTCCCTTCCCACACCTTACAGGGTGTGCCTGACACTCTGTACAGAGGTCCATGCACACAGACCAGATATATATAGCTTGGTTTCCATCATTTTCAAAAAAGCCATCTTAAATTTACAATGATTACAGCCACTGTATACAATAGTCAGAGCTGATACATTGGTTCGCTTTACACAGTTGTCGACGACGTTTCGACCCTTCATAGGATATAGGGTCTCTTCAGGACCTATGGATGTAGGGACATCTGAAATTATGGAGTTGCGCAGCCACGTGAAAAGAGAGTGAAAACACCGGTCGAGTGAGAAGAAAAAGTAAAGATATACACACACTGGACCCAGCCGGGTACCCAGTGTGAGAGACGGGGTGAAAGGCTGGCAACCACGGATATATATAGCACGGCAAATGCCACTGTATGAGAAGCAAGACTTCCTGTGGGCTTAACCTGTTGTAGGTACAAGAATTCTCTCAATACATAGCCTCGAGTATGGGCGGGGCAGTGGCTCCAGTTAGTATAGTAATGACTATAATTTTTTGAAAATGATGGAAACCAAGCTATATATGTCACAAATTCACTAGTCTTTGTTTTTTGGTTCCATTCACACTGGGGACACTAAGCACTGCTTCATAATATGTTTTTGCTTTTGTGTATATTTATACTCTTTAACAAAATATAAAATATTGATTGTAAATACAAAACGGAAGTGTTCTTGGTCTCCTTTCCTTCTGACATCTACATAACCCGTAACCATTGCGATTGTGCATTGTATTACCAATATAGATAAGTATTTTCCCGCAGGAACCACTGTTTCTGTCACACAGGACAGCAACAACTAGCCCATCCCTCCCCAAGACAACCGAAGGCCCTTTCTCCTGCCAGAACTGACGCTTCACCTGCATCACACGGAGTCATTCTGGTGGTTCTGGGTTCAAGATGCAGGTCCAGTCCCTCTCATTCAGGCGGCAGGGCAGCAGAGAAGCAGAGTACCGGTCCTCCTTTCAGCAGAGCAGCATAGCAGCCTTTCTAAGTCTTCCACAGGTCCAGGGATGTACTGAAGAGTTGAGTCTAAGAGTCCACTATTTATCCTTTGTGCCAGCTTTGAAGTAGGAATAGTTTCTGGAGGGTTTTGCCACCTAAGGTGCTTGGAATTTCCTGCCTACCTGCTCTGGCCCCAGCTTGTTTAGGGGCACAAAAGAGTAGTGTTAAACCCTTTGTGAGTGTGCTCAGGCAGAGGCTTTGTGTTCTGCAAGTGTGGTAAGTTACAGATCCACCCCACCATCAAGTCAGAGATGGCCCATCCTGCCAACACCTACTCTTTATTTCTCTCACTGTCTCAAAGCAATACACAAAGACCAACTGCCAGCTGCATCTAGTCATTTGACCCAGAATAACCGCTGCAACACCAAATGGTTGAGACAAGAAAATGGCAACTTTTTAAAACTGGCAATCTTCAGAATTATGACTTAAATTCAGACTTACCATTAAAGAAGGTTTTCTATAGACACCAAACTCAACATTCTCAACTGCTCCCAACTAAAATGTTATCACCTATTTAATATAATAGGGTAACTCAGTGTTATCCTATTGGAGAGGTAGGCCTTGCAGTTGTGAAAAATGAATTTAAGAGTGTTTCACTATCAAGGCATGTAAAATTATAAGTACATGTCAGACCTTTTAAAGATACTGTGCCCTGGCTTCGGGCCGTGTAGCACCTACTCTAGTGGTGACTTGTATTTAATGAAAAGTAAAGTTTAGGCCTGGCAAAAGGTTTATTTTGCCAGGTACAAATAGCAGTTTAAAACTGAACACACAGGCTGCAATGGCATGCCTGAGACATATTTAAAGAGATCGTTAAGTGGGTGGCACAATGAGTGCTGCAGGTCCATTAGTAGCATTTAATTTACAGACCGTGGGTACATATAGTACCACTTTCCTGGGGACTTAGAAGTACATTAAATGTCCAATTGGGTGTAAGCCAATTTCACTATGGATAAAGAAGCGAGAACAAGCACTTTAGCATGGGTTAGCAGTGATAGTGTGCACAGAGTTTTAAAGGTCAATAAAAACAGGTTCAGAAAACAGGAGGATGAAGACTTAAGGTTTGGGGATGACACTGCAGAGGGGGCCAAGTTCAACATGGTTTTTCCCACACTTAATAAAAATATTAAATATCTTAGGCCTGTCTAGCGAAAATGTAGTCTAAACCTCCACTTTGAAAATAGCTTGTTTGGCCGTCAATCACTGTGAGAGCACCTATTTCCAATTGTAGTGTGCCACTTTTTATATATTATGCACCTTGCCAGGTGGGTATCTAGGTAATTCTTTAGGAGTGACTTATTAATTAATAAAAATAGGCTTTTGGACACTTTTCCTTTTTATGTTTTACTGCAGCACTTTTAAGCTGCAGTCCGGTCAGATCACTATGGTTCTCCTGGCAGCCATATACTTGTGTCATATATATGAGCGATGTAAATACCCAAAGCAGCTCAGATAGGAAATTTTACTCATATGCCATTGGTGCATTTTCTGTGCCATTTAGTTTGGTCTTACACAAAAAGTAAATAAGTCAAATAAAGTAATCCAATGCACCGTGCATGTTAGGTGGAAATCATAGGTGCTGTAGTACTGTTTAGAAGTGCACACAGACAACATAACCAGACAGGAAAAGATGGAAGGACCACGACTAAAATTGACGGCCTTTCTTACAATATCGGGCTGTATTTCTAAGTTATGTACGAAATACCACAAATCCCACTATCATAGGTGGAGTTGATGCCTTGGGTTAAATAACCCACAAGCATGATGCTTTTGTTGGTGTTTAATGATGGTCATATGTTTTTGATTTCTTCAGGAGAGCCTGACATGTTGACTCATTGTAATATTGCACGTCCTGCCCTTGAGCGCAACCTTCATAGTCACAAGCAAGCCCATATGTTGTTTGATTATCACTGTAAGGTGTTTGCATCCTGGATTCCATTGTCCCTATAGTACAATAATATACTTTATGCACACTGCAGTGCCAGCACTTTCTAAGACAGCCAATCTCTTTATATGCACCCTGGGGTTTGGCCATCACCACAATGAGCCGAGGACCTTTGAAGAAGTTTAAAACGACAGGACTCAAATGAGTCATAAATAGTTTCCAAAAGATCAGAAGGCTTTAAATGTTTTTATTTCCCATTCACTTTGATGAGAATGGTAAGTGCAAAGTTCATAGGGAAGGTACATCCCAAGTTTCAAGTAAGTGTAACAAAGGCAGCTGCATTGTGCTTCACATTTAAAGTACAACATAAATCTATATTTTATATCTCACCTGCCCAAAATTAATCCAGTACCCTCCAAGGGGGGACAGATGTGAAGCAACGTCTTCAGATTTTAAGAAGGTGAAAGTTAAGCTTACTAAAAAATATTTAGCTTTGCTATACTAACTCCGAATATGGATGACGTGAGTAATGATTTTGTTTGTCATCAGCCAGCTCTTTCGAGTTAGGGAAAATGTCCTACTATATTTAAGGGTGGCGGCTTCCTTAGCAGAGACTAGACCTTTCGCTAATTCGAATTCTAGCCAATCTGGTAGCCAACATTTTCTCTCTGCAAGAAAGACCTGACTTGCTTGCCTCCTCTCTAGATTAGAGCTGTGGGAGACGAACTTGAGATGCCTTGGACCCTGAGCTGAGCTGTGCCTGCATCTGGAATAGCGCCTAAAAGCATTTAGGATCTTAGACTGAGGTGTTCACTTCAAAGAGGTGCCAGGATAGCAGCAGAGCCTGTAAACGTCGCTGATGTCAAGAAGCCAGGTTTAAGGTGCAATCTGAATGATTTTGAAACTGAGGGTCAGGCTTTTCATTTTTTTTATTTTGTGGAACACAGCTTAGCACCCAAAGTTCCTGCACTTTGTTGAGCTAGGGGTGCAAAGCACCACAGAGCCATATTTATTAAAAAACTGCCTGCTGCTTCTCTCAACCCTTGCGCTGGCACACAAACAAGTTGCCTTGTATTATGCATGTTGTGTCGGGGATCCGTAAGGGAGGGTGGAGCGGACCCCCGATGTTTAGGAGGTGTGACACAGAGAAAGGTGGCATAAATACGGGGGGCAAACAACTCACACAGAGACAGGGCTGGATTGTTCATGCTCTGCCCGGGTCAAGATTTCCTCTGAGGCCACACCCGGCAAAGGCGGCATTTATTTCCTAAGCCCCATGCGGTACGGGATAATACTCAGCCTGCAGGGGCAGTGCCATAACACCGCTGACAGCAGGGCTCATTAACGCAATCCTGGCGCTCCAGTTACGTCAATGGAGCAACACTACATCAGTGGCGGCTGGTGACTTTTGAAAAAGGTGAGGCGTAAAAGTTGTGCATGAGTTCTGTGGCGAGCGAGCAGAGCGAGCGAGCCTGACCGCCAAAAGAGAGGTTCAGGGAATTTCCCGAGAAAATTTTGAAAAAAGGAGTGGGTAAATGACGCATTTTCAAGCAAATTTGAGTAAGCAAGTTGCTTAATAAATCAATAAAGAGATCTCATATGATTATGACATAGGTAGCTACTTATTCAGTATATCCATAGAACTTCATAACAGACTTTGCGATAACACCTCTGAATATGCTAGTGAAGTATCTTACATCTGATGCTGTGATGGCAGCACTGACCAGTGCCTCATTACAGGAGCAAGACTTACTAAGTGTAATGATGCTGCTTGTTTTAATATTTATTTGCAATTCTTTTTACTGGATTTGGTTTCAAACTTTTAATGTTTTAAGAGCTGTATCCGAAATAAGCTTAAATTGAAATCACATTCATACCACCAGTTCCCTTTCAGACAATTCAACTCTTTGGTAGTTGAGTTGACATTATTTTCAATTTTGCTTTAAAAACAACAGATTCTATTTGTGAATCATTTTGGTGGTCAATCCCCTTCAACCGATTTACTGAATCTTCAAGTAATAATGTCGCTATTATGGGCAGTACGAGGCTGAACACTAGGGCAGACCCCGATGAATCCGCAAACACCAGTGGCCTAACTGCTTGCATGTGCATAACCTTGTATGTGCATCTTTGATGCATTCACAACTAGTATGCCATAGCGCTTCAGCTCCTTATATTTCTAGCAGCGCTACCTACCCGTGTGTAACATTCTGTGTTTTACTTTTCTGGCACCATCACTGTCACATGCTGTAATTCCTTCGTATGTGATTTTTATGACCCAAGTACAACCATGTTTCCTGGATGGACTTTTAAAATGATTAATTGATGCAGCGCGCGGGCTGGGCAGATGTAACCAAAATGTGATATTGCCTGTTGCATGCAGTAACGGGGCTAGCAGTGACTACTCCTCACAATATTTGGCAGTGACATGGATTATATTTCTGCAGCAAAGTCAATAAAACTTTATGCTGCTGCGGTAACTTTTGTACATTTGGGACCATGTATATTTTACACAGCAATCACTTCTTTGTTCACATTATCAGTTTAGTCAACTGCTACCGGCTCTGCCTACTTTCAACCACGCAGGAAAAACCCCTCAGTGGCCAGAAATGCTGACAAATCAAATTAGGCGGCAATTTACAGATTATCTCGCCTTGACACGACTGATGCGGAAGGGCAGTTCATCTGGGGACCTCACTAATTTTTTAACTTTAAAAGCGGCGTTAGAGTGGCAATAGGGTTTCCTTTGATGCAATTCGCACTGGCACCCTGCAGCATCCGTGCACTCCAAATGCTTAGCTATACCGTGTACCTGCCATCAGTTCCATTAATAGGAAATTTCTTTGAAGCAAAAGGTGAAATATTACAGGGCGGCTGCCTAGGAATAAGAAATGCTTCCTCACAAAGGCTGCTCCTCATGGTAAAATGAAACAAAATTAACTTTGAATTGCCACCAATACACGAGAAATAATTAAGCAAGCACGGCTTCATTCTTAATCAAATGGACAGATGCCAGCCCCGGGGGCTCCCGCAGCTCCCATTTGACGAGAGGCCCAAGCACAGAACCCGGCGCAGTCAGGAGCTCCTCTACTTCCTCGCAGCCTGAGGCCCTGGGGGTTGGGTAGAAGAGGGTGACGCAGTGAGGCCCGTTAGAGATTAGTCTCACTTTACTCCATGCTGCCTATGCAGAACCGGGGAGCAAAGGCTGTTCCTAACCAGCAGTGTTACCCGAGAGGAGAGGCTTTGTCAGGTCTCCTCGACGCCGTATTGGGCATTAATACCGCTCAGTTTAGGCCCTGATTCCCGAGTGGGGTGCTGCATTTCGATCCCGTGCAAACTCCAATTTGCTCAGGGGTCGGAATTTCGGGTTCCTCAGAAGAGACCTGCCCCGCGCCCCGCCCTCCGCCTTCATAAATACCTCTCCTCGGAGAATCTGTAATTACTGCCTAAAATTTCCCCAAACTCTGCATCAGGGCAACAACTGTGTTTATTTTAACGCGCGAAATGGCAGACTCAGGCGGCCTTGCCACTGTTAGCACAGTGAACGTTTCCATGACAGATGGCTGACCCCTCTTGTCGGTGTGATTTAAAATGCCAAATGCCAGCCTGCCCTTCGTGTAGTGCCTTATGTCAAATGCCAGGGCTAATAACAGAGTATACTGTTTCTATCTCGGCGTTATTCTTTTAGGAGGCATTATTGATTTTTTTATGAATCCAATTACAGCCTTGCGGTTCCCATCAACTCACACTCGCCATAGGTGCCTGCCTAGTTTGGTTAAAATGCACCACTACAATTCCCCAAAAAATCGTTGTGTGGGCTTCTCCAAAGCCCATTGTGAAGCCGTCTTTACGCCATTCGAGGTTTTGACCAATGTTAGTTCAGCGGCGGCCGGCATGCTCGAAGGAGGGGGGGAAGGGGGTCGCGGGTGGGGAATAATTAATAAAACAAAATAAAACGTACCTGAGTGCCGGGGTACTGCACCGCCTCCGCTCCAGGCCGGCCACGCTGTACTGGTGGATCCGCGTGTTCCGGCTGCAGGAAGCAGCCAGCAGGCAGCTTCCCTCCCCTACGCAACGAAAGCCAATCACAACGCTGATAGGCGCAGCAGGCGAGCGCCCCAGCCGGGACATTTTCTCTACATAGAGAAAAAGGGAGAGTGGGCGGTCCTGCTCGAGGGCAGGGGGGGAGTGGCTTACCCACTGTTGTGAGTACTGGCTCCAGGGCCGACCAAACAGTCAGTACCCACAACAGTGGGCAAGCCACTCCCCCCCCTCCCCCCCTGCCCTCGAGCAGGACCGCCCACCCCCAACCAGGCACAGAGGCACTTCTGCTTTCTCGCAATGCGAGAAGGCAGAAACATAAATGGTAGTTTTTACCGTTTATGTTTCTGCCTTCTCGCACCGCGAGAAAGCAGTGGGGCGACGCCCCCACGCCCCAATGGGGGAGCCGCCACTGCACTACATTCCTCCCCCAAATTCAAATTAAACAAAGTCCAATGGACAGTACCACAAACATGAATGCTCTGAATGAATGGTGAATAGGAAGTCTGAAATTTCACCTCGAAAAACAGAAATTTTTAACTGTTTGACATACTTCAGAACAAGAGTTTACCTGACACTACATAAACGATCAGAACCGCTCACACCACATGATCTCCCAGTCTAGTCATGGCATGGGATGGCTCCGGAGTCCATATCGGGTGCGAGTATGACGGCTGGGCCGGAGATCCAATGAGTTGACAGGGGGACTACTCAGAGTGAGTTCTGCCGAGTGGGGAACTCAGAGTCCACTGTCACTAGACTCCGATGGTCCGCCTTCTGGATAGTCCACTTCAGAAACACTATCCTGTTCCTCCATCACAGGGGCATCATCATCACCCCCCTGGGAACAATTTGGCTGTGGATGAAATAGCTTGAACGCTGAAATGTTCCGAGTGATTGTCTCTTGTTTATGACAAGCAGTGACTCTAGTGCCATGCAAAGAGACTATGGGGGATATGTACAAGGAAGTGGAGGAGAGAGGCGTTAGCCTTCCTGGCGTCACGCCTCTCACCTCGACTTCTGAAAGGCAAGGCTGCACCATATTTACAAGAATGTGGTGCAGCCTTGGATTTCCCCCTGCGATGGCGCTAAGTTTAGCAACTTAGCGCCAACGCAGGCACCCTTGCGCCAGAGTGCAAGGGTGTCTGCGTGCAGGGGAGGATTGTTTATGTGTAGGAAGGTGTCCCTTTCTGCACATAAACAATCCTAAAATGTAATTCTGTCACTTTCATGTGTGCTGCTTCATGCAGCACACATGAAAGTGACAAAATGTCATTTTTTTAAAGTTTGTTTATGTACAGGAAGGGACACCTTCCTGTACATAAACAAACAATGAGCATTTTGCTTTTTCCATGTGTGCTGTAAAAGGCAGCACACATGGAAAGCAAAAATGAGGAGAAATAATGCATTTCTCCTCGTTTCACCATCTTAAGACCAGTTTTTACCTGGTCTTAATTTTGGCGCTGCCCCCTATGTACAAGGGTGGCGTATATAGGGGGCAGCGCCAAAATGAAAGGGTTTTGCGGTGGTACGCCCACCGCAACACCCACTGCCCACCCCTTTCACGCTAACCATAGCGTGAAAGGGGGCCTTATGTACAAGGCAGCGGGAAGCCACGTTAAGTACACAAGGCGCAGCCCCTATCGCCACCACAACGTCACTATAGGTGACGTTGTGGTGTCGATAGAGGCTTGTACATATGCCCCTATGTTCCAAGAATTTCGCTCAAAAGGCAGCCTAAATTTGCTGCCGGGGCATCGGTCCTGTACCAGCACCAAATCACCCACCTTCAGATCAGACACCTTAGCTCGCCGGTGATGGCTGGCTTTCACTTTGGTCCTCTTTCTTTTCTCATAGACCAGGTGTTCATCAACAGGATCCGGTAACCATTCGGGATGGGGAGGAATTGAGCCCACAACCACCCGACCCATGGAGAGGTGCCCAGGAGCTTGTCCCATGGTCGAGTGTGGAGTCTGTAGATATTCCCAACGGAAAGAGTAAATGGCCAATTCAAAAGATTGGTGGCTCCCAGAAGCAATCCGAATGACTTTATTTAAAGTTCTTATAAATCTTTCGCCCTCCCCATTCACTTGTTGCCACCGCTGAGTGATTTTCTTGTGAGTGATCCCCAGGGAGGTTAGATACAACGCCATTTCTTGATCCTGGAATGGCGGGTCATTGTCAATTCTCAGTTCTTTGATCAAACAATGAGTAGTAATAATCTTTTCCAACGTGGGCGCCACCTCACTGGCACTTAGAGAAGAGAGGATCTCTACTTCCGGGTATTTGAAGTAATCGTCAATCATTACAAGAGTATGTCTGCCATCTGGAAGGCTTCCAAAATCAAGACAGGCACAGACCCACGGACGCCGTGACCCCTTCTCTGTCAAAACAAGTGGTGGCAGACTGGCCTCCCCAGATACTTGGCACCACGGACGGGTTCTGACCACCGCCTCAACCTTCTCATCCATCAAAGGAAACCACACCCTTGTTCACAGTTGGTTCTTGGTCTTGACCATGCCCTAGTGTCCTGCATGGGCAAGTTGAATCAGTGAGTGTGGTAGGGATGACCAGATGATGTCCTTGCAGAGGGCACCCATTTGTGTCAGCACTTAACTCCTGGCGAACGTGATATAGACTCTCCATAATTCTGTGTCTCAGGGGTGAGCAGAGCCCAGTTTCTCTTGAAAGTGTGCCACTGATTGGTCCTCTCTGTTTCGAGAGCTCTTCAAAGACATTCATCTTGGGTTGTGGCTTGACAAAGGTCGTCCACAGAGAGTGGAATGTGACGGGACCGGTCAGTCACATATCGCACATATTCTTCGGTCTCATCTGCATCCTCTTCTTCATCTGGAGTGACTGCATGAGATAAATAGTCCGGCGGATTGTGAGATCCTAGGCCGGTACTCCACGTGACAGTTATATTCTTGTAATTGGAGCACCCACTTTTCAATTCACGGAGGTGGTTTAGCAGCAGTGTCTTTGAAGAGGGGAATCAACGGCTTGTGATCAGTAGTAACCGTAAAGGGATTTCCATACACATAGAGGTGGAAATGGTGACATTCCCAGTGGATGGCTATGGCCTTTTTCTCAATTTGAGAATATTGCTGTTCAGTACTAGTCAGTGAGCGACTTGCAAAAGCTACTGGGGCCCATTCGTCATCAGTGGGTCGTTGCATCAGTACTGCCGCCAACCCTTTAGGGCCAGCATCTACAGCTATAGTAGTGTTCTTCCGGGTGTCTAAGTACGCCAGCATGGTATTGGATAAGAGGGCATCTTTATTGGCCTTAAAAGCAGCCTCCTGGCGGGGATGGATACTTTAGTGTGCTCTCGGAGGGGCTGCGTCAGTGTAGTGAGATTCTTGATGAAACGGCCACAATAATGACCATGCCTAAAAAGCTGTGCACCTGTCACCGTAACTGGTGCAGGCACTTCTTTAATGTCCCAGACCTTATTGGGATCTGGAGCCACTCCCTCCGACGAGAATACATAGCCTAAGAAATGTAACTTTTGCTGTAAAAACTCACACTTGTTGCGATGTAGAGTGAGACCTGATGCCTGAATTCTTTGCAGCACCTTTCTTAACCTCGCATTATGTTCTGGCACAGTCTTAGCATAGATCAAAATGTCATCTCTTGAATAGTGTTCTGAAACACTTCAGCAGCACTGGAAATGCCAAAACTCAAACGCTTGTAGCGCCTCAGTCCCACATGTGTTGAAAAAGTTGTTACGTAGTGTGACTCCTCATCAAGGACGAGCTGGTGATATCTTGACCACAAATCCAGCTTGGAAAACCAGATGGCTTCACTGAGTTCGCCAATCAGATCATCAATTGTTGGTGTTAGGTTGCACTATCTTTTTATCGTAATGTATGGCAGGAGCATATTTATGTATGCATATTCACACCTCACTGGGCTGTTTGCGCTTTCTTGTAACCACAATTGGCGATACCCAGGGTGTTGGCTCCGTCACTTATTCAATGATACCTGCCTCCTCAAGTTTGTCTAGTTCTTTCTCCACGAGAGGTCTCAAAAGAAATGCAATGCGCCGGTATGGGATTACTCCCGGCTGCACAGACTGGTTGATATGGAGGTGTATCTCCTTCCCCTTCAGGCACCTTATGCATTCAAAAACATTTGGAAAATCATTGAGAATGTGAGGTATGGCTTCCTGATATATACCAAATGAAAAGGTCACAATGCCAAGAGTTTCCGCCACCCTGCTGCCCAGGAGCATGCAATGGCCCTCTTCTGCGACATACACTTGGGAGTCCACTGATTGTGATCCGTAGGTTATGGCAGTGTTACATTTTCCTCGCATCATGAGGTGTTTATCTTGGCCGTAGGCAAGCACCTTAATCACTGCTGGTTGCAACTGTGGGGTAGGGTGCATGGCACGATAGACTTCAGCTGACCTGATGTTGATTGTCGCCCCTGTAACGACCACCGCAGTGGTGGAGTGATCCCCAACAAGTATCTGGTGTTGCGACAGGCGACGTGTGGTTTGGGAAGTGGTGCCAATGGTGAAAATAGAGTGAATGGTGTGTTCCTCGTTTCCTCATCATCCATGTCGCTGCTTCTCTCTATCACTTCTGGTAGGGCATTCACGGTGGTGCACTGCACTTGTTCTTTTCCTGAGCGACAGACTCTCCTGAGGTGATTAAGTTTGCCATACCCCGCACACTTTTTACCTTGCGCTGGGCATTCAGACGGGCAATGAGTAGGTCCTCCGCAGTAGCCAAAGGTCCGGGGTTTTGTGCCATTTCTCCTGACCTGTTTGGCATTGGGAGACAGTGTGACAATGTTGACTGGTTCAGTCTTTACCGGTTTCTGTAGATCTGCTTCCATGTAAGCAGCTCCGGCCCTGGAGAGCTCCTTGGTCCTGCCCAGCGTTAGGATGTCAGCTATAGATTTTCCTGACTCTTCCAGTATTCGCTCACGGAGTTTTGCGGAGGCACAGCCCTGAATGATTTGCGCTCTTATTTACTCCTTCTCATCATTGAAACCACAGGTGCTGGCAAGTTCCTTTAGATGCGCATTGAAAACGTCAATGGATACCTCAGCCTGCTGCCTTGCTTGACGAAACACGAACCTCTCATAGTCCTTGTCCGCCATCGGTTCAAATTGCGCAGTGAGAGCCGCTATAAGGGTGAGGTGCTTCTCAGGAGCAGCTTCATTAATTGACTTGGAGATTTTGTCGATGTCCCTTCCCCCTAAGTGTAGAATCAGAGCTCTCTTTTGGGCGGTGTCCATTTTAGTGGCTTCGAAGTAAAGTAATACTCTCTCTACCCATTCTTTCTACCTCTGTGCTTGAGCCAACGGGGCACCTTCCACGATGAAGGGCTCAACCGCTGGTATATTCGCCATGGTGTGGATAATGATGATGTCTCAGCTGCAGTCTTTCTTGTTGAGTCACCCTCTTTTTTTTGGGGGGGGGAAATGTCACTCAGATGGCATGCAGGGGTTAAAGAAGGATTCCCCACTATTTTTCTTCCTTTCTAGCACTCCCAACTGGCATGCAGGGCACACCCTCAGCACCTCCACTAGCCTGGGTGGTTATATTTTCCTCCCCTTTTTCTATATACGTCCACGAAGGGTGCAGGCTTGCCGCACACGCTTGCATCAGCCAGCAGGAGGAGGGGCCCTTTCCACGTGTTTGCTCCCTTATTGCCGGAGCCGACCACAGTCATTCATCACGTTTACTGGCTGTAGAAAGGAACGCCGCCATGCAGGGTCCACCCGCACTGAAATATGAGCGCCGTCCGCGTTGCATGCAGATCGGGTGGCCTCTGATTGCAGCAGGACACGCGTGGGGTCGAGGGATGAGCCCCACCAGTCACGTGGCACGGGCACTGCGCACCTTCCTGCTAGGTACGCAGCTGCCACAAAGCACCGGGAGAGACAGGAAGACACCCGCTCGTCCCCAGTGTTGTGTCGGAGACCCGTGAGGAAGGGTGGAGCAGGCCCTGATGTTCAGGAGGTACGACGCAGTGCAAGGTGGCATAAATACGGGGGGAAAGTAGATCACACAGAGACGGGGCTGGATTTTTCACACTCTGCCTGGGTCAAGATCTCCTCTGAGGCCACGCCTGGCAAAGGCAGCATTTATTTCCTAAGCCCCACGTGGCATGGGGGCAAACCAAATAATAATACTCAGCCCGCAAGGGCAGTGACTTAAGATCCCTGACATCAGGGCACATTAGCGCAATCCTTACGCTCCAGTTACGTCAATGGAGCAACACTACAATGTACAACCTTTGCACCGTGGTGCAGTGGTGTGTGCGTGATGTGCAGCATAGAATTTGTACTGGATGCCTACCCTTCCACTAAAAAGTCATATTCCTAGACAAATTGTTACACATTCTACATATTAAATGTGTGCTCTACAGTGCAACAATGTTTAGAGAAATGAAACATTTCTCCAAGTTAGTGCCTGCTTCAAAAAAGTTATTTTTCACACAAACCCTGGTCTGTCTATTTTCATAGTGTGGTCTTTGCGTCAAAAGTATGTGTGTGCACTGATCCACCCACTTCACACCCATGTAACCCCCTCTTGATACAAAGTGGCACAAAACAGCGCAAAGCAGAATTTGCATAGAGAAAAGGGATCCTTCCCAGCACAAAAAGACGCTTTGCCTCACTTGTGTGAGATTGCATTGACACAAAGTCTTGATATATCTGACCCCTAGACTGTAGGTTAGACCTAAAACTAATTTAAATTGTGTTGGCACTAATTATAGCTCTAACTCACAATAGGAGTTGAAATCATACTGAATTTACTCGCCCAACTTGTGCACTAGTGGAAATAACATGCACAAAAGCAATACAAATATCATGTTCCACGTTATTTTTCTAACCTGTCAATAATTGTGTGCAAAAGCAAGCCAAAGTAAAGACGTAGCTGTTATTTGGGTAGTGGTGTTTGTGCTCTTACGATTACAGTAAGGGTGTATATGGCCCCAAATGTAAACTGGAAACTGAGTGTCTGTTTGCTGAGGGCTGCATTAATATTGTTGATATAGTATTGCAGTGCAGAGGCTTTGATCATTGGATGATAAAAGCTTCAGAATTTTATCAGTCAAAGAACAGCAGGTTTCAGATACTGAAATAGAGAACTTAAACATGCCTTAGTTAGATGCTGACAACTTCAAACAAGAAGGTGTACAATTCGAAGAATCCGGACCATGTTCATCTTAGAGATGGGACGTTTTTCAAATCCTGTGACCCCGAGCTCCCCGTGAGGGCCTTGTTATCAGTGGCCCAATACGACAGTGTCATTTCTGATAACTGTTGCATCTGAGAAAGGGTCACTCATATTGAAGGACAGTGTATATGGCCATGTGAAAACCTCTTTGGACTTCATATTAAGGCAATTTTTGGAATGAACTATTCTCAAGAAAAATACTAGTGTCATGGTAACCAATTCTCCAAGAGCATTACCTTTACGGCCCCACGAAAAAAACCACACATATATAATTTTCTTATTCACTACTTTTCTCCTTTTTGCAACTTTTACATACTTAAAAAATTCATTTTTATACACATGCTTTGAATACGTTTTTCACGACTGCTCTAGGCATTGCAAGCTTAAACAATTTGATCCTGCAAATAATCCATTTTGCTGCTACCAACAGCTTGCACAAAACTGCTTTATCCTGTGGCGACTCATTTTATAAAATAAAACCTGAATCAAGCACAAAAACTTGCCATAAAATCTCCCAGTAAGGCTCCAATCTTTTAAGTTTATAGACTCTTACTATGCATTATGAGGTAAATTCTAATCTCCATACTAACTGGAGTTTGTACAGGGATTGAAGTCCCAGTTAGGCAACATCAAACATTTCCAACCAACGGCATTGCAATCAGCCTCCATTATTTAAAGGTTTAATTTATATCTTTAAATATAACCATCTCCACTTGCTTTAGGGATCTGTTGCACAATAAAAAGAGAAACAGCCTTTACAATGCAGGCATTACCACGCAATTCCTTTACCACACCATTACCACGCTAATTTTTACCACGCATGTGCCTTTACCATGCATGGTAAGTATAGTTCAGGCAAGTATATGTGTGTAGTGTGTGTGTATATATAAACTGTACACAATTAAGTGGAAAAGCAATATGGTAGTTATTCACCACAATCTAAGCTATAAATCAATCAAGCACACTCATTGGATGATGTCATCAGTGATGTCATCAATGATGTCATATAAGTTGTAATCAATGATGTCATATGAGTTGTCATCAATGATTTCATAAATGATGTCATAGGACATCTCATGAGTGATGTCATGTGTGAGGTCATAAGCAGTGCATGGTAGGGTGCAATTTATACAAATTACAGTTAGCGCTTTAAACTTTGGTTTTCACTGAATTGCTAGTTTTTTTTGCTTTTGCTTACATTAATTATTTTTGTGAGTGTGTGTATGGTAGAATGAATTTCAGATATATATTGTGTCCTGACATTATTTTAGTAAAATATTTTCTTTTATTGTAACAACACAGCATATGGTTCACAGTTTGCAAAATCTTTGTAAAATGTGTGTATTAAACAGATAAATATTCAATAGAAATAGTTTATTTGCTCAGCTATTGTAACTCTGATATTAAGACAGGGCACCAGCATTCTTTTCTTGAGGTGTCATTACTCTCGCAATCACGGGTGTGCGTAGTAGGGCGTGTTGATGAGCTGGCCTCTCTGCTGAGATCTCTCTCTGTAAAGATGGGTGTACATAGTAGGGTGTGGAGAGGGAGTGGCCTCTACTTTCAAGCCTCTATCTCAGATGATGGGTGTACATAGTAGAGTGTTTGGATGAGCCTTAACTCCACTTACTACTCTTCTTAAACCAATGAGCATAAATAGTAGAGCCTGATAAACACCATCTCCAGTAAGACTCCTTCATACAGTAACAAGTGTGCATAGCAGAGTGTATTCAAACACCAACAACTACTTCTTACTTTTCACCATCCTGCAAAAGTATTGCAAGATCGTAACTTAAAAAAAAAATGTAACCTTCTAATCCTTACAGTACTTATCTCTTACACACTTCCTCTCAAAAACAAAAACCACAATATGCATTCCTACTAAAAGAGTGTATTGAGAACTCATCTACTCTTTTTAGGTCGAGCAATGCAGACCTCTTGTATATACTTTAGTATATACTTATGTGTATGTACTTTGTGGGCTCTGGAGATCAGCCCTAGGACTTGTCTGCTTCCGCTTAGGGACTATTTTTCTGTTCAACTGCCTCTGTTTAACTGTCTTGATAGAAAACGACCAGTAGAGGTCAGTAAAATACCAGAATTGCTTTCTGCTGGGTGACTTTCTTTTTTAATTTTTCTGGCAACTGCCTCTATTTAACTTTCTTGATCGAAAACGACCAGCAGAGGTCTGTAAAATACCAGAATCACTTTAGCATTCTCTAGATTCCAGTCCATAGAAATTGTCTTCCACAAGCATCCATAGACAATAATATTTTTTTCAAATATTTTCAGTGATATGACCACCGAAGGCCCTGATTTTAAATTAAAAACAGAGCTTTGGACTATACCATTTCCCGCTGTAAGGTAATATTTCTCTCCATGTGTTCCCATACCTGGTGTGTCACGCAGTTTGGTGCTTACTTTCCCTCCATGTTAAAGAACAGTAGATGTTTCAGCACCCAGGCTAATGTGCTGCATAGCTAAATACATATAAGGTCCCAAAGGTGAGAGCGATTGCATTGCAATTGCTTGTTTACTATTCACGGTCCTGCGGGAATCCCTCATGATTGTAAAAATTTGTTAAAAACAATATACATCTATTAACTTCACAGTAGCTATTCCTTAGACACCTCCTCTCTAAATCTAGGGGCACAGCATGCCTTTCTGCTGCCCCCTTATATAGCTTTTTTACTTCATCTCGACAACACCTCCAATTTTTCAGAGTAAACCATAATGGCGGCCATTTCATTATTAAGATTACAAAAGCCAGCCAATCAGAGTGCTTGCTTTCGCCAGACTCGCTGAAGCCTCTCGCCCCAGTGAGAAGAGTGTGAAGGCTCACAGGAAAAATTGGTGTCTCGACCAATCAAAGGGTCCATTTTTCATTTCACTCTCGTGCAGAAGTCTCAGGATGCTCTCGTGAGCCCAAATGCCAAAATATACAATTATTTTGGACCCTTAATATCTCAAAAACTCCACAACAGATTTACACCAAATAACAAAAAACACAATCTGCAGACCAAGCTCTAGCTTCATGCTAAATTTGGTGTAATTCGGGTCAGTACTTTTTGCTAAAATCTGTCTTAAACAAGTTTATGGAAAATGCATGGAGATTTTACAATTTGGAATCACCCTTTTTTCTCGGGCCATGCTTGATGGATTACCCCGAAACTTTCCAAGAAGGAGCTGAAGTGAATAAACTTTTTTGGGGAAAGTTTCATGAAGATTCGTCAAAGCGAATTTTTTTAAAAATGATTGTTTATGTGCAGGAAGGGGGACCTTCCTGCACATAAACAATCATAGGCAATTTGCTGTTTCTATGTGTGCTGCACAAGGCAGCACACATGGAAACAGCAAAAACGAGGAGAAATAAAGCATTTCTCCTCGTTTCACCCGTATAAGACCAGTTTTTCCCTGGTCTTAATTTTGGCACTGCCTCCTATTTACGCTGCCCTTGTAAATAGGAGGCAGCGTCAAAATCAATGGGTGTTGCGGTGGAACGCCCACCACAACACCCATTGCCCTTCCCTTTCACGCTAAATACAGTGTGAAAGGGTGCCTTATTTACAAGGCAGCGTTAACCACGTTAAGTAGCTTAACGCTGCCTTGTAAATAGGCAAGGTTTCTATCGCCATCACAACGTCACTGGAAGTGACGTTGTAATGGCGATAGGGGCTTGTGAATATGGCCCTTTGTCTATGGAAAAGCAGACCTCACTATAACTACCCACTGGTGACGGCTAGTATATATATATATATATATATATATATTACCTTATTTAAACTTACCTGCATAGTAAAGGCAGATGTGTGGTAAAGGCATTCTTTGAAATAAATATGTAGTAAAGGCATGCGTGGTAATTGCATGTGTTGTAATGGGGGTATTAACCCCGGTTCTTCACTTACCAGAGCCTCAAACTACTTCAGCAGCATTAATTTATAAATTTTAATGGCAAGCAGTACTGCCGTCTGCATTCATAATAAGGCTGTTTGTGTGGTCAACCCACAGGAAGGCGCAAAACGGCATGTTTTTCTATTTCACTGAGGTATGTGTTTTTAACACATAAAACCAGCTGCTCCTTATCACACCTGATCTAAAAGGAAGAAGCAACCAGAGGGCTCCGCTTTAAGTTTTGGCCCCATGCCTCGCACTTAGGGCCCGATTAGGATGGCGGGCAGACCTATCGGAAACGGGACTGACCGACTAGCCGTCGGCGGTCCCGCTATAGGGATTACGATGTGACCGCCTGCAAGGCAGTCGCACCGTGTATTCTTTGCATTGCGGTGGGTGCTGCTGGTTGCAGCACCCGTCGCAAAGCATAAAATGCACCCTGTACATATCCCTGCACTACGTGGCAGGCACCATGCGGTGCCTGCCACATGGTGCAGGGATATGTAGGGGGGACCATAGGTGCCCCCCAATGCCCACATTGGATGGCCAGGGTGGACGGGGGGTCCGCTACGGGCCCCCAAAGTCCCTTTCTGACCTGTATGTTAATGGTGGGTTAACCGCCAGGAACAGGCGGCGGAAAGGGACATTGTAATCCCTACGGCGGTGCCACAATTGTAGGGAATATGGCCCCTCCGCGGCACGAGCGACCTCAAGGAGCCCATCGGATGAGTCGGTCTTTCCGGACACCACTCATATGATGGGTCCGATGATGGGTCCGATGGCAGTGGGACCGCCACCGATGGTCCCACTGTCATCCTAATCGGGCCCTTATTTCTGACAAGTCTGAGGTCATTTACGTTCTCATGATACCTTTAATTCTCCCACAGATGTACGAGAAGACTACAGCTAAAGAAGTCCGAAGGATGCTTTATTACACAAAGATCCGTGACAGAGCATATACGATATTTTAGGCTGGTGTAGAGCATTGATATATTTTGCTGATTAAGGCACTGTGCGAATTTATCCAGTGCGCACTTTCTCTAAATGCTGCCCTTCAGCTCCTATTCTGTCTCCGAGATCTGTGATGAATCGCATTTAAAGCGCGAAGCAATTTGTGCTCCTGTAGAAATGGAATACATTAGTTCCATCTTGAATCACTTAGTGGGAGAAATCAGGTGAGTGTTGCATGTTGGCAGACAATCCGTCTTCGTTTTGAATGCAATATTTGCACTCTTCATCCTGTAAAAATGGGAGCAGTAAAAAGTGAAGATGGATAATGGCAAATGGCTGTCAATTCCAGCAGACTACAATGACGAAGTGCACCATCACAGGCAATTAGCAGGCACCTGGGGCACAGCCGCTGCATCTCTAATGGCAGCGTGATTCATGAAATGTTTTCTTTTTTTTCTGTGCGTCAGGAAAACATATTTTGATTCCTTAATCATGCTGTCAGACAAGTGCCTTACACGTGGACGGAGGGCATCTGGGAACACATAGTATTTTGTTTGCACTGATTTTTTTAACAGTGTTTTTCTCACCGACTAGTTTATGTGATGTGTGAAAGCAAAGCAAATGAGGGGCACATTGCCTATCAACAGACTATAAAATCGTCCCCTAAAATAGTTTGTACTCTTGGATTTACATCTTTGAATCAGTACTTAATTTGAGCCAGTGGTTTCCGGTGCTCGGCACACAGTCAGTTGTCAACACTGGCACTTGTGACAGTCTGCCCCAAGGTGGCGCTGGTTGGCTAATTTAGAGATGACCACAACAACAGTTAATTATTAATTTAATATACATCACAAATGACTATTACCTGCCACCCAAGCCATTCTTATAGCTTTGGGGGCCTGGAATAGTCTGAATTGTCACAATTGTAGGAGTGTTATGGTTAGTAGTTGTGTTGTTACTATCAACCACGCAATCCTCAACCACGCATGGCTGAACAACGCAGTCTTAATAAACACCCCATCTTAACCACGCATGCCTTTACCACGCATGCCTTTACAACAAATTTAGTTGTAATGACAAATTTGGTAAAGGCATATGCATCGGTAAGGTTCTGCCCTAGACTCCACCCTAAGTTTTAAAACCCAGCCACCTGCCCCGAGTATGACCCCAGCCCTAAAAACACCCCAGACCCCTGCCCTGAATCCTAAAATTGCACCCCAGTCCTAAATACAAAGCCCACCCCAGCCCTTAAAATATCCCAGCCCCTCTGTGCCCTGAGCCCTAAATGCCGGCCCTCAGACTTGAATTCGACCCCAACCCCCCCCGCCTCTAAGCCCTAAATCCTTCACCCCACAACTCGACCCCGGCCCCCCCTGCCCTGAGCTCTAAAACCTTCACCCCAGAACCTAGCCCTGACCCCCCTGCACTGAGCCCTAAAACGTTCACACCAGAACTAAAAAATACCACAGCGCTCGTCCCTAAGCCCTAAAACTACCCCCATTTAAAGGATAAATAATCAAAATTAAAAAAAGATTTCAGACTTGAAATCCACCCTAACTTCCCCCGCCCCTAAGGCCTAAATCCTTCACCCCAGAACTCGACCAGACACCCCGCCCTGAGCCCGTAACACTTCACCTCAGAACTAAAAAACACTCAACTTCCCGAGCCCCCCGCCCTAAGTCCTTAAACCGCCCCCCATTTAAAGTATAAATAATCAAAATGTAAAAAAATTCCCCCGGCAGAACTAATAAAATAATGTGCTTACTAATCCCTCACCAAGTTCTCGTCTGGGCAGGAAGTCACCACTGACCCTCCGCCCCATCCGACCCTCCCTCCGAGTCTAGAGCGCTAACTACCACTAACATCTAAACCACGCGTATGCGTGGATTAGACCTCCGTGGTTCTGCCTGCGTTATTAAGCCACGCGTTGTTTAGACTGTGTGGTTTAGGCTGTTTTCCAATTTGAAATGTAAATGAATGTCCGAGTAAATATAATATTGTCTCATCTCTCAGTTCAACGGCAACACCTTTCACAGAAATTCACCTGCAAAATGCTATTCTTCTTATAATATTAAAGCTGTTATTGTCTTACACATTCTTACGTCAGAACATGCCTGCAATAAGAAAATGACATCACCAGTTGCATTTAATACCTTACTGGCAATGAAGAGTAATGTTTTGGCAGGATTGATATGGGCGGCATTAGAGAGCTCATGGAAAACAGGCCCATCTCCCGACAAAGAAGGCAACACACAGCAGCCCATCTGCATGCCCAGAGCCCCCACCTTCCCAGCAGCCCCAGGGAAAGAAACCTTTATCTATCTCACCTCTGTTTATTTCCATATCTCAACTTCTCCCACTCTTATCTCCCTATCTCTACTCAGAGTCTGTTTCTCTTTGCCCAGCGGCATCCTATGGATTTTTGGGGGCTCTGGAACGACATATTTCAACTGTTCTTGTGTGAAGCCTCTTTTTGAAAGTTTGGCATCATGCGGGCCTAAATTAGTACAAAATGGGTTATAAAAATGAAAGTTGTTACATACAGGGGGCCCAAAAATATGTTTTTCCAAGGGCCCCAAAAATCCTTATTTGGCACAGGGTCTGGCGGCAGGCCAAGCCCTGTGGCTAAATACCCTGCTGTGCACGGACAAAGGCTATGAGCAGCGCAGGGTTGTCTTCCTGCTCTGGCTTTCGCCATTAGGCCTGAGGTCAATGCCCCCGCTCCGCTGGCTGTGTGCAGCACGGGGTTGGCTACCTGTAGGGCCTATCCATAGAGCATGGCCAGGGCCAAAGGCCATTCACAGTGGGGGGTTGGCTTTACACATGGTAAAAAATGATCACTGTAAAAAAAAAGTTCACTGAAAAAAATTAATGGTTAATGTAACGTTATAGTCAGATGTGATAAAAATCTGTTTTTGGTTCAAAAACCCTCAGATTCACTGAAAAAAGAAAGGTTAAAGTGACATTATAGTTAGGTGAATATGTCAGTGACCACATTAGTGTTTTGAACTAAAAAAAACAGCAATTCGCCATTTATATTTATCGATTGTTGGAAAATGGCTCATTCTGCAGGGTCACCCCCAAACTTTTTGCCTACCTCCTCCACTTTTCTGATCTCTTTTTTGATTCCTTTAGGGCTCTATGCACTTTACCACTGCTAACCAGTGCTTGTGTTGTCTCCCTTAAACATGGTAATATTCACTCATCCCCAATTGGCAGATTTAAGTTACTTATAAGTCCCTAGTAAAGTGCACTACATATGCCTAGGGCCTGTAAATTAAATGGTACTAGTGGGCTTGCAGCAAATATTGCACCACTCATTTAAGTAGTCTTCTAACCATGACTCAGGCCTGCCATTGCAGAACCTGTATGTGCAGTTTACACTGCCATTTCGACCTGGTGAAATAAAAATTTTTCCAGGCCCAAACCTTTCCTTTTTAAACATGTATCATCACTATGGTAGGCCCTGGACAACCCAGAGGGCAGGGTGCAATGTATTTAAAAGGCAGGATATGTACTTTTAAGATTTACATATCCTGGTAGTGAAAAACTCTCAATGTCATTTTTTCACTACTGCAAGGACTTTCTCTCCCATAGAATAACATTGTGATTACCTTATTACATTTTATGAGTTTAATTCCCAATTGTGAATAGACAGACTTTACAAGTTTGGTGTCTCTGGAATCACAATTTAAAATCCAAACTAATGGTGAAGTTGAATTTTAAATTGCAATTCTGAAAATGCCACTTTTAGAAAGTTGGTATTTTCACAGACAAAATATCTCCTTACAGAAATACTGTGACCAAAATATCGATGTCAAAAATATCAACATCCTATACTTATAATGGAACATACAAAAATATCGATATCATTAATATAGCTGTAATAAATATTGTTTTTGAACAAAAATAGAATAAAATAATAAATATTAAATATATTAAAAAGTAACATTAATTTAAAAAAAATATTTGTATTTAATATATATTTTAACTACTATAACAAAGTAATTTAATTTAAAAAAGTTAAACTCAAATATAGAATAATTCATATATATATTTACTTGAAGCCCACTTGGGGCGTGTCTTGAATAAATGGAGGGAAAATGCTGGTAGAAATGTTTGGCCGTCCTGGAGAGCAGTTGGCTTTGAAGAAGGGCGTAAGCCTGAAACGCGTCGCATTAAACTGCTGGTCAGTGTGTTTTAATATCCCAGTTCCTGTGTCTGCTTACTTCCTGGGAGTGCATCTCACAAGATGGCAAACCTTTTCAAATAAATAATTCGGCCCGCCTAGGTCGAGAGAAGCACCACCGCAAGATCCCAAGCGGGGCCGCCTGCTGTTTTATATTGACTGCGGGTGGAACAGGAGGAGCGGCCTGTAAAGAGAGCTGTGTTTCTTTGTTTTAAAGCACCATTTGAAGTACTTTGAAAACCAGTGATGGATATAAACAGACCCACATGGGTAAGGAACTACCAGCCCCATCATGCTTTGCAGGCAATGTGATTTGCCGGCCCACTTGGGGCGTGACTTGAAGCCCACTTGGGGCGTGTCTTGAATAAATGGAGGGAAAATGCTGGTAGAAATGTTTGGCCGTCCTGGAGAGCAGTTGGCTTTGAAGAAGGGCGTAAGCCTGAAACGCGTCGCATTAAACTGCTGGTCAGTGTGTTTTAATATCCCAGTTCCTGTGTCTGCTTACTTCCTGGGAGTGCATCTCACAAGATGGCAAACCTTTTCAAATATATTTACATATATCTACTTAAAAAGCAATTATTAAACTAATAATTGTAATTCATAATATCATTTCACAATTTTTAAATAATATAAAAATATAACAAAAAAATATATATATACATGTTCCAATAACATTAAGTTTTAAGGGCCTTATTACAATGTCGGTCGGAGCTGCCTCTGACCGACACCGTCGCTGGTCTCGGGGCCGACCGACCTCTGGTCGGCGGTCCTGGAACCGCAATTACAATGAGACCACACATGGTGCAGTCGCATACTCCCATTTCTCAATGGGAGCTTGTGCCGTAGCACAAGCTCCCATCGAGAAATGGGAGTTTGTGTTCATCCCTGCACCGTGTACCAGGCACCTTGAGGTGCAGGGATCCCTCGGCCCCCAACTGGAGGCAACAAGGAGAAGGGGGCCCTGCTAGGGGTGCCCAAACTCGCTTTCTGACAGGCTTTTCATGTCAAAGCCCAGCATGGAAAGCCTGTTGGAAACCAAGCATCGTAATCCCCAGGAAGGAAACACTGTCCATTGGGATTACGGGCCGGTCTCCGACTGGCCGAGGGGCTCCTTGCTTTACCCCTATAAACCCCACAACCTACACCTAAACAAATTAAATTAAACAATTAACATATTTATGAATTGTTTAATTAATATTAACTAACAACTAATTGTCAATTAATTTAAAAAAAATTACTTCCCATCCTTTACCCCTATAAACCCCACAACCCGCACCTAAAAAAATCAAATTAGACAATTCACATAATTATCAATTAATTAATTAATATTAATTAAAAACTAATTATACAATAATTAAAAATAAATGAGTTCCCACCCTTTACCCGAATAACCACACAACCCGTACCTAAAAAAAATAATTCTACAATTAACATATTTAATTATTAATGAATTAATGTTAAGTAACTAATTATTAATTAATTTGAAATAAATTACTTCTCACCCTTTACCCCTATAAACCCCACAACCCATACTCACATTTTACGTAAAAAAAATAATAGCACAATTAACATAAATATATATCAATTAAATAAATTATGTAACATTTTTAAAAAACCAATAATTAGTTATAATTAAATTACTTCCCACCCTATACCCCTATAAACCCACAATTTATGGTTTGCCTGCTTCTTACCCTCACTAGGGTTGTAGTTGCTGCTTGACTTGGGCTCATACCCTAATCGACCAACACCCCAATTTGTAACTGTGGCTACAAAGTTAACTATAAAAAGTATCTATTAACACCAGTGTACACTTGATGCAAAACTTGTCCAAAGAGTCTATTCACTCAAATAACCAAGGTCTGATGGTACTAACGATCATGCTACTTTCAGCCTTCATACTGTGTGAAAACTTTACAGATAGCTCATCTTTTGAAGCAAATCAAGCACATGTATATTGGTTAGTACCTGGTGCACACAGTCTTGTATGTTATGTAGAAACTGTCATGCTGAGATGATTCTGTCTCATAACTCAAGGCTGCTTACAATATTTAGTATGTAGTATGTAGAATCTTTTGCCCTGTTGGAAACTATTCTGCTGAATCAAAAACTTGTGTGGAACATAGTGGAGACAAGTTGTCAACTGTCACCTGCACACAGAGTTAATCTTTAATACAAAGATTTATAACGCGTTCAATACCTCAACACATCTATGATCCATTAGCAGCACATGTTTTTGTAAACACTTACACCCATTAACTGGACACAGCCTGTACAAAATTAGGTAGAGTAGCAGCATGGTAGTACTCCGCCATTATGTAAACTATAAAACAAACTAACACACTCATTGGATGATGTCATGTGTGATGTCATAAATGACATCATAGAACATGTCATGTGTAATGTAATATGTGAGATCATAAGCAGTGCATGTCGACCTCCAAAGATTGATGCCTAGCTATATCGGGTGCCAGGTCTTGGCGGTCCTGGTCTGCCAGAGGTGAGGGTGACCCCTTCTAGTAGCCACAATGCTGCATGTACTAGACAGTGCCAAAGCGGATTGTGCCTTCCAGAAAAAGCCCCTGTTGGAGAGAAAAACCAAGTGGGCAAAAAAGCCCCAAGGATAGCAGAGAATCCAAAAAACAGGCCAGCAACAAGGAGCAAGCAAGGAATCCAGGGAGCAGGCCAGCAACATGGAGCAGGCTGGGAAGCACATAGGAGTACTATGGAGAAGAATACCAAACAGGAACCAGGAATAACTGTAAACAAGTTGGGAGGAAACGGGCTAATGACAAGACTGCCGAAATGGTGTGACACTAGGAAAAAAAATTCTGAGTTCATTATGAGATCAAAAGGATGGCGCCATATTGGATTGGGAAGACCTAATAATAATCCATGGGCAGCTGCCATCTTGGATTGGAAAGTTGTATCTCATGAACCCTCACTAGAGGATTCTGGGAAGAAGATTGATTCTGGTAATGGAGACCCCAGAGGAGCCTCCTAGCCACTATGTCCACAGGAAAAAAAAGCGGAGATGCAAGGGATTTTACCAGTGGGCCAGCCTCCGCCAGGTAAGTGTCTGAAAGGAACGCTGTGGCCCGCCAGCACTCTCTGCACCTCTCCTGCCTTCCACCTAAAGTGAGCCCTGCCTGCCCATAAATGCCATGGTAATCGGCGTCTGCCATGGCAGTGGCGCAACAGTGCATGGCAGGGGCACAAGTTATAGTTAGCTCTGCTAACTATAACGGGTGAAATTCTGTGTTTTTTTTAGTTCAAAACGTTAATGTTGTTAATGACATATTCACCCATCTATAACGTCGATATAAACAGTTTTTTTCTGTGAATATATATTCACCAACCCGCTACCCAAATCCCGAGCAGGCTCCGACACAGCTTAAGGTCATTCTGTGGAGGTATCAGGCCACAAAAACGGACTCAGGTGGTCTCTCTTTCAAATGTAATGTTGTCCCATACAGCAGACGCGTTTCGGCCTTTCTCATTGCTGATTAAATGTGAGAATGTCAGGTTCTAGTCCTTAAAAATTCAATAAGCAGCTCCTATTGGAGGGATCACTTAGTCATAGAAAGAGGACTGTCATCGTTCTTTCCTAGTATTGATTTAATCATGCCACTCACATCAGTAGTTGGTAAAATATACAGCCTTTGTGTGCATTTTTGCGTGCCATTTGGTTTTGTTGTATCCACTGTCCAAATGACCGCTCTCTCCATGCTCGGAAACAGACACATCGCTCTCTCTAGCGTGGTAGCACTGCCCCCAGTTCTCCTCTATGTATCCGATTGCTTAAGGACACTGCACTTTCCTCAACTTGTTTGGCCGCATTGACAGTGCCTCCCACATACAATACTGTGAGTGTTGGTCCAGTGACCTCTGCTCAAGCACATAATAATGCTACAACTCATTTCATTAGGTAGGTTATGTAGCACTGAATGCGGCAGAGTCCGTGTAGGCTGATCTCACTACCACAAAGTCAATATCTCAACATTTTGAAGAATATCACAGCAGTTGAGACAAAGATCTCAAATATTATGTGATAGATTCAATACCCTGGCAGTATAAAGGGGTCATAATGAGAAAGACCAAAGAAGATTAGAGTTGAGATATATCATGGAATTGAATAACAAAATTCCAAATGGTCTCAGTACATGGAGGAGTGGCAGCTTATACTGAGTTAACAAGACTGTGTACAGAGGAGCGCAACTTGTAATAAATTAAAGGTGGTGCACTATAACTTTAAAATTTCTAAAGTTTGTTTAATTTAAGTTGGGTTTGTATAGAAAGAATAAATAAATCAGTGCCTGGATACCCTCATGGGAGACAAGCAGCACTTTACAAATCCACCTTACATTACATTGCAAAGTTTCCTAATATAACTTCGCTTTAACCTTTGTTTTTTTTCATTTATATATTATTATTATTATTATTATTATTTTCCCCAATGCATTCAATGGACTTTCAGATGTCATAAGTGTTTTTGTGAATGCTATATTTTCACAAGCTGTAAGTCATTTAATATGCAAGGGTATAACAAATACATGAAGAAGGGGCGAGTTAAGGTCAATGTAGTGTGGCGAGACTGTGTATGGAGGTGTGCGACTTGTAGTAAATTGAAGGTGGTGTGTAAATTAGAAATGTAAGTTGTAACTATAACTTGAGAGTTTGTATAGTTGAAATTGGGTTTGTAAAGAGAGAATAAATAAAGCTTTCCCAACTATAACTCAGCTTTAACTTTGTTTCTTCATTACATTTAAATAGTTTTTATTTTTTAATTAAAATGTGTTTCAAATCGTAGTATTGAGTGTCAGTTAGTTGAGTGTTGGTCAGTCAGTAAAAACTTTATTTATCCAAAACTGGCCATAAAAGATATACATACACAGTTAGAATATCCTATTAAAGCACACGAACAACCTGCAAACAATATAAAACCAATACAGTACAACACCGTCCAAAAATCGTCTGGAAATAAAATACAATCTTATGCCGCAGGAATAAAACTGCTACTCAAAATCTAGCAGTGTTACAGCCTACAATCGCTAGAATAAGAACAGTTCGTTTATAGTGATGTAAAGGAACAATCAACATCCAGGAATTAACCTTCCATAGATTTCTGGCATCTCACTGCAGCTTAGACCCTAAAAAAAACATCAGGGCTATTTAACTGCTCAAGATAAAATAACGCTTCCCTTCATTTCCAGTGCCCTAGAGAATTTAGTAAGGGTTTAAGAAAACACCGGAAAAAAGGGTTAACATTGTTTACAAAGAAACACGAAGGGCAGCAAGGTTTGGTCAGCCAAGCCATCACATGGGCAAGGCGGAGCAGAGCCCCCTGCCCCACAAAGCACTGCAGTCCTCCCAAAAACAATAAAGCCACCAAACAGTTCCTGCCCTGAAATGGAAAGGGATAGACCTCTCCCAATGTGTGAGTTCTAGGGTCAGATACAGTTCAGGTTCAGCAGGCGCTAAGAACCTATAATATTCCCTCACAGAGCTTTTGCTCATTTCATTGTGGAGCCTCTGCGTTTTGCAGAGCTCCAAACAGTGATGCTTAACCTTTAATTTGTCATCCCTTTTAATACTTGAAGGAACAGTGAACAGGGCAGACAATCCCATCAAGCATAAAGTTTTAGAGATGCAACCTAGCGAGGGAATTGAGAGGCTCTTGTCCAAACTAAGACAGTCAGCAATGACATCCCTGCACAAACTAGCATTGGGATTAAGCCACACACTGACCCACAGCTGCAAAAGGGTCAAATTTAAATTATCAGAGATGTACAGTAGGTTTAGCTCTGAATGCATGACAAAATTTGAGCTGAGAGGGGAGATAAAGTAATCTCTGGAAAATTCGATTTTCCTCGGCTTAGAGAAAGGAAGCGTAGTAATGCACCCAGGCCCCTGCACCATACAGGGCAGCAGAGGCAAACTGAATATTATATATATTTAAAAGGGGGGAAATGTCCCCTTTCCCAACAGCCCCAGGTAGGTAGCCAGACGCCCTACTGAGCTTTATTCGTGAGCTGTTGAGCTACGGTTGCCAGGTACCCATGGAGTTAAAAACAATCCCTAGATAGCTGAAGTTACTCATGGTGCTTAGTGATTAAACCTTTTATTGTAAGCTTGGTTATGTTTTTTCACCTGGCCCACAAGCCACAATGTGTGACTTCTCATAATGTGTTGCCGGATCTAAGCAGCTCATGAAATAAGCAAAACAGGGGTATATTCATAAGAACGTGCGATAACTACCGCAAGAGTAGCGTAACGCAACTTTCTATATCGCAGTCTATCTCGGGGAAAATAACCCCGTGTCAACGTGGAATTCACAACAAGGTGGTAGCATGCGATAGTCACCAGATAACTCATCAAATGTCAGCGTGAAATTCAACACCACGTCGAAAAAACGCGATACGCGAACGCGAGAAATCATGCGATGAGGCCAATCGCGGTACAAAAAGTAACGAAAAGCAGCCACAGGCCTGCAAATCCCACGCATCTGGCGGGAAATTGCACCATAAAAACCACAGAAACAACACACCAGAAACAAGCCAAAGCGCGTAGCAACATGGATCCACCCTGACCTAGCGCAGAGGTCAACGCGAACCCCACAACCCCCACAGACCACCAGAAAGGAACAACTGGGTCGGGGAAGGCCAAGGAGAAAAGGGAGAGGAAGACGGGGTGCAGACCGCAGGAAAACAAGACCAGCGTCACGGAGGTGACAGAACACTACCAGCAACTGACCCACAAGAAGACCACCTGGAATGCAGTCGGAGTGCCGAGGAGGCCAATCCAGGAGGCCAAGAGGCGCCGGCAGGACGTGACAACCTAAACCAGGTACAAACCCACTGCCAACAGGAAGGCAGCAACGGCGACAGGAGGTGGCAGTCCTGCACCACAGGAGGAGCTGGAGGAAACCCAGGCCACAGTCATCAGTGTGTAGACGGTGCAAGGAGTAGGGAGTACGGACACAGCTCGAGAGGACCTGACACAACATCAACAGGGAGTGGAACGAACAGGGACTGGGGGGACGGGGGAGATGGGCACAATGGCACACATGCACAACAAGGTGTAGCACACTGCACACCCACAATTATCCAGGATCATGTCCCAGATCCCCTTGGCACACTGCAGCACACACACATAGCAAGAACAGCTCACCCACATCGATGATAATGTGGTGCAATGTGCATAGCCGACACTGCAGAACAGAGGACACAACTGGCTCCGCACATGCCCAGAAACATGCCTACTACACCTGACAGAGCTGGAAAGTGTGAAATGGAAATGTACGCGTACGACCTCACATCCGTCATGTAGTCCAAATGTACACTGTCCCGCAGAAGAACCCAGCACCTCCCAAACAGTCACAATGTACATTGCCAGACAGTCTGCATGTAAACCAGAACAATGCGCCAACATTAATTGCAACACAATGTCAACATGCATCTCCCCTGCACATTGCAGAGGGGCACACAACACCTCCAGCAGAGCACAGAAGACAACACATCTGCGATGCCGGAGAGGACCACCACACCGTCGACACCGACGCCCTACAACAGCCCATGGATATCCCACGCAACCCACCACCAGGACCCGGGCAGCCGAGCTACTCAGAGGAGAACACAGAGCATGCAACAGACCACACAGCAGGAAGCACATGCAAGCACAGCTGGCTCACGACACTTCACGACCCACACATGGCACCCCAATGCCATGTGTCAGAACGCCAAAAGGAGGTGGCCCAACAGGTGCGGGTGTTGCCGAACCCATGGAATGCAAACTAGAACACATACGTGGGTGTCCAATACCCTTCAGGGACCACCTACACCCCACAAAGGAGACCCACACTGCCATAGAGACACATGCAGATACACATAGAACCACGCCCAGGGGCACACACCCACGTTGGCTCTGCGTACGACGGCACAGTCCACTCCCCTTATGAATTGAGTGGGTGACGACAAAGCTACATGTCCAGGTTCTAGCCCGCTGCCTGCGGTGACATGTCTGCATCCGCTGTACACAGCACAATGTAATGTCGTAGGGCCCAGGGCCCCCATGCATACAACAAGACCACAGGGACACATGCACATATCATGTTGAACTGGCTACGGGCACGTGCGCCCGGCCCCTTTATTGGCAGGGCCACATGTACAGTGACGCCTGTGCTGGATGTGTGTGGGGTGAGTATAAGCCAGCCCGCACAGAGTGCTTGGTGCTGGCAACAACCTGAACAGTGGACACCAGTGTAATGGAAACAGAAAACACCAGCATAACAGAGTCAACTGCAGAGCAACATGGAGGGTTCCGGAGTAAGGACAGAGGTCACCCAAAATTCAGTCAGGAGGTTCCGTGAGTTGCAGTGCACTGATGTAGGGGCACTAGAGAAGAGCGCGCTCATGTGAAGAAATTGCTAGGATTGTGTCCCTTCGGGTTAGTCCTGATGCAGATGCAGTGGGGTGTGTTACACCTGCATTAACTTCCTCATCAACGTCCCAGGTCTCCCACACTGCCTGAGGTGACAGTTGCGTCCGCAGTCCACAGCGCAATACCCAGTAATAGATCCGGGTGTGTAACATGACTACCACCATCAGTCTGCATTCCTGCTTTGGGGCTGTTGCCTCCTGCCCTCCCATTGTCTGTGCCTTCTCCCGTCCACACACTTGACACATCTTCCTCATCATAGTCCCAGGTCTTCCCCACTGCATGAGGTGACATTGCTGAGCAACCTCACAACAGCACAAAACTCAATCAGTAACGGACAATGGCTTGCGGTGCACTGAGTCACTGGCACCTGGAGTGCTGAGCAGGGTATCAGGCCGATGGCATCTATGACAGGTCTGAGCAACTCCGTAGGTCTGTCAGGACCACCGTTTCGACTCTGGCAGATGGCGGTTGGAGGTGGTCCTTGCGGCGGTGGCATGTGCCTCCTGCGGTGATGCGACGTCCGGGCCGGTCAAGACTCAATGCTAGGTGTGGGCCCTGGTGGCCTGCAGTTGAGGCCGGAGGATGCGGACAGGTCAGGGCCACAGACACATGGCGTTGATGACCCCAAGACCATTGCTACAGAGGCCATTCAATGTCTCAGAAGAAGGGGTCCCAGGCCTGAGCAGCACAGAGTTAGTGGCCCCGGATGCACTGCGGCCGGCACAGGCACCCAGCCATGGGACGGTGACTTGCGGTGCAGTCAGATGGGCCATGCGACCTGAGCGGGTCACCATCAATGTCCGAGGTGTATGTTGCGGAGGGTTGCGGGGGACAGTGGAAGGTGTCCTCCAAGGCATGATGCGGAAGGTATGTTATCTGGAAGCAGCAAATGGAGGAGTGGAATGCGCAACCCTCGTCCTCACCAACAATTCGGTATAAGCTACATGAGGATGAAAACTAGCCCCTAGTCCATAGACTCAAACGCCACCAATGTACGACCAGTGAGTGTCCATGAATGTCGGGGAACAGACTTAGTGGCATAGGTGCTGTGAGGGGATGCAGTCTGTGATGATGCTGATACACTGATATGAACTCCAACATTGCCAAATCAAGACTCTGTGACCTACTGGACCGCAGTGTAGGCCGGAGTCAGTGGTCAGTAGTGGCCCACAGCCACGTGTCGTTGGCTCGCAAGGCACAGAGTTAGTGACAGTGGCAGTTGTCGGTAGTGTTCAATCACCTCCGTAACGATGATCCTGTTCCCTCCGGACTGCAACGCGTCATCCTCTTATGCCTCTCCGTGCGTGCGATGAAATGTATTCTGCCTTTTGGATTACCGATGTTCAGTTCCAAATCTGCGATCCCACTCGTGTGCAGCGTAGGCCGAGGGCAGTAGTCCGCGTAGGCCCACAGACATGTGTGGTTGTGATGCCATGCACAGACTTGTTGCCACCACATCGAAGGGTGTATAGTGAATTGTTCTCTGCCTTAGATAATGTTCACTGCCATGGTGTAATCAAGACTCAGTTCCAAATGTGTGACCTACCTCACCGTGGTGTAGGCCTGAGGCAGCGATCAGCACGGCCTATTCACCGAGTGTCGCCGGCATAGGTTGGATGGCCCCACCGGCCTGCGTAGTTCAGGTTCAGTGGCACCATGTGTTCGGTCACCTCCGTGTATGTGACCCGGCATTCGTCTGGACTGAGCCGCATCTTCCTCTTACACCTCTCCGTGTGACCACTGGTGTGGACTCTGCCATTTGTGCTTTGCGACTAAGTGCTGGATGTGTGACCTACTGGTCCGCAGGGTAATCCTGGTCCCTCATCCACGGGTCGCCGGCTGGCGTTGAACAGGGTTGGTGGCACCACGTGTAGCCGGCTGGCGTGGAACAGGGTTAGTGGCACCACGTGTCGCAAGATGCCCATATGGAACTATGCCTCACTGATCGGGGGGTCTGGTGCTGTGGCGGCTGGCCTGATTTGGGGTCACTGTCATTCATGACTCAGGACACAGTTTCACATATGGGACCTACTAGTCCGAAGAGTAGGCCTAAGGCGTCAGTGGAGCACGTCAACGAGAAAGGAATAAAGCGGGCCTGTGTCGTGGAGGCCGTGATGGTCTGAGGTGGCTGCCAAGGTCGCGGGACTCGGGCTTGGAGCTTGCGCCAGCACGTGGTGGACCCTCCTTGACGCACGCCGGTGTCGGCAGGTGATCAGTGTGGCCTGGCTGCGCAGGGGCGGGCCTGACGGGTTCGTGGTCCAGCGTGCCGGGGTCCGGCAGGCGCACAGCATCGCAGGCAACTCCGCTCACGAGGACGGCATCATTCTCGTGGCGGGGTGGGAGGCGCCGCCCTGGCAGAGACGTGGGTCTTTCCGGAAGAGGACCATGCCCAGGACTACGTGCTTTTTATTCACACCCCTATGCTGGCGTGGCGTATGCCGGGCCATCCCACTCAGGTGACGCTTAGGGGGGGGCATAACAGGCAACATTTCCGCGATGTCCCCCACTGGCTGGGGTGACATGGTGGCGTCCACTGTCCACTACACTCCATACACCAGCGGTGTATGTCGCCATGGATAGGGGTGTGTTCTGCATACTGCGGTGTGTCCAGCACATCTCCGCCACTCATGGCATTGTGTACTTTCCCAAACATGGTTCTACTGCATTCTTCACACATGCCTGGTTGCCACCTCTCCACACATTCGGCTATTATGTGGCTGTGGTGCCATGCCGTTGCTGGCTCATGTTCAGGGCTTACCCATGTGAACATTGTAAGTTGTTCTGTCGTGTCTGGTGGGTGGTCATGTTGTTGTGCATGTTGGTTGTGATTTTGTGACATGTGCATTGCCAGAGTTGTGAGTTGCATGGTTGTGGAGTTGATGTGTGTGGGGTGTTCATTTCGAACTTGCCAAGGGGGTGTGCATTTCCCTTGCTGCCATCCTGGGAACGCTGGTTGATGATGGACTGTCGGAAGATGAAAGGTATCATGCACACTGGCTGTGTATTTGAAGGCGACATTGTTGGAGGTTCCACGGTGTTCTGTTGTTGCCTGCACTTTGATGTGAGACGTGTGCTTCCTGTTGAGGTGATTGTGTGATGTGTCACCAGGGGGCACAGGTAGTACATGTGTGCTGTGGATTGCCCCCAACATGTGCGTGCATCCTGCAATGGCGTATGGTCCTTGCCTGGTCTCCAGCGGATCCTGCGCATTGTGTTGGACTTATGGGGACTGGGGTACCAGGGTGATGGTTATGTCCAGGACAGGTGTGGGGGACTTGGATGTGGCTGGCTGTGTGACTCCTCTGACTCTGGCGGGTGTTTGGGGGGTACCAGGGGCCAACAGGTGCAGCCAGGCCAGCAGCTTTGTGTGGGGTGGGATGTTGGTTGTTCGCTGTGTTGGTGCCGTAGGCCTGTTAGGCGATGATGGTCAGGATGCGTAGGATGGTTGTCCCTTTCAGCCTGTAGTGGACGGTGACATTGTCAGATGTTGGGTCTGTGCGGCTGGTACGTTTCCTGGGGGGTCCGCTGTCTTTGTCTGCGCTGTGTCTGTGGTGGTCCGGGGTGTTCCGGGTGTGGGTTGGGGTCCTGGGGTGGTGGCGGTGGGTGTTGTGGCCCTCTTGGGTGTCCGGGCCGCATGATGAGTGGCTCCATGGCATCTGTTGCCCTTCGGATGTGGCCCTGGGCTGTGCTCCCTTTGTGGTGCTGGCTGCCGTCCGACTTTACACCAGGTCAGAGCAGGTGTAAATTTCCTGGTGCTAACGCGCCTTATCGCCTGTTTTGTGTTCTTATTGCCGATGTGGCTGGTCGTTGTGAATGTTGAGGTGTGATGTTGTCTCGACTTTTGGCACGGGAACGCCTACTCTGCATCTCATTAGCGATATTTGCGGGGGTCCTCTGTGGCGATGTTTTATGCGGCTGCTATCACGGGTAAACTGGTGCTGTGGGCTGTTAACACCGGCTTGTGAATGGGGAGGTAAATTTATCACTACTTTGGCTGTGATAAAGTGCCGTTAATTCGGCGATAGCTCCTTGTGAATATGCCCCACAGTCCACTAGTGCCCAAAAAGCAATCTGGGTTCGTGCCAGAAAAACCACGTCATCTGCATAAAATAATGTGGGCACCTGTGTATTAGCGATCTTAGGGATATCTACTGAGGCCTTAATCAAGGAGGAACACAGTCCATTAATGTAAATAAAGAAAAATAGCAGGCCAAACTGCACCCTTGCCGCACTCCTAGTGCATGGGAAAAACATCTGACAATTCACCTGCCAGGCCAAAACATACTTTCTCAGTTAGATTTTCATGTAGGACGTGTAAAAAGTTCACTAAAGCCACCTCCACCCCAAGATCCAGTAACATCATCCATAGCTAGGTTCTTTTGACACTGTCAAAGGCTGTGGAGAGGTCCATAAAGGCCAGGTACAGTGGGCAGTGCTTGGAAATGGTGTACTTGATAACTATCAGATTCAAATTTAAGCACTGCTCCACCGCACCCAGCCCAGAAAGGAAGCCAAATTGGAAGGGAAAGAGGATATTATTATCTTTGACCCATGATGCAAGGTGATTGAAAACTGCCCTGCCAATTAATTTGACTGTGCTATCAGTGAGGGTGATACGGCGATAACATTTGTCCAACATGCTATCCTCTTTTTTGAAGACGTTTTCCAGGAGCTCCCAGTCCCTCCTATGCAATGCATCCTTCCTTGCCTTCAAGGTGTTTTTATAAAACTTCCAGGCTTCTCGGACTTCGTCCCAGTCTTTCGGGCTAGCAACAAAGGCCTTTCTTAACTTACGATTGGTTGCTGAGCAACGTCTATCAAACCACTGGGGGCTCCCCTGGTTAGACCGAAGAGGTTTTGACAAAAAGTGTCTGATACCCTGGCTTAAATTTTCATAATGAGTTAAAATGGCATCCCCACTAGTGTCTGACAGACAACTGAGAAAGTCTGAGCTGTGTCTTCAATAATGTAGCCAGGTTATCCTCTGGTTCCTTTAAATGTCAGATAAGCCTAAGGCCATCATTAGAATGTTGGATGAAAGAGTACCTCAGTGGCATGATTGATCCTGCTCACCGGGAATGGCCCATAGCTAAAAGAGCTGTATGCCCCCCATTCTGTCTGCACTAGCACCCCCCCCCTTAGAGAACCAGACTGAGAGGTTCCTCGTCACAAACATATAATCAATGACCGACGCCCGATCGTGTCCTCTGTCTGTATAAGGCTATGGGTGACCTGTCCCCTCTGAAAATATCATCAAGGTTGACCAGGTCATCTGCACCTATAGATCTACCCAACTCCTCACCTCTACTATTGCATTGCCCCCATGGTGATTCCTCATGTCACAGTCCTCCAACTTTGGAGTAGACTGCCAATTTCACATTGACGTCCTCACACAAAAAATAATACAGCTGGAACGTTACACCGAACCCTAAGGGCTGCAAATTTGAAAGAAAAACAAACAAATGAGTAAAATGAACACACACAGGATTAGAAAAGTCATTATTATAAAAGTGAATTAAATAAAAATAAAAGGGGACAGCTTATCCTGAATAAGCAAAACTAAGAAGGTGGAGCTCCCAGAGTCAGTGGCAGTCACTTCCACTTGCAGGGTCAAGTTAATCCAGATGGAGAGGCTGCCTTTGGCTCTGCCATGAGAGGAAAGGATGACAAAGCCCTCGCAAGATGACAAACCCAGGTTTCCTGCATAACAACAAAGTCAAACTTGGCAATATAGGTGAGCCAGTTTGGGTTGGTAATCTTGTCTTTAAGACCTGTGATATTCCAGCTCAGAAGAGTGAAGGGATGAGTCATACTTTTCCCCAAAGGTCCCTACTTTGTCACCAAAGTTTCCTGGGTGCCAACAATGGAAATGGTGTGTATAGTACCATCTGAAAGTCAGTCTGGGCTGGAAATGGCTTCATAATGGTTTGCAGTGGGGATTAAGAATTGATCCCCTTGATTTGGGGTAAAAACAGCCAGGCCTCAGGCCTGTCCTAGCTTTAACAGAGCTAGATGCAAAGAAGGTGGCAAAGGTTGCTGGTTCCTCACTTCGCTGTTGGACTGGGTTACGGAAGATTCCAGGTAGCGAACATTTGTCTGTAGATACGATACACTGGGTTTGTAAAAATGGCCAAATGGGACCAAGGCACTACTACTCTCCACTGCAGTGCGACTTCTAGGCCCAAACAGAAGACTTTGCACCAAAAACAGGTATCTAAAGTTCACTATCACCCAGTCCCCTGGTGTATCAACCAATCCAACCACACCCATGGGTCAGCAAAAATGTCTTTGGCAAAATGGAAAGCAGCCCTCTATAGTGTACAAGCCAATCTAAGGTATTGTTGTACAGCTCCTCTGTCGTTTCTTTTCCTTCTGCCCACTATGCAAAGTGGGAACCCTGATAAGAACAATCACATAGGGGCAGGGTTCAGGAGAAAGATGATGCCCCATCCTTTGTAAATTACTCAGGCCACCGACAACTTCTCTGCCTGTGCAGAGTGGTGGCCTAAGGGCTTTGGCTATGCTCCGATTCCAGACCGGGTTGACTGATTGAGTTTTTCACCGTGATCGGCACTCTGGTGGTCTCCGGGGGGATTTGAGTTGGGACAGGAGGAACCACCTGATGGGGATGTGGAGCAGGTACCCGTGGTATCTTTCTAACACGAAATATATGGTCGGCAACCTTTAGAAGAAGCAAGCTTAATAGTGCCGCGAGTTGGACTTCAATAGATTCAGGGTGAGATATTTAAAGGGAAAGTTCAACCCTCAGCAGTGTTTTGAGCTTCTCATAGCAGCCCTCCATATAACGTTCCATACATTGAGGACTGAGGTTTGAGGTCCTCACAAACCCTGTTGAGCTAGTTGGAGAGGTAGAAGAATCTCGGACATCCATCCCCGTAACCAACGTTTGCTTTACTTGTAATACTTTAGTGGAGTTAGGGTTATGTTTAGCGCGAGTACCCCTCTTGGCTTTCCTGATGAGTGCTGTGTTGGGGCTATCAGTGTAACATGCTACCATGGATGCTGAGTTGGTAACCTCAGTAGATGCAGTAAACACAGAAATGTGGATGCTTGAATTGTGAGGTTAGCCACCGGGGGCCCAGAAGCAATATCCGTCGGAGGCATACCTAGGGGAGCAGTATCCAAGTTCATTGAGAGCCTTCTCTCAGTGAGAGCAATTTCTGTGCTGATAACCCCCATTGCTCTTTCCAGCATACGATCAATGGAGGGTTATTTTACAGGAGTAGAAGCAAGATTACCCCCTACAGTTTTTTTTTACTCACTTCAAGACAGATGAATGGACAATCCCGGATAATCAAATTAGAGCGAGCGGGACAGTCAACCAGTTCAATGCGCAGAAAGAAATTCAGATGAGGAAACTTGACAGGAGCTAAACTGTACCTTCAAAGCAGAAAGCCAAGGGGGCTGGCCCAGCCCAGCCTCTTCCGGGCTCGGATTGGCACAGACAGGCCCGCTTTTGGCCTGGTCTTAGCCTGGGCATGCGCCCGGGCACGTCCCATGCTGAGGGAGGCAAGCATCCTTGTGAAGCGCCCGCCCAGCCCTGATTCGTTCAGCTGCGGCTACACACTTCAGCCACTACTCACAGGTGAATTCCCCGGGCCCCGTAGGCTGCAGATGACTCGCCACACTGCGGGAGTCAAGCGTCCATGTGAAGCGCCCACCCGGTGCTGATTGGAGCAGCTGGGGCTACACACTCCTGCCATTGTTCCCAGGTGAATCCCTGGGGCCCGTAGGCTGCTGACGACTGTTTTGTTGTTAAGTGGAGCATCATAGAGTATAGTGGAAGACAGTGCCATAGAGTATAGTGTCTTAGAATGTATTGTTGTACAGTGTAGTGGAGTGGAGTGGCGTAGTGTACAGTGGAGTTAAGTGTTATACAGTGCTGTGGTGTGGTATCATATAGTGGGGTCGAGTATTGTATCGTGGAGATGTGTGTTGGACAGTGGAGGGGCATGTTGAACAGTACACATGAGTGCTGTACAGTGGAGTGTGGTCAACCGCAGTGTCGTGGTGTCATCGAGTAGAGTGTTGTACAGTGGTATAGAGTGAAATGGAGTGTTGTACAATATAGTGGCATAGAGTGAAGTACAGTGTCGTATAGTTCAGTGTTGTCGAGTGGACAGTCGTACAGTAGGGTGGCGGAGAGTCTCACACACTGTTGTGTTGTATAGTGGAGTGCCGTAGAATGAAATATCATACAGTGGACTGTGGTACAGTGTCATATAGTGGAGGAGAGTGCCGTACAGTAGAGAGCTGTGTGATGTAGTGGAGTGGCAGATCATGGAGAGGAGTAGAGTGGCATGTCCTATAGTGCCATCCCGTGTAGTACAGTGGCGCTGAGTGGATGGGTATAGAGTGGAGTAAAGTGTCATAGAGTCCACAGAGTGTGGTAGTCTTGAAGAGTGGAGATGCAGAGTAAAGTAGAATGTCGCACAATGAAGCAGCATAGAGCGGATTGACTTACAGTGACATGGAGTGAGGTTAAGTGTTGTGCACTGGAGTGGAGTCAAATGGAGTGACGTAACATAAAGTGGAGCGAAGATAATAGAGTGGATTTGCATGTCATAGAGTAGAGTAGTGTGGCGTAGATTTGTTGTGTAAACTGCGACTTTGATATAGTTCTAAAAGGTGTGCTTTTCCACTCATGGGTGACACTGGTTCAATGCACCAACGATGTGAAAGACAGGTTATTGTAACCCTGCAGAACACTACACAATGTGCTGTTGAAATAGAGTTATTGCTTTTGGGTTACTAACACCGTGGTAACAGTAACAAACCGGTTTCATTATTCACAATATCACACATTCAAACCACTAAGAAAAACAAACACTTTTAAGAAAAAGTACTTGTACTGAGAAACAGGTTGTTCCTGTAGTATATCTAAAACAATTAGTCTTTGTCCGGCACTCTGGGGCTCAACTTTATTTACTTTAGGCGAGATGTAGCATCTGCTAAGTGCAAAGTGTGCTGGCAGTAGGTGAGACCTTGCCTGGCAGAATCTCGTGTGATAATCTGAAAGAGGGACCTCTCCTGACAAGTGTTCAAGTGGCAGTCCAGATATACTAAATCTTATCAGAAATTGGAATTTCTGACATACGTTTAGGAATGTCTGACATAGATTAGGTGCATCAAGGTGTGCATCCCAGTCATTTCCTTACGTCAACTCAGACTACACTATTGAGGCTATATGTCTGTTTTTGTTCTTATTTAACCTTGACATGATGAAAAGAAGACATTTGTCCCAGACGAATGTTGCATCAAGTGTTATATCTGTCACTAGTCGAATGACTCAACACTTTCACAGTTCTTAGAAAGATAAGATGACGTGTGTTAAATGAAAGACATGACAATGATTCTGCATAAATCAGGAAAGATGGTGACTTCCATTGTCTAAGATTGAAAAGATGTGGACCTCCATTACCTAAGATGGAGTCAGGGCCTACATACAATGGAGTCAGACCTTAGGGGATTTACATCAGAGTGGCATGGTGTAGCATACAATTGATTTAAAATATCATAAATTCCAGTGGCATCTTGTACAGTAGAGTGGAGTGCTGTGTTTTACAGTGGAGTGTATAGGCATAGAGTGGAGTACAGGGTCGCCCAGTGGTGTACAGTGTAGTACAGTGTTGTAGAGTGGACTTGTGTAGAGTGATGTAGAGTGCAGTGTCATATATTGACGTACAGTGGGGTAAAATGTCGTGCAGTAGAGTTGAGTGGTGTAGTGTACAGTGGGGTATAGAGCAGAGTGGCGTGTCATACAGTACCATGGAGTAGAGTGGAGTGGTTTTGCATGCTCTGGAGTAAAGTGTCATGTAGTGGAGTGATGTGCCATACAGTGGAGTAGTATGGAGTGTCTTAGAGTGTGGGAAACTGGAGAAGAGTGGAGTGGCATAGATTGGAGTACAGTGTTGTAGATTGGAGTGAGTTAGAGTATAGTAGAGTGTGGATCAGTGGAGTTGCATAAAGTGTTGCAGAGCCAAATGGGATACAGTGCCATTGAGTGGAGAATTGTAGAGTGGAGTAGTTTGTTATAGAGGCGAGTGGAGTAAATTGTGGTAGAATGTCATAGAGATAGTTGAATACCGTGGACTCAGTGTTGTACAGTGACATAGACTGGAGTACCGTGTTGTACAGTCGAGTAGCCCTGGGCGGAGCTGGCGTAGTGCCTCTACGCGTAGCCCCATGGAGTTTGGAAAAAACTCAGTGGAGCTACGCGTGGCTCCGCTCTGCTCACTCCCCGCTCCAAGAATGCACTTACCTGTTTTTCTGCCGCCTCCCATTCCTCGCCGCTCTCCTTCCTGCTCCTCTCGCGTCCTCGACGTCCTTCTTAAAAAAAAAAGCCCACTACGTTGAAAGGCTTGCGCATGCGCACTCGCAAGACGTACAACGTAGTGTTTTTTTTTTAAAGAAGGACGAGGAGGCGAGAGGAGCAGGAAGGAGAGCGGCGAGGCACGGGAGGTTGCAGACATGCAGGTAAGTGCCTTCTTCATACCTTTTTAAAGCATTTGGGAGGGGGAGGGAGCGGCTAACTCTGCTCCGCCACAGAGGCAGAGTTTTGCCTACCTCCGCGCTCGCCGCGGAGTAGGCAAATCTCCGCAAACTCCACTGGCGGAGCGGAGCTACCCACCCAGGGTTACAGACGAGTAGCCTAGAGAGCAGTAGAGTTTTGGCAAGTGGAGGAATGTAGAGTGTTGTAGAGTGGACTAGAGGGTACACTTAAGTCGCATGGACTGCTGTGGCGTAGAGTGCCGTGTCGTACAGTATTGTGTAGTAGAGTGTCATATTGCATGGTATTGTGGCATAGAGTGTCATGGCAGTGAGTGTTGTGGCGTGAAGTGTTGTACACTATAGTAGCATAGAGTTGTTAGACCTGTCAGCCATAGGGTGGTCGTCTCTCAAATGTTTGCCTTCCTCCCCTTATTTTTGCCTATCTAATTTTTGCTGGCCTTACGACTCTGCACACTTTACCACTGCTAACCAGTGCTAAAGTGCATGTGCTCACTTTTAAAACATGGTAACATTGGGTTACATCCAATTGGCATATTTAATTTACTTATAAGTCCCTAGTAAAGTGGTACTGCCTGCAGCCATGGCCTGTAAATAAAATGCTACTAGTGGGCCTGCAGCACTGATTGTACCGCCCACTTAAGTAGCCCTTTCAAACATGTCTCTGGCCTGTCATTGCAGCCTGTGTGTACAGTTTTTGCTGCCATTTGGACCTCACAAAAAAAACCTTTTGCCAGGCCCAAACCTTTCTTTTCAATGCATATAAGTGACCCCTAAAGTTTGCCCTAAACAGCCCACAGGGTAGGGGGTAGCGTATTTAAAAAAGTTGGACATGTTCTTTTAAGTTTTATATGCTGTGGAAGTGAAAACCTCTTAAATTCGTGTTTCACTACTGCAAAACCTACCTCTCCCATAGGATTACATTGGAGTTACCTTATTGTATTTAATAAGCTGTAACCTCCAAATGGAAATAGGTACCCATTCAAGTTTGGTGTCTCTGGAATTGTAATGAAAAATCCTAATTTATGATGTTTCGATTTTATATTAACATTTTGAAAACGCCACTTTTAGAAAATTGGCATGTTTCTGCCTTAGCCTTATGGTGCCTGCAGGCTGTCTCTGGGTCAAATTACTTAGTGTAACTGACTTTGTGTATTCCTCCTAGACAGACACACACAATAGAGAGCTTAAGTCTGCCTGGATGGCCAATCACTTGCAGAAGGGGAGGGAGGAGCTGAGTCCAGCCCTACCTACACTTAAAGTCTGTGTCCTTCCTCCACACAATTGGCTGCATGCCTCCTGCCATTAGTATAGAGCCCAGGGCAAGGAAGTTAAGGCACCTGTGAACTTCAAAGTAAAACCTCTAGAAGCTCCCCCCACTTCTAAGCAGTACTTGGTATAAATATTGGACCTCAGACACCAACTTCAGTACACTTCTGGACCTGTAGATGCTTTGTCCGGAAGAAGGATTGCTAGGCTGCTCAATGGGCTGCCACCATGCTGGACTGCTGCTCTGTAGGACTTCTGTCCTGATGTGCTGACCTGCTGCCCTCTTGCCTGGGTGAGAAGGACGGACCTGCATCTGTTGAACCCAGGACCCAAGAGTGACTCCACGGGCTAGTTGGCTGGCCTCGTTACTTATGGACAGAAGGCTCTCAACTTCAACTCTAGCACCTTGACTCAGCCATCTGTGAGTATACCCTGCCAAGAAGTGCCAACCCTGTCCTAGACCCTTGTGGACCCTTGGTAGAGGGCCTAGGAAGTTCTGCCAGCCTCTGTGGACCCAGCTAAACACATGCATTTCTTCTGCTGCATGGCACAACTAGGCCTGGGAGGTAAATTCTGCTCCGCTTGCAGAGTCTGCAGAAATTTGGCACCCCTCGGCAGAACGCGGAGTTCCCGGATTCTGCCTTCTGGGCACAAAGCAGAGTTTTTTTCTGTTCTCACTTTCGAGATTTGAGTGCCATGATATTCTCGGGCCGCTAGTGAGCATGTGCAAGACTTCGCGCCCACTCGCATGGCTTCCGGCTGCAACAGCACCAATGTAGTGCCACTCGTGGTTGCGAACGCACCACTCGAGTGGCTTTTGTGCTTGAGAAGCTGCTAAAAGGTTTTGTGAGTGGATTTTCTGCTCCAAAGGACTGCTGGAGTTGTCTTTTTGTGCAAGAAGCCATTTTTTAAAACTTCTTTTGTCCAAACGGAAGAAAGTGCCCAAGAGACTCCAACTTCCTGTTCCTGTCCAGCATGCTCTTCCAGGTGCTTTGTCCATATCCTGGTCACTTTTCATTTTGATTTGGAGCTAGAAGGATTACTCTCCTTGTCTGCTGCATATATACCATTGGATTTAAGGACTTTGCATTTGAGATTTCACAAGTAAGTCTAAAACCTCTTGTATAAGGGTGTTGCTTGTTTGATAGACGGCATGCACCAGTATTTATTTGTAACTTTTACTCGCTTTTTCAAAGTTATTATTGTGGGTGGCCTGCATTGTTAGTAGGAGCCTAGATACATTTTTTAATTAAGTTTTCTTCTTTTGTAAAGGAACAATGTTGCACAGTTCAGCACATTTTCTCCATATTTATTACATTTGTAATATTTATTTATTTTACTATGTGGCCTAGTCTGCAAAGGGGCCATTCAGTGGGCCCAGGCCAGTGCTAGATATGGGTGTATGAAACAACTGTTTCTGCAGTATATGTAATTTAAAAATATCATTTCGGGCTGGGATGGCATTGGATTAAATTAAAGATAGGGGTGGTTGTTTTTGTATTTGGTATTATTTTTGTGTACAAAAAGTGTATATGTGGGGTAATACTTGGTGCCTTGGGAGGATGTGTGTTGCTGTAAAATGTTTATAGCTCAGAATGTTTGTTTTTGGCATTGTTGAATTAAAGGTAGTGTTTTCTTCTGTGCTACCATGCCTCCTTTGTCTGTCCAGTGTGTGTGTGTGTTTGCCATATGCCACCCTTGATTTGTCTTTGTTCTCTATGCCATGTGGCAGGGGCCATTTTGTGGACTCTGTGCCCATAGGTTTGCATTTGTTCTCTGTTCCCCATGCCTCCTTGCTTGCTGTTGTTGTTTAGTCATGTGGCTGACAGCCATTTTGTGCATCCAGCATTGTGCCTTCGCCATAGGCTTGCATGTGTTCTTTGTTCCCACGCCTCCTTGCTTGCTGTTGTTGTTTGGCCATGTGGCTGGCAGCCATTTTGTGCATCCAGCCGGTGTGCCTTTGCCATAGGCCTACATGTGTTCTTTGTTCCCGATGCCTCCTTAGTTGCTGTTGTTGTTTGACCATGTGGCTGGCAGCCATTTTGTGTATCCAGCCAGTGTGCCTTTGCCATAGGGTTGCATGGATGGATGTGGTATCAGTTTAATAATGTGCTTGAGGATCATTGTAGGTATATTAACCCCTTCGCTGCTAGGCCTTTTCACCCCCCTGTGCTAAGCCTTTTTTTTGGCTATTTGTGGTAGTTCGCGTTTAGGCCCCTGTACCTTTTTGTCCTCATTAGGTATCCACGCCAAATTTGCGTCCTTTTCTTCCAACATCACGGGGATTCTAAAGGTATCCAGGGTTTGTGGATTCCCCTGGAGGGGACACAGAAATTAGCCAAAATACAGCTAAATTTTGTTTTATTTTTGAAAAATGGGAAAAAAGTGCTGCAAATGAAAGCGTCTGGCTTTATCTCTGCAAATGGTATCAACAAAGGGTTTGTGGGGCTGAAATCACAATTTTTCCAGCTTTCAGGGACTGACCGACTTTTGTCAGAAAACCAAAATCTTTTACACAGTTTTGGCATTTTACTGCGACATAGCCTATTTTTGTGCTTCCAACCTTCTTCCAGTTGATGGTAGAAATGGGTAGAAAGCAATAATGGATCTTGGAAAGCAATACATTTAATAAAAGTAGACAACATTCTGTATCCAGCAAGGGGTCATTTGTGTAGATCCTTCAAGGTTTCTTTATAGAAATTAACAGTTGAAAATAGGAAAAATTGCAAATGAGTTGAAAAAAACAGCCATTTGTGCAAACGTTTTTACCTGTAACTTCTTCTAATTATGACAGATGTTTGAAAGCAATATACCATCACATCGCTGGACTTTTCTGTTTGTGGGGATATATAGGACTTGTAGGTTCACCAAGAACCGGACGAACCCAGAGCCAATAACTGAGCAGCGTCTTGCAATGTTTTTTTATTATGTACCGGGTATATAGCAATTCATTTGGGAAAATATATACAGTGAAAAATCGGGATGATAGACACCTATGTATTTCTGAAATTGGAACAAAATATATAGTTTAGAAACAGTAGCTATTTGCACATTTCCGAAATTGTGAGTACCCATACTAGCATGAGAATTATAGGACATTTTTCAAAGTGACTTCTTTTTTACACATTGTCATTCATTTGGAAGGCAGAAATGCATCGAAAGTCAATAGGCAATAACAGTTGCTCTACAATTCTGTGTTACCCTAAGTCTCCTGATAAAAATGGTACCTCACTTGTGTGGGTAGGCCTAGTGCCCGCGACAGGAAACGGCTCAGAACGCAACGTGACACACTTCATTTTTACAGTGAAAACTGACCCTTTTTTTGCAAAGTGCCTAGCTGTAGATTTGGAACCCTAGCTCTGCCGGCACCTAGGGAAACCTAGCAAACCTATACATTTTTAAAAACTAGACAGCCAGGGGAATCCAGGATGGGGTGACTTGTCTGGCTCTCACCAGGTTCTGTTACCCAGAATCCCTTGCAAACCTAAACAATTGTAAAAAAAACCACATTTTCCTCACATTTCTGTGGTGGAAAGTTCTGGAATCTGTGTGGATCCACAAAATTCCACCCACCCCGCATTCCCCAAAGTCTTCCAAGAAACATGGTGCCTCACTTGTGTGGGTAGGCCTAGTGCCCACGACAGGAAATGGCCCAAAAAGCAACATGGACACCACATTTTTACAGTGATAACAGACCCTTTTTTTGCAAAGTGCCTAGCTGTAGATTTGGAACCCTAGCTCTGCCGGCACCTAGGGAAACCTAGCAAACCTATACATTTTTAAAAACTAGACAGCCAGGGGAATCCAGGATGGGGTGACTTGTCTGGCTCTCACCAGGTTCTGTTACCCAGAATCCCTTGCAAACCTAAAATTTTGTTTAAAAAAAACACATTTTCCTCACATTTCTGTGGTGGAAAGTTCTGGAATCTGCGTGGATCCACAAATTTCCTACCACCCAGCGTTTCATCAGGTCTTCTGATAAAAATGGTACCTCACTCGCGTGGGTGGGTCAAGTACTGCGACAGGCAAGGGCCCAAAACGTATTGAGGAGACATCAAAATTACCTATCACAAAACAACCTGGTTTTGCAAGGGGGGTCACCTGGGTTTTTGGCCCCGTGCTCGGCGGTCATCTTGGGAAACCTACCGAACCCACACATTTCTGAAAAGTAGACACCAGGGGAAGTCCAGTGAGGTATGGCATACGTGGACTCCCCAACGTTTTCCTACCCAAAATCCCATGCAAACCTCAAATTTAGCTGAAAAAATCTAATTTTTCTCACATTTCTGTGTGGGAAAGTTCTGGAATCTGCATGGATCCACAAATTTCCTACCACCCAGCATTCCCCCACGTCTTCCGATAAAAATGATACCTCACTCGCATGGGTGGGTCAAGTACCCGCAACAGGCAAGGGCCCAAAACGTATTGAGGAGACATCAAAATTACCTATCAGGGGGGCGTGGCCTGCAGCCGCGGAAGATGGCTGCGTGTTGATTGAGCTGCGCTAGCGGCCGAAACTAAGGCCTGAAAATCCTGCATTATCCAACCCCAGCGGGGGCCCCAGAGGACGGCAAACAGCGTCGGAGTGTGGCGGCTACAAGAGGGGACGAGCGGCGGCCGGGCAGACGTATCGCCTGCGCCGCAACTGGTGGAAGAAACTAGCGGCCGAAGTTAAACAAAATGGCACCCGCCGGTGCTCCGTGATCGGCTGCCTCTGACTCCCCCTTGGCGCTCCTGCCGTGTGATGGCGGTGCGGGCTGGCTGGCCGTGGGGGCACCGAGTGATAATCGACCCACAGGTGCGCAATATTGGTGGTGCGCCTAGAAGTGAGAGGCCCCAAGTACGGGCGAAGTGTGGCGCCGGGGCGGCCGCCCCCGCCTCCCCATGGACGAGTGAGCAGTGGGCCCGGTTGGTGCGGGCAAAAACAGACCTGGTGGCTGCCCGCGATCGGGGCATCGAGTCAGCTGAGCCCCTTCTTCTCGCGGGGGGGAGAATTGAGTGAGCCCCACCCCCCAGCCGGACTTAGAGGAGCCCTGACACGGATGGATGGCTGCATTCGTAGAGCAGTCCCGGACTCTGGCCCGGCAGATGAGGCCCAGTATCCCGGTCTGCACACCCCAGGTGGCGGAGGAGGAGGGGTGAGGAATCTGCTGGAGGCGCGACGGAGGCTGAAGAAACCGTGAATTGAGGAGGGAGTTACCCGTGACGTGTAGCGGGAGCGTTTGAGGGGCCTCCCTGTCTCCATTGCTGAGCAACACCTGGTGGTCTGGGCAGCGCGACTCCGCTGAGGGACCTGGGCTGGCGCTTGGACCTCCGGCACGGGCCGGTTGGGAGTGACATAGGGCGAGCGCAGGAGGAAACGTGCGAAGGCCTGAAGGGTGACATAGGCTCCCCGGGGACCCGAAGGCGGCAGCGGCCTGGTCGATCCTGGGAGGACTACACGGCAAGGTACCAAGCGACTGTGTACAAATAGACAAGATCCCCCCGGCCCCTGGAGGGATATCAGGGGTGATTCTCGCAGCCAGTTATGGGCCGCACTAAGCCAACGGGCCAAGGCCAGGTCAATCAAATAGAGAAATACACCGTCCCAATGGGCCGAGATGAAGGAGCGATGGGAGGTGGCACGCAAGACGATCCAGAGGATGGGGGCCCTGACCCCTCCCTGAAGGACATAATGAGGGCAATTAGGGATTTTAGAGGAACCCTTGAGCCCAAATTGGACTCAGTGACAGAGGAAGTGAACCTCCTGCGCGCCGATTTTAGGAAGATGTCTGAGAAGGTCACGGAGGTGGAGACGGGCATGGGGAGCCTGCAGTCCAGAACAAAACGGTTGGAATAGCAAGTGGCTACCCTCACGAAAAATCAAGAAGACATCCACGCCCGGTTGGAAGATCAGGAAGGGAGGGCCCGGCGGAACAGCATCTGCGTCGTGGGGGTACCGGAGGGGATGGAGGGGCCAGCCACGGACTGGTTCATAGAAGACCTGGTGCTCAACCACCTAAAGCCCAAGCGCCTATCGAACATCTTCTCAGTCGAACTGGCTCATAGGGCTCTGGGGGGGGAAGCCCCGGCCTGGTGCACCGCCTCGCACAATCATCGCCCGGATTCTGAACTTTAGAGATCGGGACGCAATACTGCAGGCTGCACGTGTGCATTGAGATCTCCAACTTGACAATGCAACCATACGCTTCTTCCCAGACTTCACGCTCCGGGTCCAGCATCAGCGGCGCTCCTTTGATGGAGTAAAGAGGGCTCTCAGAGATCAGGGAGTGAAATACATGATGCTCTTTCCGGCCAGGCTCAAAATACTAGATGGTGGAAAGGCATACTTCTTTGATAAGCCGGAAGAGGCCAGCGACTGGCTGGAAGGTTGGCGCACTGTGGGTCATAAAGGGAGACAGCAGCGCCCTGAATCGCGCCAACATGGCGAGGAAGCTGAGTCAGAAGATGGGCGGTCGCCAGGCAGCCAGAGACATGATCATCGGACAGATAAGTGACAATGGGGCTATCCGGCCCGGATCGAGTTTGTCAGATATCCTACAATGTACTTTGCTTGATGGTCTTCACACTTGAGGGGCGGAGGGATGGTGGTCCTTGCAGCTCAGAGCGGGAGGGGCGGGCAGTAACATAGTTAGCTCAGTGGCCGAAGGGCCTGGGTACTCCGGTTAGTGCCCCAGCACTGGTGGAGATTGGAGAGTCAGGGGGTCAGCACTGGGGGGTGTTAAGCCAATTTTATAGTGTGGGCATGTTACTTTCGCTAAAATATATGTACCTCTACACACTGGCTGCGGTTCCACGACTCCACACAAATGTTTCTAGAGTTAAGTGGGCGACAGGCACTCTGCAAGTTTGGAGGGTGGGGGGTTGGGGTCTCACCCAGCAGGGTTGCAGGGAGGGGGGAGTTGGGGGGTTTTCTTTTTTTGTTTCTTTCCCTTAGGGGTGGGGGGGAGTTTGCTCGAGACCATGCTATCCATCAAATCCCGGGGTCTGATCCTGGGGGTACAGCAGAGGCGATGATATACGTGAACACGCTGGGAATTTTCCGTGACAATGGGTGATCCAGCTAGGTTGGTGGTATGGACCTGGAACGTCAACGGGTTGGGCAACAAAATAAAGCGGACACTTGTCCTACAGCACCTCAAGAGGCACTCCCCAGATGTAGTCCTGATTCAAGAATCGCACTTGCGGGGAAATAGGTGTAAGGCCCTAGACCGCTTGGCTACAAAATGATAGCCCATTCAGGGTTCACATCAGGAGCGAGAGGGGTGGGAATCCTGGTGCTCAATACCCTGCCATTGGTGATCGCAGACACGCGGACAGATGAAGCCGGCTGTGTTGTGGTGGCAGTGGGCAGGTGGGAGGGACGCTCCCTGATATTCTGCTCCTGTTACATACCCCCGGGCCTCCACTCCAGCAGTCTTCCGACACCGAGCTCCCTTTTGGGCGACCTCCCCGCTGGGATCCTTCTCATTAGTGCTGACACAAATGCGGTGATGAACCCGGAACTAGATCGTTCTAGCTCCCAGGTGGGTAGGCAGGGAGAGCGCGGCCTGGCAGGCTTTGTTATGGCCATGGGACTGGGCGACCTGTGGCGGGCACACAACCCAACACTTCAGCAGTACACCTTCTTCTCGGCGCGGCATGGGTCCTTTTCCAGGATAGACCACTTCTTTACCCGGGGCGACCAAATAGGACACTTTACCAACGCTAAACATATGGCACGAGGGATTTCGGACCACTCCCCTGTGTGTGTTGCCTTTAGAGGTCCGGTGGTCAATAGGGCGGCGTTCCCGCGAATAGATCCCTGGCGCCTTCGCGATCCGGAAATTGAGGAAAAACTTTGTGAGGGCTCTAAGCTCTACTTCCAAGAGAACCGGGACTCGGTCGATTCCCAGATCACACTGTGGGTGGCCTATAAGACGGTCCTAAGTGGCCTAGCCCAAGCGCTGATAGGCGCGCACAGGAAAGAGGAGTCCCTGCAGATCCGACGGTTGGAGCGTGAGGTAGAACAGCTAGAGGAGGAGGCAGCCATAGCCTCCTCGGCAGACGCGCGCCATAGATTGACGCTGAAACAAAAGGATCTTAGGGCGTTGACGGAAGGCGAGGCGCGGGCCTATGCACTGGCCACGCAGCATCAGATCTACGATGTGGGGGACAAGGCACTGAAACTACTGGCGTGGTTGGAACGTCTGGATAGAGATCGCTCGTGGGTGTCTGAAGTGAGTAACGCCTCCGGGTCTTTACACACGACAAGCATGGACATAGCTGAGGCCTTTGCGACCCATTATGAACGGGTATACTCCCCAGTATGCACCAGGACTGAAACGGACTGTGAGGAATTCCTAAGGGATTTCGCGCTGCCCACGCTATCCATGGAGGCACGGGCGTGGCTAGAGGCGGATCTTACGGGAGAGGAGCTAGGTTGTGCTCTGAACTCCCTACAATCAGGTAAAGCGGCGGGCCAAATGGGCTCCCAATCGAGATCTACAAAAGGCAGGCAGGGATTGTAATAGCCCCACTCCTGCAAATGTTCATGGAGGCGCGGGAGGTGGGGAGGCTCCCCCCGGATCAGAGAGAAGCCACGATTGTGGTGATCCACAAAGCCGGAAAGCCGCCTGACCAATGCACTTCGTATCGCCCGATATCGTTAATTAATGTGGAAGCCAAGGTCTTGGCCAAAGTCCTGGCTGACAGATTGGTATCCGTCACAGCAGAGCTGGTCCACGTGGACCAATCTGGATTTATGCCCTGGAGGAGCACCCGACACAACTTGCGGAGGCTATATGGGGTGTTACACATGACCGAAGATGTGGGGAGCTCCCAGGCGGCATTGATGGCCCTCGACGCCTCCATGGCCTTTGATAGCATCGAATGGCCCTATTTGTTCATGGTTCTCCAGAGGCTGGGCTGCGGACCAATCTTCTGCAGCTGGGTAAGATTGTTGTATGAACTACCCACCGCCCGTGTGCGGGTCAACTGGGCCATTTCCAGTTTGTTCCCTTTGCGCAGAGGCACTAGGCAGGGGTGCCCTTTGTCTCCCCTCCTATTCGCCCTGGCACTGGAACCACTGGCCCATTGGGTCAGGAGGGACCCTATGATCTGGGGTGTCGTGACGAGTGAGGGGTGGAAAGAGCGTATCTCCCTCTACGCCGACGATATCGTTTTGTATCTAGCGAGACCATATCATTCGATAGCACGTGTGCTGCACATCTTCGAATTGTTTGGAAGCTACTCTGGCTATAATATCAATTGGTCGAAGTCAGTGATCCTCCCCCTATCGGGTCCCCCCCCCGCAAATTCCATCTAAGTGCTCGGCTCCAGTGGTCAGCGAAAGGTTTTAAGTATCTGGGAGTTTATGTCACGCGAGATAGGAAAGAGTTCCTGGCTAGGAATCTCGAGCCCCAGTTGGGTCGTCTGGGTGTGGACGTGAATCACTGGCGTACCCTCCCACTCTCTCTCATGGGTAGGGCGGCATTGTTCAAAATGCTCACCCTGCCGAGGCTCCTCTACATTTTGCAAAACACGCCATACCCAATCCGCCCAGGTGCCTTCAAACGGATTGATCAGGCGGTGCGCACGTTGTTATGGGAGGGAGGATCCCAGAGAATTGCACTGCACAAGCTCCAGAGGGGAGTATATTAGGGAGGATTGGTGATCCCGGATGTTAAGTTATATTACTGGGCCTCACAGCTCCAGGTGATCAATGTTTGGGTCTACACGGACAGTAGCAAACCTGCCTATAGGGTAGACAGGATGGTTATGCCCGGGGGAAACTGCGAGCCCCTCCTATATGCCCGGAGGTGGCAGGTGGGGTGGCCCGAACACACCAGGGTGGTGTTGCAGTGCTGGAGGGAGGCCAACAAACTCCTTGGGTGGGAGAGTAGATTAACAGGGAAAACCCCACTATGGGTGGGAGACAAATTGCGAGAGGTGACTACCCTAACGGGTTTCAAGGGGTGGAGGCTGATTGGAATTAAGTACTTGGGAGACGTTTGGAAAGGGGAATCCCCCCCGTCCATTTGAGTACCTCCAAAAAGAGTTTGATCTGCACCAGTCACAACACTACCATTACATCCGGCTCATACATGCACTGCGAGTACACATACAGAGCGCTATGTTCATTCCGGAATATTCTCCATTAGAGGACAGGTTATTGCTTGATCCCATCGTGGAGAAACCCACATCCACGATCTATCGTAAATTAATAAACAATATGCCGGATCCCCTAACCCGTCTTAGAGCCGCGTGGACCAGGGACCTCGGTAGTATGGATGATGAGGACTGGCAGGATGCGCTGCAGAGCCCGAGAGAGATCGCAGTCCGTTCCAGGTTCAGGCTGGTGCAATTAAAGATTTAGCACCGTACTTACTACCCTCGCACACACTTACATAAATGGGGCAGAATCCAGTCAGCGCTCTGTGTGAGGGGGTGCCAACAGGAGGGCTCCTTCTTTCATATATGATGGGAGTGCCCTAAGATAATTCCCTTCTGGGTGAAGATAACCAATACAATGTCTAAGGTGGTGGGAGAGGTAGTCCCGATGGACCCGAAGTGGCTTCTGTTGATGGTCAGGGGTGACTCGGATTGGTCCAGATATGTTGAAATATGGTTAGTCCTGGCGGCGGGAGTGGCAAAACGGAACATTGCTCAAAGTTGGGGGGCACAGACATCCCCGCAATTGGCAGACTGGAAGCGAGCCCTCGACTGGTGCCAAAGGGCAGAAGAAACTGTGTACAAAAGTAGGGGGTGTGCTAAGAAATGGAGAAAAGTGTGGGGACCCTGGCGGAAGTACAGAGAATCTGGGTCAATCATGGGGAGTGAGGAGGAGGGGATTTGCCAAATGTTACTGTGGTTTCTTCTTGATCGTCGTCCTGCTGTATTGTTATATTTTTGCAAGTAGATGATTGGTGTTATTGTATATCATATGGTCTGCCGAGCATAGTTAATAAAAAAGATTTATAAAAAAAAAAAAACGACCTATCACAAAACAACCTGGTTTTGCAAGGGGGGGACACCTGGATTTTTGGCCCGGTGGCCATCTTGGGAACCTACCAAACCCACACATTTCTGAAAACTAGACAACTGGGGGAGTCCAGCGAGGTATGTCTTGCGTGGATCCACCAACGTTTTCCTACCCGGAATCCCCTGCAAACCTCAAATTTAGCTGGAAAAAACACATTTTCCACATATTTTTGTGTGGAATCAGCGTGCCGGCACACATATCCTAGCCCGCAGCGTTCCCCTCACTCTCCAGAGTAAAAGGATATCTCATTTATGTGGGTGTCCAATGCAGAATTGGCTAAATACATATTTTTTAAAAAATGTATCGCTTAGAATTCTCGGTGCTATACTCTAATCCCTATGTTTTTGGCTCTTCCCAGTCACAGGCCCTTGCTCCACCCACACAAGTGAGGTATAATTTTACTCAGGAGAACAAGGGGAATGCTGGGTGGTAGGACATTTGTGCCGGCACGGTGATCCCACACAAAAATGTATGGAAAAAGTGATTTTTTTTTCAGCTAAATGTGAGGTTTGCAGAGGATTCAGGGTAGGGAAACGTTGGGGGATCCACGCAAGCCATACCTCGCTGGACTCCCCAGGGTGTCTAGTTTTCAGAAATGCATGGGTTTGGTAGGTTTCCCTAGATGGCCACGAGCCCAGGGCCAAAAACTCAGGTGCCCCCCATGCAAAACCAGGTTGTTTTATGATAGGTAATTTTGAAGTCTCTACAATATGTTTTGGGCCATTTCCTGTTGCAGCCCCTATGTCTACCCACACAAGTGAGGTACCACTTTTATCAGGAGACCTGGGGGAATGCTAGGTGGTAGGAAACTGGTGTCCGCTCGGTGTTCCCACAACTTTCCCCCACAAAAAAGGGAGGAAAATGTTATTTTTTTCCAGCTAAATTTGAGGTTTGCAGGGGATTCTGGGTAGGGAATCGTTGGGGGATCCACGCAAGCCATACCACACTGGACTCCCCAGGGTGTCTTGTTTTCAGAAATGTGTGGGTTTGGTAGGTTTCCCTAGATGGCTGCTGAGCCCGTGGCCAAAAACCCCGGTGCCCCCCTTGCAAAACCAGGTCGTTTTGTGATAGGTAATTTTGATGTCTCCACAATACGTTTTGGACCCTTGCCTGTCGTAGGTACTTGACCCACTCACACAAGTGAGGTACCATTTTTATCGGGAGACTTTGGAGAATGCGGGGTGGGTGTAAGTTTGTGGTCCCACGCAGATTCCAGAACTTTCCATCACAGAAATGTGGGGAAAATGTGTTTTTTTGACAAAGTTTGAGGTTTGCAAGGGATTCTGGGTAAGAGAACCTGGTGAGAGCCACACAAATCACCCCATCCTGGATTCCCCTGGGTGTCTAGTCTTAAAAAAATGTATAGGTTTGCTAGGTTTCCCTAGGTGCCGGCAGAGCTAGGCTTCAAAATCTACAGCTAGGCACTTTGCTAAAAAGGGGTCAGTTTTCACTGTAAAAATGTGGTGTGTCCACGTCGCGTTTTAGGCCGTGTCCTGTCGGGGGCACTAGGCTTACCCATACAAGTGAGGTACCATTTTTATTGGAAGACTTTGGAAAATGCGGGGTGGGTGGAATTTTGTGGATCCACGCAGATTCCAGAACTTTGCATCACAGAAATGTGAGGAAGATGTGTTTTTTTGGACAAAGTTTGAGGTTTTGCAAGGGATTCTGGGTAAGAGAACCTGGTGAGAGCCACACAAGTCACCCCATCCTGGATTCCCCTGGGTGTCTAGTTTTAAAAACAATTATAGGTTTGCTAGGTTTCCCTAGGTGCCGGCAGAGCTAGGCTTCAAAATCCACAGCTAGGCACTTTGCAAAAAAAGGGTCAGTTTTCAGTGTAAAAATGTGGTGTGTCCATGTTGCGTTTTGCACCATTTCCTGTCATGGGCACTAGGTCTACCCACACAAGTGAGGTACTATTTTTATCGGAAGACTTTGCAGAATGCGGGGTGGGTGGAATTTTGTGGATCCATGCAGATTCAAGAACTTTCCATCACAGAAATGTGAGGAAAATGTGTTTTATTTTTACAAAGTTTGAGGTTTGCAAGGGATTCTGGGTAACAGAACCTGGTGGGAGCCAGACAAGTCACCCCAACCTGTGTTCCCCTGGGTGTCTAGTTTTTAAAAATGTATAGGTTTGCTAGGTTTCCCTAGGTGCTGGCAGAGCTAGGGTTCAAAATCTACAGCTAGGCACTTTGCAAAAAAAGGGTCAGTTTTCACTGTAAAAATGTGGTGTGTCCACGTTGCGTTTTGGGCCGTTTCCCCACTAGGCCTACCCACACAAGTGAGGTAGCATTTTTCTCGGAAGAATTTGGGGAATGCGTGGTCGGTGGAATTTTGTGGATCTATGCAGATCCCAGAACTTTCCATCACAGAAATGTGAGGAAAATTTGCTTTTTTTTAACTAAGTTTGAGGTTTGCAAGGGATTCTGGGTAACATAATCTAGTGAGAGCCACACAATTCACCCCATCCTGTATTCCCCTTAGTGTATAGGTTTCAAAAATATACAGGTTTGCTATGTTTTCCTAGGTGCCGGCTGCGCTAGGACCCAAAATCCACAGGTAGGCACTTCCGAAAAAAGTCAGTGCCTAGGAAATCGGGGGCTATTCCCCCGATATGCCCCAGAGGGGGGCAGAAAGACTGTGGCTATTCTTTTGGGGAGGTGGGGGCATTCGGATGCCCATTCTGGGCAGCCCCCACCCCTACTTATAAAAAAGCCAGTACAATCGCTGGCACATAGTGGGCTCTCTGCCCCCCCGGGGGGCAGATCAGGGGCTACTGCCCCCATCTGCCTACTGGGAGGGGCAGAAAGACTGTGGCATCTTTGGGGGGGCATTGGCATGCCCACTTTGGGCAGCACCCACCCCGAACTTTGGAGAAAAAAAATCCCTGGTGGCTAGTGGGCTTTCTGCCCCCCCCGGGGGGGCAGATAAGGTGCTATTGTCCCATCTGCCTCCTGGGGGGGGGCAGAAAGACTCTAGTATGTTTTTTTTGGGTGGGGGCATTGACAAGCCCATTCTGGGCAGCCCTCACCCCTACCTATATAAAAAAAAAATCCTTGGCGCTTAGTGGGCTTTCTGCCTCCCCTGGTGGGCAGATCAGGGGATATTGCCCCCATCTGCCTCCTGGGGGGGCAGAAAGTCCTTTGTTTTCTTTGGGGGGTAGGGGCATTTGCATGCCCATTCTGGCAGCCCCCACCCGGGCCTATAAAAAAATAATCCCTGGCGTTTAGGATGCTTTCTACCTGCCCGGGAGGGCAGAAAGACTGGAATTTTGTGGGGGGGGGAGGGGTGGGGGCATTGGCATGCCCATCTTTGGCAACCCTCACCTCTAATTTGTATTTGGAAAAAAATCCCTGGTATCTAGTGGGTTTTCTGCCCCCCCGGGGGCAGATTGGGGGATACTGCCCCCATCTGCCCCCCAGGGCCCCAAAGACTGACTTTGCCAAAATTAATATGGGGGAGCAAAGGCCCTTGCCCAAGGGGCCGCTCCCCCCTCCCTGGTGCCTAGTGGGTGGATCTGTGCTTGGGGATCACCCTCCTGGGGTGATCCTCAAGCAGGGATCTACTAGGAAGGGGTACCATTAGAAAGGGGAGATTCTCCCCTTTCTAACGATACCTCTCCTGACTTTCTACATGCTTAGGGGGCTGAGTTAGCCCCCTGAGCACGTAGAAAGCGAAACTGAAATGAGCCTCTTGGCTCATTTCAGTTTCGGTTTCACTGAAATTACGTCAGCGCGACGTGCGCGCTGATCGTCATTTCAGGGAAACAAAGCAGACAGCTTCGGGAGCTGGGGAAGCTCTTGGGTGGTAAAGCTGTTGGGGGTAAAGGGAATCCCTCTGGTGCCGTCACCAGAGGGATTCCCTGTGCCATGTGCGAGGACGGCTGGGGGCCGTCCGACACACATAAGCACTGGTGCGTCGGACGGCCCCTGGCCGTCCGAGGCACCGAAGGGGTTGAGAATATGATTTTGTTGAACAGTGCTTATATAATGCATACATTTTTTTTATTTTGCACCTCTTTGCCTCACTATAGGTTTCCTCTCATCCTCGAATACGAACATTGGCAATTATTATTTTTAATTTTAATTTTAACTTTATCTTTTTAATGTTTTTATTTAAATCTAAAATTTTTAAAACAAATTTACATCTTTTTTCATCTAAAAAAAAAAAAAAAATTTAAAAAGGTTTTTTCATTTTTTTAAATAAAGTTTAAATTTTTTTTATATTGTAATTTTTTTACTTTTTAAAAAAAATGTAATTTGTTTTTTATTTATTTATTTTTATTTTGCCTCAGTCGATCCAGCCACCATTGGCACAGAGCCATGCAACAGCATACAGGTTTTTTTAGGTATAATTCCATTTCCTCCTGGACCCCCTGGCGGCGTTGTACTGCAGACACATCAGGATCATTCATTTTGTTAATGATTATTCCATTTTCCCCTGGACCATTTACCCCTGGACATTGCCTTCCACAGGTGCACACCAACCTCCAATTTCTAAAAGATTACTCCATTTACCCAAGAATTTCTCTGAGTGCCACAGGCATCTCCTTTGGAATATATGGACATAAAGTAAAGAGCTTTATCTGTATATTGTGTGTTATCCCAATGGGGAATAATATTTTATGGTATGGTGATTAACCCTGGGCGGAGTTCGCGGAGTTGTACTACGCGGAACACCGCGAAGTGCAAAAAAAAACCAGTTGCACTACGCGGAGCTCCGCGAGCGGCGGAGTACGATAGAAAAATGCAGTTCGTGGTGATTGCACAGTGCCAGATGCTTGTCCGCACTGTGCAATCATTGCGAACGGCACCATGCACAGTGCAAGCGGTCCCTGCTTTCCTTTTCTGCCGCTCGAGTAGATTTTTACTCGAGCTGCAGCTTTCTCAACGCAAACGGGCAGTTTCTCAATGCGAGCTGTCGCGAGCATTCGCGACCACTCGCAATGAGAAACCTGACCCCCCCGCGTTGAGAAATCTCACCGGGATGTTGATTTTCCATGCTCGCGCTCGCCAACTTGATGTTGCCGATCGCGAACGAGGAAAAATCTCGCCGGGAGGTTGATTTTCTTCGCTCGCGGTCACCAACTTGACATTGACGAACGCGATCGGGGAAAAAAACTCCGCAACGCGAAGCGGAGTTTTTCGGAACTCCGCGATCTCCACGTAACGCGAAGTGCAGAAAACTCTGCAAACTCCGCGAACGGAGCGGAGTTCACCTCCCAGGGTTAATGGTGATGTGGTTTGACTTTAAAGTGGTATTTACCTAAGTAACCAACCACACTAATATTGCCTATGTCTGAACTAATTCAAACTGCAACAATGCTACTTTTCACTAAATGTTTTTCTTGTTTGTTTGCTTTTAGGTGCACAAGAGAATAAGAGACATCCCCCACAGTACTGGCACAGAAGGCCTGTACAGTGACATCAGTCCTCCAATATCTTCCGCTTGTGCTGTTCACTGCCATTGCTAACTGAGAGCTTTAAGATGGCCCCAAAGAAAGTTGCTTCCAAGAAAGTGGCTTGTATGCCCAAACCTTTTTCGAACAATGTCATGTGCCTGCCGCACCGGCCTCCGTGGAGCAAGCTAAGAGCAGCAATCCAGCATCCACAGCGCCGACGAGCAGTGACATGGAATTGGATTTGTCCCTTTCCCAAAGTAGTACCCAATCATTTCAGGAAACCAAGCAAAGTGGTCAGCAGCCGCAGTCAACAATAATACAACTTACTGATGTTGTACCAGAACAGGAGGTCAAGCTTCCTGCCGAGTAAGAACCTCCTCTTTTAGAATCATTGGCTCCCAGATCTCCAGCAGTGAAAAGGAAGGGTACTACTCCACCATCTTCTCCTACCACCACTTCTGATGATGATGATGATGATGATGATAGGGACATGGAGTGGCCCTAGCAAAGTCCGGGAGATAGAAGGGAAAAGAAAAGTTCCTGAAAGCCTTAGAATTATGGAAGGGGACAATGAGAAAGATGGTGACGATGAGCTAGTCATTGTGGAAGGTGACGCAGAGGAGTCTTACATTGTTATTCAACCTACTTCGAAGGATGTGGCACAGGTAGCAACGCCAGCTCCCATATTTGCAAAGCCGCAGGTGGCACCTGCACCAACACCTACCTCAGTAGAAGTATTCACTGCAGAGAGGCAATCGACCACACGCCCACCTACCTCCAGTTTTTCTTCAGGCATTGGCAGTGGCACAGTAAAAAAAGTACTTCTCCCCAGTTTGGGTCAGTTTTACCGTTAGCAAAGAGGGGGCGCACATTGCAGAATGCACCATTTGCCACAAGAATGTTCATCAAGGTAAGCCTGGTTCACATTATAGTACTGGAGGGCCATATGAAAAAACACCACGCAATCCGGTGGGAGGAGCACCTTAAAAGAATCGCTGAACGTGATCATGGTGGTGAAGGTGAGGAGGACATCAGCTACAAGTCCAAACTTGCTGGGAGGTAATGATGAGGAAGAAAAGGGGGACATCCTCACACAAAGCAGCCCTTTCCCCAGCAGAGCGCCAGCAGAATCAACCTCCTCAGTGACACAATGGCACAAGAAGACTCAGAGTGAGATGGAGACACCACGGCATACAATGACTGCCCCACCACAACAAGCACTGAGTCTACAACCACCACCACCTACTTCTCAAAAGTCGCCTGCGTCAGTGGCCCCAGAAAATAAGAAAAAAATACAGGCTACTTTTATGGGCATGTTTAGGCAGGAGAGGCTCTACGACCACAACCACCCAATGGCACGTTTGTACAATGGGAAGCTGGCTAAAATGTTAGCTCTGGACCTCCTCACTTTTTCTTTTGTGGAAGGAATGGGATTCTTAGAATTTGTTGAAGCCATCTGCCCGAAATGGAAGGTTCCAAGTCGGCCCTATTTTGCCAGAGTTGCTGTTTCAGCGCTGCATTATGATGTGCTGCAATTGGCAGGACAAACTTTGCAGCAAAGTGTTGTTCAAAAATATCCCCCTGACGACAGACCTGTGGAACAGTTGTCAGGTGACTGACATATGCATCACTGCACACTGGATATCTTTTGTGGGGGTAAGTTATCTACTTAGGAAAGTTATTAAGAGTGTTCAGCAGCATTCAACAGCAGCCATGTTTGCCATGGAAAAATCACATACAGCTACAAACATCTTGAATGAATTTAACAGCAAGGTGTATAAATGGCTGTGACCCAGAGTTCTCAGAATTGGATTTGTTGCCATGGACAATGGCAGTAACATAGTCAAGGCCATGGCAGACTGTGGCTATTTCAGGGTCCTGTGTTTGGCACATTGCATCAACCTAGTAGTGCAAGACTTTCTCAAACAAGAAGACATAGTCTGCAAAAGATCATTTGATTTACAAGACTATCAGATTCCAATATGTTGCTTGCATCAAAGAGGAGATACAATTGGTTACCTACCACTGTGCTTGTATTGGAACAGGTAACTATTGCACCAATGAGTGATATAATATTGAGTGATTGGGAGTGATTGTTGATTTATACGGTGGCAGACAGTGAGATAGGGTGTTCAACTGTAATTTGTAGACTTCATTTACATGATTTGCAATGTTTGGGGCCTGAATAATGTGTGATAATTTTTCCTGAAGGTGATTGACCCTTTCACATATAACGAGATTTACTTACGGGGTCTACTCCTTTTTTTCTGGTTCTTCAGAGACCAGACTAGTCACTTTAGTTACCAAACAAAAACCTATACGAAATACTGCAATTCTGTTTCTCTACTTGTTCTTCAACAGGAGTGCACTACACGTCTATCTTGCTTGGGTCGGGACTGAGACGGAGTTACTTGGTGTCAGTAGGAGAATGGAAGAACTCAGGGCGGGACTACCTCATCAACAGCTAGAAGAAAGAAGTTATTGACTTCAAAGGGAAACCATGACTCTGAGCCCTAGTACTCAGCTATGTGGTGCGTTGATTTTGGAAATGCTGCTGAGTTTGTGTGTTGCACTGGTGATAAAAGTTAAACTCTAAGGGGCATATTCTCAAGGAGTCATCGCCGATTTATTGGCACTTTAGCGCCGCAAAAGTGGCGATAGATTCATCGCCCCATTCACAAGCTGGTGCAAACTGCTGACATAGCCAGTTTTCCTGCGATAGCCACCGCAAAAAACATCGCCACGGATGAGTGCGACAACTAATGCTAATGATATGCAGAGTAGGCGTTCCCGTGCAAAAACACACGAAAACACCACTTCGTGAGATTCTCAACGACCAGTCAGATCTGTGTTGCGAACCAAGATCAGGCGATAAGGCGTTAGCTGCAGGGATTTAACACCTGCCTTTTGCTGGTGTTAAGCAGGACGACTACCTGCAGTAAGAAAGGGAGCCCAGCCCAGAGCCACATCTGAAGACCAACACATGTCATGGAGCTACTGATCATGCAGCTCGGAGACCCAAGAGGGCACACAACACCCACCGCCACCACTCCCAGGCCCCCCCCGGACCACCCCCTCCCGGATTACCACCTAGGCAGTGCAGGACAGCAGACGACCCAAAAAGGCACCAGCCCCAGCGACTCAACGCCAGAGGAAGCCATTGGCCATCACAGGCTCAAAAGGAGAACCATCCTCCGCATCCTGACCCACATTGCCCACAGGCTGACGGTACCAACACAGCGGACAACCTACATCCCCCCGCAGACAAAGCTGCTGGCTGTGCTGCACCTGTTGGCCCCTGGTACCTTCCAACCAACAACTGCTGGAGTCAGAGGAGTCTCACAGCCAGCCCCATCAAACTCCCTCACACATGTCATGGATGCATGTCCACAAAAGCAACAGAGGGCCCCTGTATCCACACCACACGATAGTTCCAATTCGTAGTGTACCTGCGCAACCAACCCCAACGCCAGCCGTGCTAGATGCCTCCATGCCCCAGACCCAAGATCGTAGTAACCAAAATGTGGGTGCACCAGGTCATGGAGTCCAGTAGCCAATAGTAGTGTAAAAACAGAACTTTATTACAAATACACAAACAAAACGAAAAGCTCAGCCAACGCGTTCCATTCCCAACGGGGAACTTCAACAGGGCAACGTGTCTTCAGAAACCTGTGGGAGAAATGGTGACAATGGTCAAACTTCCGTATAGTCACATGCCTAATCTGGTACAGTGTACTGCACTTGGACAAACCGGAATACTCACAGGCATGATAAACCATGCATGAGAAGACCGTAACAGAACTTCATGTGGCCGTAACCGTCGTAGGAATGAAGAGGAAGGTAACGACCACACGAACTGCTGTTACGTCACATCATGCAGGACCCATCATACCTGAAAGCATCACGGTGTGTCAGCTGGATACCCCTGCCCCTCACTCCCCCCACACTGCGCAGGAACATCTTGAGACCACGCAAGGGAACTACGCCGTAGCTGGCGTCACGCACGTGTTGGGGGCAATTCACAGCACATGTGTATGACTTGTGCCCCCTGCCAACACTGCACACAATCACCGCAACAGCAACCCCATGCATGCCATCACTGTGCATACAAAAGTGGACCACCGTGGCCTGTCCACCAATGTCGTCGCAAACTCCCCAGGCAGTGTGCATGATTCCCACATGTCCGCAAGTCCGCCATCAACCAGCGCTTTGAGGATGGCCCCCATGGAAATGCACTGCCCATCGGCAAGTACCAACTGAACACACCACACACCTCAACTCCACAATCCCCCAACTCTCAACTGTGGGAATGCACACTCACAACTGTGGGAATGCACATGTCACAAATCCACCACCAAAGTTACTACTGCGTGTGTCTCAGTCTCCGCCACAACCTAACCATAGGTCTACACACACACGTGGCCGACCACCTTCAACGGGCACATACACACTGGAGATGAGGTGGCTACGTCCCAAACTATACCAAAGGGGATGATGGACGGAGCGCTTGAGCTAATCAAACACTCACCCCCAGTCAACTGATCTGGGTTTAATCCATCATCATTCTTTAGCTCACTCCACCACCCCAGTTCAGACATGGCCATATGCAAATCAGTCTGACCCTGTGCCCAAACCAACCCGCGCACATCATGTCATTGCATGCTGGGTCGTGTCAGCAAGGGCGGTGCCCCCCACCCAGCCATGAGTCCGCCGCCGTGACCGGTGGTGCCTGCGTGATCCTGTGCGCCTGCTGCACCCCAGCCCTGGTCCCCAGACCGGTCCTCCGCCCAGCGATGACTGGCTGCCCCTGCGCACCCAGGCCTCAATGCTCACCTGCCACCACCGGCGTGTCTCCAAGAGGGCCCACCACGTGCCGGTGCATCCTCCTCAGCCGATCGCTGGATTCTGCGCCACAGGCCCCCAGCACACCCTGCGGCACCGCACCGCGGAGTCATGTGTGTGCTGACTGCTGCCTTCGGCGTGCACTATGGTCCAGCAGGACTCACAATTCAAATTGAACCACAATTAGCAGGATGGCTCATCGAGGCCTACGCATCATCGCAGGCTGCACACCCACTCAGCTCTTCAGGTGCCACTAACCCTGTGCAACGCAAGTCATCGTCACGTGGCGGTAGGCCCCTGCCAGCTGCCATGCAGCGGGTGCCACTGACCCTGTGCAACGCAAGTCATCGTCACGTGGCGGTAGGCCCCTGCCAGCCACAGTGCAGCGGGTGCCACTAACCCAGTGCGCCACAAGTCATCGTCTCGTGGCGGTAGGCCCGTGTGGGCCGCAGTGCATCCGGTGCCACTAACCCAGTGCGCCACAAGTCATGTACCCTTTATGATTGAGTCTCGTGGTGCGGACGCCATCATGTCATCTCCGGCAGTGGGGAATGTGATGTGCTAGGCCCCTTTTATTGGCAGGTTCACATGTCCTGTGACGCCTGTGTTGGATGGGTGTGGTGTGGGTGTTAACCAACCCTCAGGGAGTGGCTGTGGCATGCTGACAACTAGACCAGTGATCAGCAGATCACTACAGGGAAGACCTGGGACATGTAGCTCTGTCATCCCCCCCCCTCTGAGCATAAGCGGAGTGGACTGGCCTGGCGTATTCCAGGCCAGCTTAGGGGGGGGAATAATTTGCCCAGGGCTCTGGGCGTGCTTCAGTCCTGGGCTGAACAAGGAAGTAACTGAAGCTTGTGTCTCTGTTGTAGTGTCTACGCCACCCGGACCGCAATCGGCAATGTTGCACCCTGTGACTCAAGTCCCACGCCACGACATGAGCAACATGGATGTAAGGGGGAATCACTGACCCTACATTCATCCATACTCTCATACTTGAATGATCAAAGGCATGAAACATCTGTGCAATTCTGAATGTTTAATTCACATCCAGTGGAGTGTTGCAGCTGGAGCAGTACAGGGCCATGCAAACCCCACTTCACATTATTGGCCCGTGGAGGACCAGCCAGAGTCCTTCAGGGAATGACAAGTACATCGGAAGAGGAAGAGTTCAGTCCGCAGTCTGATGGCTGTGTCATTGGTAACCAAACAGAAAATGGCAGTCCATGTCGAGGTCCAAGGTGAGTGTCGTAGAGTGTATCGGGGGACAGTGGAAGGTGATGATGCAAAGGGCAGAACCAAGCAGAAACAGGCCATATGGCGGAGATGAATGCTACTGCCTCCTCCTTACCAGTAAGGTTGATTTACCCGCATCTTCGTCCTCTGATGTGACATGTGCCTCACACGTGGGTGGTGGTGGAATAACGGCCACACTGTGTGCCACTGACACATCGGGGGCCGGAGGTGGATTGCCTGCCACACTGTGAGGCACTGACACATCAGGGGGCGGAGATGTGGATGTAGAAGCAGCAGCAGCATTCATCTGTGCAAGGCCTTGAGGCAGCAATGCCATGACGATGTGCTGCAGGGCATGGAAGGTCCCAGACACATCTCGCTGGTGTGCAGACGTGGCAGCCATTCTTTCCGCCGTCATCCGCTCCATTTTCTCCATGAGACCCCGCATCTGTCCCAACTCCCGGCTGACAGCGCTGGAGCCACTCTGACTGGACAGTTGTTCTTGTCTCAGTATCATGACTCCAGCAATGTCAGCCATGGATCGTTGGAGAGCATGGAGCGGACTGTGGGTGTCCGTTAGGGACTGTAAGTGGTCCCTGATGGGAATCAGACACCCATGTATGGCATCAAGTTTGGCTGCCATGAGGTCGAACCCCACCCGCACCTGATCAGCCATCTTCTCCTGGACCTCTAACACACGGCGTTGGAAGGCCATGTGTTGTTCGTGGGGGTCCTGGGAGACAGCCAGGGTGGTAAGTGCTTCCTGCTGTGTGATCTGTGCAGGGGGTGGGGTCTCCTCGATGCAGCTGGGCTGCACTGCTCATGGAGGTGGGGTGCCGAAGCTGTCAATGAGGGTTTGGAGGGCTTCGGTGTCGATGTTGGAGATGTTCTCATTGTCATCAGTGAAGAGTTGTTGGGGCTGCTCTGCAGGAGGTGTTGATACTCCCTCTGCAATGTGAAGGGGAGATGCAGTATTACATTGTGTTCAGATGTATGTTGTTGCATTGTACAAGTTCACATGCAGACTGCATGACAATGTACATTGTGACTGTTTAGGAGGAGCTACCTATTTGATGCGAGACAGTGGACATTTCGTCAACATCACGGATATGTGTTTGTACTTGTACATTGACATCTCACATTTCCCTGCTATGCCAAATGTGATTGGCCAGTTTCTACACAAAAGCGGCACCTGTTGTGTCCTCTGTCCTGTTGTAAACGTGTTGCAGTTTATACCACATTGTTGTCAATGCTGATGGGCTCTGAATGTCATGTGTGTGTGCTGCATTTTGGGAGAGTCGCCCCTGCAGCTCTGATTTTGCTGCCCCTTGTCCCTTTCAGGCCGTGTGCCTTTGACTTCTGTGCCCATACAGTACTAAGATGTTGCAGACTTGGGTGAATTTGGGTCTTGGTGGGAGATGGGACTCTGGGGCATGGTTTGTCCGCAGATGTGTTGTTGACGTCAGGGGTTGTTTGTGCACGTGGATGTGTCAGTGTGACCTGCTCCTTTACGGATGTGGTCCACACTCAGCCACCTCAATGTGGTGGCGTGCACCATGTCGTGATGATCGGACTGCAGCCCTGCTAATCGTCATGCAGTGTCACTTGCATTGTCAGTGTGGCTCACGGACCCGCAGCTTTGCTGGGTTCAGCACATGTGCATCGGTTGGTTGTGAGATAAGTGATGTGTGGGCGGGCCTCCTCTGGGCACATAGTCGATGGAGGCCTACGTGCTGTTTCTATGTGTGCTGCAGTGTGCCAAGGGGATCAGGGACATGATCCAGAGTCATTGTGGGTGTGCACTGTGCTCCGCTTGATTGTGCATGTGTGCCATTGTGCCCATCTCCACCTCGACCCCCAGTCCCTGGTGGTTACTCACCCTGTTGCTGTTGTGTCGGGTCATGTTGAGCAGTGTCCGGTCCCCCAACTCCTGCCACCGTCTCCCCACTGATGACTTTGGACACCATTTCCTCCATCTCATCCAGCTCCTCCTGTGGCGCTGGACTCCCACCTCCAGTCTGCATTGCTGCCTTCTGGCTGTTTGTCGAGTTTCTGCTTGGTCTTGCGCTTCACATCATTCCAGCGCCTCTTGAGCTCTTCCATTGTCCTCCTCAGCACTCCGACTGCATTCACCTTGTCCAGGATGGACTGCCATGTTGCATTTTTTGTTGCCAATGACACAGTGGAGGTGACGAACAGTTGTTGATGGTGTTCCATCACCTCCGTGATCAGGATCCTGTTTTCCTGCGGACTGAACCGCATCTTCCTCTTCTTCTTGTCCTTGCCCTTCTCTGTCTCCGAGGTCCCAGGCTGCTCCTCTGGGGGGCTTGTGGGGTTCTGGCCGTCCTCTGTACCTGCTCCGGCTGCCTCCATTGTGCTTCGCTGTAGTTTGGCTTTTGTTAGTGGTTTTTTTTTCTGCTTTTGTAGAGATTTTTCCCGCCTGAAGTGTGATTTGCAGGCCTCGCGCTGCTTTTCGCTGATTGTCTTATCGCGGTTGGGCCCATCGCAACTTTTTTCGTGTCCGGGTTTGGATTTTCATCGCCGACCCGGTAATGTTATCGCAGACATTTGACGCATTATCGGGAGACTATTACATGTTACCGCCGTGTTGAAAATACGACGTTAACACAGAGTTATTTTCCCGCGATAGACGGCGATATGAATACATGCGTTAACCTATTTTGGCGATGTTTATCGCACGTTCTTGAGAATATCCCCGTGAGTTTTTTGCTCTGTCTCTGATTCTTCTTGTTACACTCCTTATAAAGCCTACTTTCCTTCTGTCCTTCTCCTTGACGCTACAATACAGATCCTGTTTTACAATCTGCAGGCATTCTCATCTCCTGCACAAACAAAAGGTGAAAGCTGAGCTCAACACTCCCGCTTACCTACCAGACCAGTCCAGACAGGCACCCAAGAGTGAAGTACATTCCTGAGGAGAATGCAGATGCACCACCCAATTGTGCAATACAGTATCATTTCTCTTTTAACAATCATATTTTTAGAAATGGGTGGGTTCACTCCTCAATAATTAGATTTTTTCAAACCTAGAAGGCAGATCATTTAGATGTCTGATAACTTGGGTCTCTGGGGCAGAAGAACTGTTTGCAATGCAGTTAACTGTACTGTGTCATACTCATGCCTTCGTTTCCTTCCAAAACAGATTGATGACAATGATGTGCTGCTCATCCCCAGATGAATATTATCCTTGTGTAGTGTTTGCCTTTGACACACCTTTCCTCAAATCCCCTTTCCCATTCATCAAACCCTAACCCTCCTCCCAAGGGATGTGTGAATAATTGAGGTATGACTTAATTTACAGAATAAATAGATCACACATTTGCTGGGGTGAATGTGGTGAAAGCGACTCCATCTCACTGCACGATCTTCTATTACCTAAGCAATAGCCCACACAGGCAACATTTACCCACCCGCGCATAGAAGTGATCCATATTTTAGATGTAAAAGTGCAACAGTCGTCAGCATTCACATTCAGGCCTTGTGTCCGAAAACGATTAACCTTGTCCATTCCAGACTTTGAGTCCACTTTTCATGGCTTGAGGATTTCGTAACTTGAGTTGTATTCAAATACTAGCTTCCCATTGCTCAGAAGAAATTACTATTGCTATTTTATCACTGTCAGGTATAACCCACTAACTCTGTGCTTTTATTTCATTTAGTTGTCTGCGTTGGATAATCACTTCTGATTAATTCTACCTTTGGAGCTCATCTGGGAGGGAGTGGGACCTCGCTTGTAAAGTTGTGGGGGCTTCCTGTTATTGCTTCATCTATATTCAGATAAGAGAACTTGGAGGAAGTGAACTAGTTAAGTTAGTAAGTGAGCAACTAGCTGCTATTGCAGATAAGTAATCGTTTATCTAGGTTGTTGTAGGCAATATAGGTCATTTTGGCATCCCCCCTAATGGTCAAGATAGTTACAGAGGTATGTAACAGCGGTCTAGACTTTTATAAGCAGATTAAAATAAACAGACTGTGTAAAAAGGCAGCAGTGCAAAGTAAAATTAACTACAAATAAAGTACTTCAAGCATAAATTGTGATGAAAAATAATTTTTCCCTTTAATTTTTTTGTAAAAAATGTAAACCCACCCTCTCCATCGACAACAGGCCCACGCCTCTCCCCAAACAAATTGACCCATTCCACAAGCAATGTCCATAGAAAATGTCCAACAAATAAAAAAAAAACGGTCCCAACTCCCTTTCCACCCTCTACACCCACAAGTCCCTCCCACAAAAACGAAAATTTGAAAAGAGGGCATTATTCATTTGGATCCGGAGCTGGTCCAGGCTCTCCTCTAGCCTGCTGAGCTTGCTCTCCATGTGGTCCAGCCACTGCAGGATGCTCTGAAGCAATGTCCTATCAGAGAGGGAGGGGCCAGCAGCAGTTCTAGGCAGGGCCCCTGACAGCTGATGGCGGCACCGGCAAAGGAATGGCCAGGAGTCTGGAGGCTGTGGGTGACTACTGGCTGCACTGAGGCCTGGCTCAGAGGCAGAGGTTTCCGCCTCTTCATCCGCCAGGGTTCCCCAGCCGATGATATTCCTGTTGGATATGGTCTAGCCACTGCCGCCACAGGTGGGCTGCTATCTCGTGCCTGGTGGGTGGTACGTGTGGATCAACAGTTGTAGCTATATCGAGAAAAACAAAAAATATAAATAATGCTCTGTGAAAACAATTGTATACAATTAGTGGGTGGCACAATAGCAGAACATTGCTGGTCCCCTAGGGCCATTGGAATTTGATGTGATTATGATTAGGAGGGTGACTGAGGCCAATTTTATATTTTACTCACACATGCCTCTGCAAAAGTACTGACTGTGGTAGAAAAGTATTAAGGCAGAATAACACCTAATTAAAAAGTGATTAGATTTGTTCTTTTAAAGGCTTTTTGTAGAGTTTGCTTTGTAGAATTTGGAATGTGGGGAAGATTCCATTGGCAGTAGAAGGTCGATCTCAGTGGTGAAGGGACGCCTGTTTGTGTTGGAATGCTGTGATGTAAATAAAAGAAGAGGAAAAAAGAAGCAAGGAGTATAATATTTATTTTCCACATGGCGACGAGTTGGTCTGGCAGGGGACAGACTACAGCATTTCCACCCCTGGAATGCCGAAATTTGAATGAGGTCGTCTAAAGAGACTGCAGTATTGGGAAAAGACTGTAATTGAAGTGGACTGTAATTAAATTGGACCTACGACGTGCCGGTCGTGAGTACCGTCAACCGTGAGTGACTGTGCCATAAATTCAAGTATTTTCTGTCTTTATTTTTATGGCGGTTGAAAGGTGATTGCGGTCGCGAGAGGGAGCTCGTGAGCTGTGTTTGAATCCGTACGAGTGCAGGGCGCGAGAAGGAGCTCATGAGTGAAGATACAGCTGGTGCGTGCGTGAAGAACAGTCATGGAAGTCGCGCTGTACTAAGTGACACTGACATAGGGTGCGCGAGGAATCTGTAAGCTGCGCGGTCCCTAAGGAAATTGAAGAAAAAACATACGATAAACTGAAACTACAGTTGGGCGCTAGTGAGTCGATGCCATGATCTTTTAGTGCAGTGTTTGCCATACTTTGGTTATAGTTAATTAGCGGATAACTAACAAAATCCTATCAGATGCCAATGCCAGTCATGGCAATGTCATAGGGCGCGCAAAGAATGTGTGAGCCGCGCGGTCCCTAAGGAGATTGGCAACAGCTTACGAGCATTTTCTATGCTTACTTGCTTACTTGCTTGAAGCTGCTAATACATCATATTAAGCAAGCTTGCGGGCATTGTCTAGTGGGTAACGCTCAGGTGGCATGCTTGTATAAGAGAACCACGCTTCAAAGCTTACAAGGCTGTTGTTGTGTGACATGATTCCACATATCGTGTATGAAAAATATTCACAATAACATCACTAATATGACAAGACACGGACAAGAACCTCTTACCTGAGACTTTTCTTGAGATTCTTCCAAACGCAGTGCATTCTAGGAATGGACCTTGTCAAAGCCAGAGCAACTATCTTGGCATTAGAATACATTGTTATTTTAGTCAATTTTTTTTAATTCATTTTGTTAGTTAGTTATATTAGATTGTTAATTTAGATTGTTATTTTACTTTGTTATTTTAATAATAATTTGCAGGTATGACAGACCAAGCTATGGCATCACCACCACCATTTTTATCCACTCCAGGTGACCCTCCCGTACCATAGATACAATGGAAGAAACTGTTTTTAACTTATATATTGGCTAGTGGTGGTGATAAATATGGGCAATTGCGCAGGCAAGCAATTTTGTTACATCATTTAGGTATAGAAGGTAGAAGAGTATACGAGGAACTTCCAGAACTCTCCTTGGGAATGGGAGATGGACAAACATGCAATGTGTATGAAATGTCATTACAAATGCTGGATTTGCAGTTTACACTGAAAACAAATGTTGTTCTTGAGCGACATAAATTCTTTTCTAGGGTCCTATGTAGCTGCCTTGAGAGGCTTGGCGTCAACCTGTAAGTTTGAACAATTGTCAGATTTGTTGATACGCGATCAGATGTACCAAGAGTAAAAATGTTAAGGAAAGATTGTTGATGAGAGACAATTTAGAAGAAACTATTCAGATTGCAAAGAGTATGGAACATACAGCACAGTGGATAAAGGAATTTGAAGATAATGATCAACGTAAAATGGTTGCTGAAGTGTTGGATGAAAATAAGGTCAAAATAAAGACTCCAGGAGATATGACAAGTAAATGTTCATAGAGAACCGGTGCGCAATTTTGATAACCCTTCAAGGCGTTATGAGGGAAATTCTAGAGAAATAAAATGTTTTAGATGTGGGGCTCCAGGACACATAGCATCTAGCTTGAGGTGTGGTGCAAGAAATGTCATATGTAGAAATTGCGGCGTAAGGGGACATTTTGCAAAAATGTGCAGGAACCTACGTAGTAAGAAGATACAAGAAGTTGGGTTAGATGTTAATGACATTTGTGAAAACGTCCATGAAATTTGTCTCACCATTGATGGAGAAGATGACATTGATGTAGTAAAAGGGAGAACAGAACCAAACGGAAAAGATGGGGTGAAGTTGGAGTGTGTTGACAAGTTAGAAAAGCCTCATTGTACAGTTTCTGTGGGTGGGAAACTATTAAGATTACTGGCAGATTCTGGAAGCCTATATACATTGATTTCGATGCATTCCTTAGTTAAAAGTGGAATGGATAAAAACATATCCTTGAGTGAACCAGATATAAAAGCTGTGGGATATGGTGGTGTGAGGATTGAGATTCTGGGAATGAAATGGATGACCCTCAAATTTAAGTCTGAAGGAGTTTTTGGCCATGTGTATGTGACTAATTTTAGGTCAGATCTTTTGGGTTGGCGTCATCAGAGGGATTTGATTATCGTAGTAAATCCCAATGCTAAAGAACCAGTGATGGTGGTGGAACTTCGAGGAAAAATTGATGCTGTTGGTACCGATGATGATCTCATAATGTCAAGATATCCTAAAGTCTTTACTGATGTGTTGGGATTATTGAAAGGATTTTCCCACAAAATAATATTAAAGAAGGGAGTCAAACCTGTAGTACACAGAGTGAGAAATGTGCCAAATATGATGGAGGCATTACGAAAATAGTTGTATAAATTGTTACAGCAAGACATAATTGAGCCTATTGAGGCATCAGAATGGTTGGCTCCTGTCGTTGTTGCACCCAAGGAAGGGGGGAAAATGTGCTTGTGTGTGGATTTATGTGACTTAAACAAGAGCATATGGGTGGACAGACAACCACTTCCTAACATTTCTGAGACCATTGCGGTGATGGGGGGAGGATCTATTTTTAGTGTTCTTGATATGTCGTCCGCCTATCATCAAGTGAATCTGTATGAGGGGTCATGCCATTTAACCTCGTTTGTAACACCTCTGGGGGCCTTTTGTTATAAGAGGATGCCATTTGGATTAGCGTCGGCATCTGCTGTCTTCCAAAGAATGATGAAAAACTTATTTGGAGACATAGATCGTGTCATGTGTTTCCAGGATGACATTCTCATAGTGGGAAAAGATGGAAAAGATCATGATGTGTTGTTTGATGAGGTAATGAGAAGGTTGGAGGCTCATGGTTTGACCATTAAGAGGGAAAAATGTCAACTAAGAAGGAAGGAAGTTACATATTTGGGACATGTTCTCAGTGCCTCTGGGGTGAGGCCCAAGGAGAGTATTGTTAAGGCCATTGAAAGTACGCCTGAACCCACAAACAAAGATGAATTGAGATCTTGTCTCGGTCTTGCTGAATACTGTTCGAAGTATGTTAAAGATTTCACTGATATCGTTGAACTATTGAGAGTGATTATGGCTAAGCATGCATCAATTGTGTGGAATGACTGTTGCAGAGAAGCTTTAAAAAAGATTAAGGAGTATATAGTGTTGGCTCCTACTGTGGGACATTTTGAGCTATCAGGGAAAACTTACCTTGCAACTGATGCTAGTGGTGTTGGCTTAGGTGCAGTATTGATGCAGAGTGTGAATGGTGAAGAACGGGTGATTGGTTTTGCATCCAAGAGGTTGAGAGGTGCAGAGGTTTCCTATTCAGTCATTGAAAGGGAGGCTCTTGCTTGTTGCTGGGGCATCAAACATTTCAAGTTCTATTTTTGGGGCATTCCGTTTAAGTTGAGAACCGACCATAAACCACTTACGTATTTAAAGGTGATCGTGGACTGGAAGGAAATGTCACACCGAGAATTTCGAGATGGATTCTGTCGGTGCTTGACTTCAATTTTGAAGTAGAATATATCACAGGTAGTAGGAATGTTGTTGCAGATTGTTCATCAAGGATGCCTGTGATTGCAAGGGAAATTGAGGAAGGCAAGTTACTTGGTGATAAAACTGAAGAAGAGGAAGTGATTGCAGATTGCAATTACAGTGGAATGGCTTTGGGTTCAGAAGAGTGGGAGTTAGCCATGCAGGGTGATCTTGTATTGACGGAGGTGAGAAGTAGGATAATTCATGGTTGGTGTGAAGATGATGTTCTTAACAATGATCTTAAGGAGTTTTATAAATTAAGAGTTGAGCTGAGTGTTGTGGGAAATAAGGTATTGAGAAGAAGTCAAATTGTACCTCCTGTTGGAGTTCGTAACCGAATTGTTGTTTTAGCCCATGAGGGACATCCAGGAAGAAACATGACGAAGAGAAGAGTGTGTCAATCCTACTGGTGGCCCGGAATGGACTGTGATGTTGAAGATGTTGTTAGAACATGTGTAGCGTGTGCGAATAGTGACAACTAAAGTTGTCAGACAACCACCCTTGGAATGTCCTGAATTTCCCATGAGACCGAGGGAAAGAGTAGCCATCGACTTTATTGGTCCTGTGGCTAAACTGGGGGTAATGAATAGATTTATCCTGATTGTTGTTGATTATCATATTAAATGGTTTGTTTTGGATACTTTCGAACAGACTACTACAGCTAATGTGATTGAATTCTTGGAAAGAGTCTTCATGGATGAGGGAATTCCTAAAACTCTTGTCTCAGATAATGGTGTTCAATTTGTTTCCCGAGAAATGACTGGTTATCTTGAACGGATGGGAATTACTCATGAGAGGGTTGCATTATTTAAACCACAAGCCAATGGATTAGTTGAAAGGATCAATAGAATGGTGATAGAGTGTATTCAACTTTCATTGTCTAATCAACTTCCTTGGCGAAAAGAGTTAAGAAAGATGATCTGGGCACATAGAATAACACCATGCTCTGTAACGGGAGTGTCTCCTTTTGTTTCATTGAAAGGAAGAGAACCTGGCAGAAAAGAATGTCCAGTGTGGTTATGTGATTCTCATGAGCTATATGTGGATCGCAGAATCATCAAAAATAGAGACTCAGATCTCCAAGACAAAACTAAGATGTACTATGATCAAATCAAAAGAGTGAAGACACAATGGATAAATGTAGGAGATTGGGTGGTAGTAAGGAAGGGAGGAATTGTGTGCAAAGGAGAGAGCAAATTTACTAGTCCACAAAAGGTAAAGGAAGTGAAACGCAATGTGGTTGTTCTTTTGATTGGTCAACATGGAGTTATGGTAATATTTGTAAAGTGAATCAACCTTCACCCAATAGTGGTTGATTACACTGCATTTCTTTACTATTGTACGATGTGTTTTTATCATTGTTGACGTTATTTGTATATTAATTGCATGTATCTTCTATGTTTTGATTTTGTTTGAACTTCTTTATTAATTGGTGTTGCAAGGGAGATGTGTAGAGTTTGCTATGTAGAATTTGGAATGTGGGGAAGATTCCATTGGCAGTATAAGGTCGATCTCAGTGGTGAAGAGAAGACGACCGTTGTGCTGGGATGCTGTGATGTAAATAAAAGAAGAGGAAAAAAGAAGCTAGGAGTATAATATTTATTTTTCACACTTTTCTAATAACTAAACAGACACTTTGAGTGGGAAAATAAAATAACTTACCTCTCATTAATCAGTAAGGCATCATGCATTATGGAGTAAAAGTTGTGTTGTGCTAAGTTAATGGAGGCATGCTAGCCAATGCGTCCGGTATTTTGCTACTGTCTGCAGCTGGGGCAGCTGTCGGTGACAATTAACTTGTTTAATTCCAATGGCCCTGCTCTTCTCCAAATGCCTTTGACGTCTCACTCTGACTCCAAAAAGCCAGATGAGTAATAAATAAGATACCACGTCACACGCCTGACTTATAAAATGTGGGCATTATCCTGTCTTCTGTAAGTAGACACTGGAGAAAATTATGCACTGCACTACAGGGAAAGGAATGGACTATAAAGATTGTATTTGTCACGTTCGTCACAGAGTATCCCATACGCCAAACTTGAAATTGAATCAGGCATTTAGTGCCACTTTACTCACTGTCCTTGCCCACCACCACAAATTATTTCCAACAAATTAATTTACTGGGCAGTAAGGAAAGGAAAATTGACTTACTCTACTGCATGGTAAGGTAGAGGAATTAGGCGGGCAGGTAAAGCTTTTGTTATAGAATAGAGGGGTGTCACTGATCATTGATTCGCCATGTGACTATTAAGCTTTGGCTTATTTAGTCACTGTAGTTCACAAAAGTCGAAAGGGAAAAATCTGAACAGGTGAAAAATAAATCTGTTATGGGAAACCATGAAATATTTGTTAGAATCACCTCACATGGCCATGAAATGTGGCACATGCCAAGAATGGATTTTTCAATTTTTTGGAAGGCTGGGACAGAAGAACCTATGAAAGAATAAAGCAGTGAAGTACTGGGAGGTGAGTGAGTGAGCAAAGGGAAAACACCTTGTGTGTTCAGTTTGCAATGCACTGAAAACTTTGTAAATGCTGCATTAACTGAAGCAGATGGACATTGTACAGCCAACATTTTGCAGTCACGAACTGAACCAAACTGCACTTCGGTCATGGGTGGTGATTTGGCGAAATGACATGGGCAGGGAGGGGGTTGATGAATGATGATCGGTGGAATACATATCTGCCTCGCTAAACAAATACAGTGAGTCAAGGGAGTAGAACAAAAATTTAAAAAATACCCCTGAACAATAGCTTTGATGATCATATATCCAAGTAAGCCAAGTAGGTGAGCAGCATGCCCGTCTCCAGAAGAGCTCCCTAGCTTATTCATCCAAGCAATCAAAATATTAATTCATCCTTTCTTTCTTCTATATTCACCCATTGCCACCATGATTTAAGATTTACTTTCTCTCATACATTCTTTCACCAACCCATTATCCATCCATTCAGTATCCACCATCTTTTCACCCATCCATCCCTTTCTTTACCCACTCACGTACCTTTTCTCCCACCCACGCATCTTTTCACTCATATACCATTTCACCCATCCTTTCTTTTAACCTTCCGTTCTTTAGCACTGCAGTGTCTTCTAACAACAATATCACTCTGGACATTTTTTGTTGGTTGACATTATTAAAAAAGCCAGGTAGTGAAGCCAACCAAAAACGATTCGTAATAGAGGGCAGAGCTATAGCCTATGATGATCATTATGACTCTGAGTCATTGAAGCACAATGAAGGTATGGAATAATGGTCAATGAAAGGCATATGGTGTTGGTTAGCAAATGCAATGGGACCTCATACTTTCTAGCCATGGTGCACTGTCATGGAAACTGCTAGTATACTGTGACATCATAACATTGGGAGTTGGGGGTGGTCCTTGACCATGCCACTCTCTCGTTAACTGTTAGAGCATGAGCAAGAAAAGAAAGGCTTCTCAACAAACATACATGGTGAATATTATTTATAACACCTGCTTCAATGGGCCTGCAATCTCCATAGTAGGCAGTAGAATACCTAAAATCTGTTCTTAGTCTTACAGTACTACAAACCATATAGGGGAGAGGAAAATATTACCAACAAAGCAGAAGATAAGTGAACTAGAGACCAGTACAGACTGGAAAAAGTCAACTTCCCCAAAAAACCATGAAATAAGGGAAAAAAAGATAATGGAGGGATAACAGAATAAAACAAAAATTGGATAGGGAGTTGGAAAAAGGGAGACAGTATAAAAAAGTAAACAAGGCAAAATTTAGAAGTAGCATCATTGGCAGAGGTAAACCAGCTAATCCATTGTGCTTTGCACGCATGGGTTCATATCCCATCCTCGTCACCATGTGAAAGGAAGATGGCAGGTAATGGTGTCAGAGTAACTGCATTTCTCACCAGCAACAAAAGGTTCCAGGCAGCAACTCCAGTCCTGGAACCCAGTACCAACATTCCAATACCCCAAGTTTCTACGCTAAGCCCACAACAATCATAAAACCCACCATAAAGGAAACAATAATAATAAATAATAGGACTTACTATGCTGAGCAGAGCCCTCAGCAGCTTCGCTGGTGGTCACTGGCCTCCTCCTCAGCTCTTCCTGGACCCGCCTCTGCACTGTCCCTCTTCTTGCGCTGGGGTGCTGGTGTAAGAAATAAACGATAAAAAAATAGATTAGTGGTACAATTAATCTCAAAAAAATTATTATGACAGGCAAATGCAGTCACATTGTACTTATCTAAAACAGATTGCCTACAATACTAGTATGGCGCCTATCGACTATCGTTGAGTTAGCCATACTAATCCTAAAATCCTTATTCCAAATTTTCTTAACAAAAACTACATCTGGAAGTAATGGATTGCAATGAATGATATTTGAATCTATTCTCATTTCTCAACCACCTTCATGGACCGACTCAGTCTCCCTTTTTTGCAGTGCATAGATGCATACAACTATACATCACTGTGAAATAGCTTGGGGCTGTACAAGCTGCATAAAGAAAGTCACAGAGAACGTTATCTGACTGATATCACTGATTCACTATGGTGACCAGAGGACATAAGTCTGCAATGGCTTCTTAATTAATCAGCCAAAGTGAACACTGATGAGTACGATTAGGTAGTGCCGAGCACCTGCCTAGCTGAAACTGGATCCCATAATAATAATATTCTTAACGTAAACTAAATGGAACATGCCTCTGAGTGTGAGCAGCATGCCATTCGGGAAGAAAATGTTAGCATTGCAGAAAACAAACACAACAAATAATTAATAGTCAATGAGTCCCAGAATCTTCATGCCGAGCAGATCCTGCTCCCAGTCTAGGATATCTGCCCAGCGGTGCGTCAGCTGCTGGACGGTGCACTGGACCTGGCTGGTGTACAACACACACCGGTGCACCCTCCTCCAGCGCAGCCAATGCTCCCACAGGGTTACCCACTGCCAGGCCTGCTGCCAACATAGAGGGGAGGTGGTGATAGAACCTCCACCTCACTGAAAATAGCCCGGGTCTGCACCCTTGGCAGCCCCACTGTCCACAGGGTTACGGGTGCTTGCATTGTAGGGGCCCTGGCGCCGGCGCTCCCCTGTTTGCCCTGCTCTACCATTGCACTGGGTGGGTGGGAGAAAAACAGGGGATGGAAGAAAGGAAGGAGGAAGGAAGGAATGAAGGAAGGAAGAAGGAAGGAAGGAAATACAAAAAGTAATGAAAAAGTAATGAAAAAATTGAAAAAAATGCAAAGACAAAAACACACACTAATATAATAAATAAAAATGAGGGATAGATTAATCAGGAGGGCAGAGGATTGAGAAGATTAACAGCAGATTCAAAAATAGGCCCAACACCATGAACAAAACCGAGAAAAGAAGATGGCCGCGCCCGTGTGAACTGTGTGGGCTGTTCATGTGCGATTTCCAATGCAAGGATGCACTCCACATTGCATTTGACGTAAAACACAATGCAAACGGGCAAGCTGGGCAAGCCGCCCGCTTGCTGAACTCTGCATAGTGCTACGGAGTTCGTGACCACTTGGCGCAGTTCCACCTAGCACGGCTCCGCAAACTCCACCCACGCCTTGGCGCAACCCCGAGTAGAACCGATGCATCGCCACTGATCGGACCTGTTGCAAAGATCAGCATTGCCTTTGCAGCCCACAGCCTCTTTGGAACCACTGCTGGGCAGTGCATCCTCAGCGCAGGCCCTCACATCCCTCGTTGATGGCAGCCTTGATGACTATGGCAGACTAAGCATCGCAGCCTCACAGCTTGCGGAATCAACGCATTGCCCTCCACTGCGCAACACATCCTCGATGCAGGGCTTCGCAAAAGACACACAAATCAAAACATTCACCCCCAGTCAAGAGATCTGGATTAAATCCATCATTCTTTTGCTCACCATGCCACCCCAGTTTAGACCTGGCCATATGCAAATCAGTCTTGACCCTTTGCCTCATGGTAACAGTCCTGACCGAACTGTCAAGCCAGGTCCTCCCTGGACCGGAAACAAGCATACTAGGACAGGTTTCAGGGTTTCACCCCCCATCAGCCAGGATAGCTTGAATCCAGTGGCACAGTGAGCCCGGGACCCAGGCCTGGGCATACTCAGCGCACTTAGAGCGAGAAAGCAAAATACACATAATTGATTGATGGAATGCAGAGCAAATCAAAACATTCGCCCCAGTCAAGAGATCTGGGTTAAATCAATCATTCTTTTGCTCACCATGCCACCCCAGTTTATACCTGGCCATATGCAAATCAGTCTTGACCCTGTGCCTCATGGGAACAGTCCAGACCGAACTGCCAAGCCAGGTCCTCCCTGGATCGGAAACAAGCATCACAAGCTTTCATCAACAGGATCCCCATCTGCAGAAACTCTGCAAGAAGAGGGGGGCTACATGCAGGAAAGAAGGCCACAAAGCTTGACCTTCAGATATCACGAGGATGCAATCCCAGCCTGAGGACTCTGAGGATGAGGATCCCAATGTGGAGGATCTGGATGAGGGTGTACTTGATTTGTGAATGTAGGATGGCCTGGCTGTGTGCCCTGAGCAGAAGCTCCCAGAGAAGGAAGGACCTCTACCTTCTGAGAGAGAGCCCATTGTGGGGGCAGGAGGTAGTTTGTCTTCTTAAGGCCTGTTCCCAAGGGAGCTGGAGGACAGGTACTTAGAAAGGAAGCTCAAGCTGTGGTTGGCCAAATTGAGATTAGAAGTAGAGGAAAAGAAGGCTGAGAGAGCTTGGCAGAAAAGAGAATGCTGCTGTAGCATGAGAGGAGCCTGAAAGAACTGGAAATTAAGCTAGACAGACCTCAGACACCAGCAGCAATCCTGGAAACTTACCTGTAGTGTCTGAAGAACAAGACAAGGAGGTCTGCATACCCAAGGACCTGGTACCCAACTATGTGGTGGGGGATGATATTGACAAAGGACTTGCTGCGTATGAGGTTGAGCTGCGGGGATGCACAAGGTGTCAGAGGAGCACTGGGGGTGGCTTGTGGAAGCATATGCCTGCAGTGGGGAGGGATACACTACTCACACTAGCAGTAGATGACCAGACCAAGTATGCCCCCATGAAAGCCATCCTTGTCACTAAATTTGGGCTGACCCCTGAGGAATACCACCAAACAAAAATGAATGTTATCATGCATATTATGTTGTGTTCTTACCTTTTTTAGTAATTTAGATACATAACTCTGTTGAACTATATTAGAATAGTATTGTCCTAAACTGAAATAAACCAGTTTTCAAACTTCACCATTACCTACTGTAAAGAAGAAGGAAAAAAATGTTATATATTGTGATGTATTACAGAAATTAAAATATTACACTTTTAAGAACACAACATAATTTTAGAATTACATAACATTTTCAGTTTCCCTTTTTTTGCTGTTCTCCGATTCTACTGAACTTCACCATACACAGTGATTTCAACGTAGTATCACCATACAACAGCGGGGGAAAAAAACAATCAACGAGATTGTGAAAAAACCCCAAATTACCGAAAAGTATTAATTCCAATATGTGTACCTATATGTTTACCTATCTACAGTTTCTAAATTATGACCAACTTGTACATTAAGGGGTCCATTGCGATGACTGGCGGATGCACCTACGCGATGCTGACGGTGGGAGAAAACGCCATTTACCACGCACCGGCAGCGGTCTTCACGCCCGCAATATTAGCATGTCTAGACAGAGCCATTTCCCGTCCGCTGCGGTGTGACGCCGACCGCCATCAAAGTGCGCCCGCCATCGCGGCGGAGTGAGCCAATGAGCAGTAACCGCTGTGCGGAATGACGTCCCGTCCACCGAACAAATCACGATGCCGGAAAAAGGGCAGCACACCGCGGCGGAGCAACCGTATAGCCAAAGACGGCGGAGACACCACAGAGGAGCAAGAAAATAGACACCCGGACCACACCGCAATGGATCCAGCTCTACACACCTTTCCAGTGCTGTATATGATCCACCACCTGCAAGTCATTGACCGGCGCGGACGCCGCCGCAGGTACGTACACACACAACTGTGCATGCAACACAATACACAAGTCAAGGCTTTGAAAACGGTGCATGTCCACACCAGACACCCCTGTGGGGACAGGCACACAGCCATCACTGCATCCACACATGTCCCACCTGTCACAAAACCCCTTCGCCACATCCTGGCTACCCATGTTCCGCGATTATGAACAAATGTCCCGGTGTCGTCCCCGCCGCGGTCAGTGTGCAGGAAAACATGCACACAACGCAGAGGCCAGTGCCAGCGCCAGCCATGGCCACTGTCCAAACACAAAACCCCCACTCAAAACACAACACACTAGCCCTCTCCCTGAATGTACATATCATGTGCCTGCCATGTGCCACTCCTGCACAACAACAACACAGGTGAATACACACCCTGCCCCACATCCCTAACAACTGCAGAGATAGCCACAGCAGGAGTTGTTGCACAGGAACACATACCACAGAAGGCCAGGCCCCAGCCAACACACACACCACAACAACACCACACACATGCCCAGAACACTGAGCTCCAGCACAAAATGTACACACACACACATATTGATGATAAAACAATCCACTGCACACACAGCCTACCAACTTACACAGACACACCCTAGCCTGCCTCACAGCCACATACACAGACCACATGCTAGTAGCAATGGAGGACAACATACATGAAAGCTAAAGTGATGTGCCCACAAAGGGAAGGACAAGGACACACAACTATCAAGCATGTGTACATCACATGCAAGACAACAGACCTCTGAGAACACCCACAGCCCATCAAATCACACATGGCTGCCACAGTGAGTCAACCCAAAACACAAGCACCTCAATTCAACAACTCAGGGAGACAGCAAGGCCACCCATGTCAAGGCACAGGGATGAGAGGAAGGCCATGAAGTCAAATACTGAACAGACACACATAGGTATGCAATTACCTGACAAGAGCATCTCTGCACCACAACACACAGGCCCCATTCACACACTCCATGATTGAGAAGCACAAGTAGGATACGTCACACATCCCCCTCTCACATCAGCAGCACACAACACTCCCATGTGCACCAAATCACAATTGCAGGGCACAACAAGTACACATACACGCACACCACTCCAGGGTGACACATGGGTGTAGTTGACAATGCAGGTGCACACACATCAAGAGTCACCACAAAGTCACCCCCTTCACACCACACACTTCTCCACCACCAAAGTGTACACTTTGGAAGTAAGGCATGGGACCAGGATTACTGACCACCACAAGAGGACCGTACACATACACTGCTGGGCACACAGTAAGTACGCTCACACAGACACCATGACCCGTGCCAACCTGCATGAAAGCCTGTGCATAAACTCCCACCCTGTGCTGACATTGCCTCCAAACATGACATGTCTACACCATAGACAACATGGACAAAGAAGGATGATGACAACAAGAACATTTTCAAAAACCACCTTCACTGCACCCACAAGTATAAGAGTCAGGAAGAATTGAAGAACCTGTCACCCCTGCAAAAACATGGAAACGTGAGACAACCCATTGCCAATGTTGAAGTGCCATACTGAGCATGTGACGCAGTAAACCATGCACACACAGAAACAGTTTTATTGAGAAATTACACTAACAGAACTGACAACAGGAACAACTGTCTTTATTCACACTTGTGCATAGATAGATAACAAATGTGGGCAACTGCAGGGCCAGTGGCCACTACAATGTACAGAGTAGTCACATCAGAAGCTGCACAGGCAGGGGGCAAACAGTAGTGAGCAACAAGGCCAGCGGCCAGTCCAATGTGCAGGTGAAGCCCATGAGAAGCTGCACAGGCAGGGTGCAAACAGCAGTGAACCACAAGGCAAGTACAATGTGCAGAGTAGTCACATCAGAAGCTGCACAGGCAGGGGGCAAATAGTAGTGATCAACAAGGCAAGTACAATGTGCAGAGTAGTCACATCAGAAGCTGCACATGCAGGGGGCAAACAGTAGTGAGCAACAAGGCCAGTGGCCAGTCCAATGTGCAGGTCAAGTCCATGAGAAGCTGCACAGGCAGGGTGCAAACAGCAGTGAACCACAAGGCAAGTACAATGTGCAGAGTAGTCACATCAGAAGCTGCACAGGCAAGGGGCACACAGCAGTGATCAACAAGGCAAGTACAATGTGCAGATGAAGTCCATGAGAAGCTGCACAGGCAGGGGGCAAACAGCAGTGAACAACAAGGCCAGTGGCCACGACACAGTGCAGGTGAGGTACATGAGAAGCTGCACAGGCAAGGGGCAAACAGCAGTGAACAGCAAGGCCAGTGGCCAGTCCAAAGTGCAGGTGAGGTACATGAGATCCTGCACAGGCAAGGGGCAAACAGCAGTGAACAGCAAGGCCAGTGGCCAGTCCAAAGTGCAGGTGAGGTACATGAGAAGCTGCACAGGCAAGGGGCAAACAGCAGTGAACAGCAAGGCCAGTGGCCAGTCCAAAGTGCAGGTGAGGTACATGAGATCCTGCACAGGCAAGGGGCAAACAGCAGTGAACAGCAAGGCCAGTGGCCAGTCCAAAGTGCAGGTGAGGTACATGAGATCCTGCACAGGCAAGGGGCAAACAGCAGTGAACAACAAGGCCAGTGGCCAGTCCAAAGTGCAGGTGAGGTACATGAGATCCTGCACAGGCAGGGGGCAAACAGCAGTGAACAACAAGGCCAGTGGCCAGGACACAGTGCAGGTGAGGTACATGAGAAGCTGCACAGGCAAGGGGCAAACAGCAGTAAACAGCAAGGCCAGTGGCCAGTCCAAAGTGCAGGTGAGGTACATGAGATCCTGCACAGGCAAGGGGCAAACAGCAGTGATCAACAAGGCAAGTACAATGTGCAGATGAAGTCCATGAGAAGCTGCACAGGCAGGGGGCAAACAGCAGTGAACAACAAGGCCAGTGGCCACGACACAGTGCAGGTGAGGTACATGAGAAGCTGCACAGGCAAGGGGCAAACAGCACTGAACAGCAAGGCCAGTGGCCAGTCCAAAGTGCAGGTGAGGTACATGAGATCCTGCACAGGCAAGGGGCAAACCGCAGTGAACAGCAAGGCCAGTGGCCAGTCCAAAGTGCAGGTGAGGTACATGAGATCCTGCACAGGCAAGGGGCAAACAGCAGTGAACAACAAGGCCAGTGGCCAGTCCAAAGTGCAGGTGAGGTACATGAGATCCTGCACAGGCAGGGGGCAAACAGCAGTGAACAACAAGGCCAGTGGCCAGGACACAGTGCAGGTGAGGTACATGAGAAGCTGAACAGGCAAGGGGCAAACAGCAGTAAACAGCAAGGCCAGTGGCCAGTCCAAAGTGCAGGTGAGGTACATGAGATCCTGCACAGGCAAGGGGCAAACAGCAGTGATCAACAAGGCACGTACAATGTGCAGATGAAGTCCATGAGATCCTGCACAGGCAGGGGGCAAACAGCAGTGAACAACAAGGCCAGTGGCCAGGACACAGTGCAGGTGAGGTACATGAGAAGCTGAACAGGCAAGGGGCAAACAGCAGTAAACAGCAAGGCCAGTGGCCAGTCCAAAGTGCAGGTGAGGTACATGAGATCCTGCACAGGCAAGGGGCAAACAGCAGTGAACAACAAGGCAAGTACAATGTGCAGAGTAGTTACATCAGAAGCTGCACAGGGAATGTGTGCGACAATACCATGCCATGCTCAGCAACAGAGTCATGGGGATAACAATGGGCATCACAGACACCGCTGTGGACAGACAGGTGTGTGAGGGTGACTACCACTCAGATGTGGCTGTCTGTCGGACTTGGAGGTGACTGTGTGTCACGGTCAGTAGGAGGACTGCCCCGGGGAGTGTGAGGAACATCTGTGGAAGAGACATCTCTGGCTGGGAAGCTGGAGGGCTGCTTGGACCAGGTGGGGTGGTGGCACGGGGAGGTGGACTCATGCCCTGGTGAGACAGTGTGTGCAGGAGATTGTGGAGGGGTGCCTTTCCACTTCTTGGGGATCCTGAAAGGCTTCCCTGTCTGGGGACTAATGTGAACTGGCGTGGACACAACAGGTAACCCCACCACCAAACCTGCTCCTGGTGCTGACTCTGGGCCCCCCTCTGGGGACATGCTGGATCCAGCTGTGCGCTTCCCTTGGGCTTGCTTCCGCCCTTCCAAACCCTGTCTACCATGTTTAGCCCCTACAGTGCCCCCTTGTGCCTGCTTCACAGGGCTTGGGATGGGAGTGGAGGTTGTGGGTGGATCAGCCATAGGGCCCTCATCCAGTGTAAGCCTTGCAGGTAACACCTCCTCAGTGGGCAGGGAAACTGTCTTCTTTGCTTTGCGAGTGGTCCTTGGGACAGGAGAGTCCTTGGCGGGGGATGACTCTGAGGCCTGTGACCCTGAGGCCTGTTTCTTGGCCCTCTGGCTCTTGGTGTTGCCTGACGGGATTTTATCTCTGTGCTCTGGGGTGGTCTTAGTTTTCTGTGGGGATGGTGTCTGCGGCCTGGACCGTTTGGGCTGTTGCTGCTGCTGTGTGCTGCTGTGTGCTGTATCTGGACTTTGGGGTCTCTTGAGCATTGTCACTGTCATCAGAGGTGCACACTGACAGGACGGTGGACAAAGGGACAGGAGCTGCTCCCTGAGAATGTGCCTGTTGCAGGGCTGCTGTCACTGTTGAGGACAATGACTGCACAGTCCGGTGTAGCCCACCCACATCCGAATGTATGCCCTCCATGAAAGCTATCACCTGGCCCAACTTTTTATCGTGGTTTAGGAAGGCATTGAGGAGAGCTGTCTGCCCCACACACAGCTGGCGCAATTGCTCTACTGACTCAGTACTAAGGGCTGCAGGGCTGACATGGGCCGGGGCAGCATTGCCTTGGGTGAAGGACACTCTTCCCTTTCGACTTGTTCGAACACGGGCAGCACCAGTGGAAGTAGATAGGAGGCTGGGCAGTGGACGCTGTGTGGCGGAAGAGGAGGCAGAGTCTCCGTTCCCTGTGGCCCCCAACATGGATGCGTCACCGCTGGCGTCAGATGACGTAGAGCTTTGCGTCTCGGGTTGTGATTCCTCCAGCAGACTCCTTTCCCCCTCCTCGGCGCTGGTCACATCTGTCACTCTGCTCCGGTGCGGCTGTTGCACTGGATGCCTCACCACTGGTGTCCGTCCCCTGTCCCTCAACGCACACGGGAGATGCTACATGGGAGAGAGAAGTAGTGTTAGTGGAGTGGCACCAACTGAAGTAACATGTGCAAGTAAATCACCATTCAAGAAGATGTGTTATCCACATTGCACATCACCCTGACTAAATATACATTGCCACCTCAATTATCAACCCATCAGTGCATGTAAAGAACAAATCCAGCCATAAGTGATCCCGGTGAATCACACAGCACACCATCCTGCCTGTGGCCCACTTCAGACACAGGCACAAAAATCTCTCTGACACACAGGGTGCTGAGGATGGCAAGGATGAACACCACAACATGGTGTCAATTACGTACATGGATGGAGCAGTAGGGGAGCACACACACACAGACCACAACATAATAGCCCACAATGGCCATTAGCGCATGCCAGCCACCATGTTGCTTGCACGGGCACAAGTACTGTAGCACATTGTCCTCAGAAGTTGTAGCAGCTGAAATCTGCTGTCAGGCATTGCACGCATTGATTCAAACACACTCAGATTAGGCACACTGCCGTCAACATCAATATGAATTCCCACAGTACCCCACTGCACAAGGTACCTGAATGCCACAGCTTTGAATGCAATGGCAATGCACATTGCGCAGATCACATCAGTGAGTACAGGTGGGACAAATGCATGTCAGATGCACCCAGCACAGACGCCACTTACAATCCACTGCATCACACTACCCACTTCACATAGCTCAGAGTTTGTCCAATCTGTGGACACATGCAGCCACTCCCTGCCAAAGCCACCCGTCAACAAATACTCACCCCTAGCTTGCTGCTGATGCTCCTTCAATTGTGCATCCAACTCAAGCTGTGTTACGCCCAAGATGCGGGCCATTACTGGTGTCATGGTGCGACGGGCCAACCTGCCGCTCCGAGGGAGTAGCCCCAGCGTCATCTCGGCCACGTTCTTGCTCAGCCGGCAGATGTCGTCCCACCTTTTATGACAGTGGCTGCGCCGTCGGTTTGACACACCCAGATCACGCACCTTGGAGGCAATGGCCCTCCACACGGCTTCACGCTGGTGGACTTTCAGCTGCAGGCATGGGAGACAAGAGGGGTAATACATCAGTGACACAGTGTATACTACCAAAATCTCTCAAAACAGTGGCATGATACTCACTCATCCCAAATCAACAGATATGTGTAACAGAGCCAAGAATGCATGGCACATGGTACAACGGCATTGGAGAACCACACGTGAATCCATGAAGGTGGGAGGGTGGACACAGTACCTCTACATCCCATTCACATGCAGGATGCCAGCACATCAAGCAATGTGTAGTCTGCCCACATCTACTGTCCGCTGTTAGCTAGAGCAACACATAGATTAGATAGCAACACATGGTTGTTGGTGGACTCACTGTGTCCAACACTGCGCAGCCCCCAATGTCCTAGCCCTGTGAATGGCTCACTGTGTCATGGAGCTCACATACAGTGACATCAACTCTCATACACACACCCTTGTCACAAGGCTTGTCGTGTGCAATCTACAGGGCTGAGATGGCTCTTTGATGAAGATGTGTGAACAAAAGACACATGGAACACACTGTACATGCAGTGATGTGTACTTGTGGGAATTGGGCGGCGACTGTGCAGGCCAGGTGGGCTGACACAGAGGGACATTTGGGACCCACACAGCCATTCACACAAGCAATCACTGGCCTGACTCCTGCATTACCAATTTGCTGATTCACTGTATGGCTGACAGGACAATACATGTCCCTCAAATCTGGATGGGCATGCAGGGAAACGTGTGAAAGAGGCTACAGAGCCCTTCCCCCTGGAGAAAACATGCTAGGCGGCGGTGCATGTCAGAGACCCACACTCACTGACATACTGCAGCACCTCCACCTCACATGTGCCCCCCTGCACTCTCACTCACACTGTTGGAGACTCACCACGACATTAAGGGCACCATAGAGCCTTGGGTAATGTGCAAGCACCCCGTCCACCAGGACCTCCAGCTCCTCGCTGGTGAAGGGACTGGCCCGGATCTTCTGTGTCCTCGACATCACTGTGGACAGGTGGCAGCAGCAGCAGGTGGAGTTCAGGGGTGGCAGGCAGCAGTCCCTGGAGACTGCAGCAGCAGGTGGAGGGTGGCAGGCAGCAGTCCCTGGAGGCAGCAGCAGCAGGTGGAGGGTGGCAGGCAGCAGTCCCTGGAGGCAGCAGCAGCAGGTGGAGGGTGGCAGGCAGCAGTCCCTGGAGGCAGCAGCAGCAGGTGGAGGGTGGCAGGCAGAAGTCCCTGGTAGCAGTGGAAATGTGGGGCACCCTCCCACACATATATAGGCCCCTGGGGCTGTGTCAGTGGTCCCACGCCGCTGCAATTGGTGTACCAGGTCTGCTATTTTTAAAATCATCCAATGTCCGCATCCGCGGTGGCGGTGCATGCCTACCGCGATTTTCAAAGCCATATGAAGCAACTGCTACTGTGCGTCCCATTGGCTGCAAGGGCATGGACCTTGGCGATGACACACCGCAGGGGCCAGGCACGCACTACCGCGGTGGTGCATCTTTTGAATGCTTCCAATGACCGGCTACGCGGTTCCGGAACACGCCTACCGCTATCTTCAAAATTGCATCAGGCTACCGCGACGGTGCTTCCCATTGGCTGCCAGGGCATGGTCCATGGCGGTGACAGTCCGCAGGGGCCAGGCGGTAGGCACCGCCAGATGGGTGCCATACAGTGCCTGTGGTGACTGTGAGCTGGGTAGCGGTGCATGCCAACTGCCATATACACATGTAGATATGGCTGAGACTACCGCGATCGTGTCTGGGGTATTGGCAGTGACAGTCCGCAGGGGCCAGGCGGTAGGCACCACCAGATGGGTGCCATACAGTGCCTGTGGTGACCGTGAGCTGGGTAGCGGTGCATGCCAACCACCATATATACATGTAGATATGGCTGAGACTACTGCAATCGTGTCTGGGGTATTGGCGGACACAGTCCCCAGGGGCCAGGCGGTAGGCACCGCCAGATGGGTGTCATACAGTGCCTGTAGTGACCGTCCGTGGACTTGCAGAGCAGGTTTGCTGCACATATGGAGTCATCCATCTCTATCCATAGCCCAACATGAACAGTGCCCAGTTTCTCCAACATTGAAGGACCCTCATGAGGCCAACATAACGAATGGGACATTTAACTCCATGTCACCTACACATGCCATATATGTGTATGTGATAAATTGCATTGACACATACACATGTCACATGTGATGTGTAAGGGCATGTAGACTGTACAGTTTTTGTGTTGCATAGCATATGTAGCTAATGGTCAATGTGTGTAGGTGCAATATAACGCACAATGCTGTCTCATTGTGTGAACTAGGGGCATCATTGACTGTCACATTGTCTACTGCACATGCACACACGTGTTCACCACGCTCAGCCTGTGGTCAGTGTGTACTTGATGTGTGCCATGTGCAACCTGTGTTGGGAGGTGTATCATGGACAGCAGCACGGTGTGCTAGGGTAGTATTGTAGTTTGACACATATGCTGGGGGTAATACTCACAGGTGTGCGCACACATGTGGTGCCATATCCCACTGTGCATGCCAATGAGCAGGAGGTGTGCACATATCATTGCTGCGGGTAAGGGGATAAGTGTACGTGTAGTGTGCCTAATGTGTACCGACTTGTGCAGTGCTCTGTTGGTTGATGGTGCAGTCTGTAACATTTGGCAATGTGTCTGTAGAAATGTGAAATGTCCTGTACATCTCATGGTGTGTTTCATTGACATATGTGCACTTTCATCTGACCTAGGAGGAGGCCCAATATCCATTTTCCATTCACAGTGCTGGCTGACATGGAGAATGAAGAGATCATCCGCAAATTCAGGCTGGATAGACTTTCCCTACAAAACCTATGTGCCATGTTGGAGCCCCACCTGCAGCCACATCGCACATATCCAACAGCTTTCACTGCGACTTCAAAGGTGATGGCGTGCCTGCATTTCTTTGCGACAGGCTCATTCCAGCACACAGTAGCAAGCGCAGGTGGGATGTCACAACCGATGTTCAGCATGGTGCTGAGGGATGTACTGTCAGCTATGATGAACTACAAGGACAGATACATTCAATTCCCCAGGGGGCCAGAGTTGGTGGCTGTGAAGGGAGATTTTTATGCCCTTGGACACATCACCCATGTTGTTGGTGCCATTGATTGCACACATGTTGGGCTTGTGCCACCACAGGCACGTGAGCAAGTTTACAGAAATCGGAAGCATTACCACTCAGTAAATGTTCAAGTGGTGTGCCGGGCGGACATGATCATCTCCCACGTGTGTGCCAGGTATCCCGGGTCAGCCCATGATTCGCACATCATGCGCAGCAGCATCGTCCCGCAGCTGATGGCCAATCTGCTTCCTGAGCATGCATGGCTTGTGGGTGAGTATGCATAGTGGAGTAGCATGGTGTGTGTGTGACATGCTATCCTGTGGCATTGTGGAACATCAAGGTTAATCTGTGTTTCTCACACCCAGGTGACTCTGCATATCCTAACCGTCCATGGTTGCTGAGCCCACTGTGGAATCCTGTGACAGCAGCTGATGTGCGATATAATGATGCCCATGGGAGGACACGGCGTGTAATAGAGCGTACATTTGGTCTCCTAAAGTCACGATTTCGCTGCCTGGACCGTACCGGCGGTGCCCTGATGTACTCGCCAAGAAAGGTGTGTCAGATAGTCGTGGCATGCTGCATGCTCCACAACCTGGCCATTCGCAAGGCAATACCCCTGATCCTGGATGATGATGAGCAGCCAAGGCCCCCGCCTGCAAACCAACCCGGGTCCAGTGACGAGGACAGTGGAGAGGAGGAAGTTGTCGACATGCGTCAACAGCTCATCAACCGCTACTTCACTTGAAGGTGAGTGACGATGTAGGAGGGACACATGGTCTGGTGTTGCAGTTGCTGTGAGGGTGTATGTGAGCTTGGTGACTGTAGCCTTGTGTTCACTCCTTGCTGGTTGGCAATGTTTGTGGGATAGGGTAGTTTGACACAGATACAGGATGTCTCCATGACGACTGTTGCTCTGTGTAATGTGTGAAGATTGGAGTACCTTGTTGACAAGTGTTGTGTGATGTGTGTGATGCCACACCAAAACAAGTGACTCTTGTTCTAATGTTTTTCCTAGGTCCCTTCAGCCTCTCCTTGCCTACCTACATTCCATTTCCCTGGGACATTTACATCACGGTGAAGGTTGCAAATCCTGTATTAAAGATGGAGCAGACACAACAACATGTGTGTAAGGTGTATTTATTTACAATTGTGACATGTGAGGGTCGAGAAAATGTACATGGGGGAATTTGAAGAAATGAGTTGACGGTCATGGTAGATGAGATAATTGAGTAGTCACCACAGTGATGTGGAGACCCAGTCCAACAGACAGATGCCATTCACATGGCAGTGTGGGGAAGGATAGTCCAAAAGGTAAATGCAGTGGTGCAGTGGTCTGCCATCATGGCTGGCTCCGGGACTTGCCTTTGGCAGGTGCTTTGGCACGTGATGCCTCCTGGCCTTTCCTTGGACGGACCCTTTGCGCTTGACTGGAGGGGCCTGTGCTGCAGGGGCAGTGGTGTCTGAGGACTCACCCCCTCTGTGGACGCAGGGGAGGATGATGAACTGTCATCCTGCTGCCCATCAGGGGGAGGCGGAGGTGTTGAATGTTGCGCTGGCCTGTCCCTCAGAACCGCCACTAGCTGCCCCAAGAGGTCCACAATTTGTCCCATGCGGGTGTCCATGGACCTCATCAGCAGGAGGGGCTCCCGAGAATCTTCCTCAGACCGACCCATTCGTCCCTGGGCCTGTTCATATGCCCCAAGGACTCTGTTGATGTAGGACAGGGCTTCCGTCCCAGGCTCAGTTCCCCTCTGCATGACCCTGCCCCTGCCACCTACACTGCTGCCACGGGCCTGTTGGCTCCCCACATTGCTCCGCTGCATCCTCTCCCTGGCCTCCTCAGTAGATGTCGTGGGGTGCTCATCACCTGGGGCAGGGAGGGTGTTGCGGGCAGCTGTGGTGCTGGTGGTGGTGGTGGTGGTAGTGGTTGCCACACAGGCTGTGACAACAGCTGTCTGGGAAAGGTCATGGGTTGCAGCAGATGTGGTTGTGGGGACAATGGGTGCCTGGGCCTGGTTGCGGCCTGCCACAACAGATGTGCTGGCTTGGGGCTCCTCATCCAAGGAATCCAGGGAGTCTTCATCCAGTAGTCTCTGTTCCGGGGTGGGGGACTGGCTCTGCAGGTTGGTGGTGTCGTCCTCTGCAGTGAGTTCTTGGTCACCTGTGGGTCAGATGAGAAATGGTCATTGTGTTGCAACCAGAAAAGCTTCTGTTCGCACTGTTACATCAACTGTTTGTACATCCAGCAGTTGTTCACTGATCTAATTTGCAGTTACCGACATACAGTGATGCTTTACAAGCTGTTGAGGTACATGCATTACTCGTCCATATTGGGAGTTGGCAAGACATGACATGCACAATTTACATTTTTTACATTAACGGGTTCATGTTGGCATCTAGTGAGTGTTTAATCATATGTGATCCTGTTACGCATGTATGTCACTTGTTGTGCCCTTGCAGCCGTTTTCTCTGCACATTGGGGGAATATTGTAGTTACATCCATACCTTTGGCATGTGGTGTACATATCTGTATTTGCACTTCCAGCCATGCTTTCTTTGCTTTCATTTGGTCCTTGCTGGTCTGGACCCCTGCCATTTTCAGATGGCATGCAGTGGTGTGCAGGGTTGTGCACTGAGTTACATCTACATGTGGATCTGAATGTCACACTTTGGTTGCTGTCATGGTTTCATTTGCTTAGGTGTGTGCACACTTTAGTGGCCAATGCTATCTGGGTGTGCAGTTGTGCAATGTGAGGCCTGGTGTCCTATGCCGCCATGCTTGTCGTGAGGCATATCTGGCTGCATGTAGTGGCTGGTGATATGTTCTGTTTGCTGTTTTGTGCTTGTATTTGTAAGACCTCTGTGTGTGTGTGTGTGTGTGTGTGTGTGTGTGTGTGTGTGTGTGTGTGTGTGTGTGAGGAGGCTTCCATCTTGATCCAGTGTGGGACAAGTCAGCATGATATGTCTACCTACCAGTGATTTGGAAGTGGACATTGCAATGACTGACACATGCATCTTAGTGCGAGGGTGCTATCAGTCTTGGGGGCTGGAGCTCATGTGGGCTTGTGTGAGTTGTTGTGCAAGCTTCCCACCCCCACACACCCCGACCTGTGAGATGCGGTTAGCTACCTGTTAGTTGAGTGGGTGGCATACAATGCCTGCCGCATGATTCTGATTGGGGGTGGAGTGGCCCATCCTACTCAGGGGTGGGACAGCATGCATAGTGGGATTTGTGGGACAATTTGCCAACACCACAACACTGTCTCTGTGTGAAGATGGCTACCTAACGGTTGAGGTGAAGGTGAGCAATGACATGGCTATGTGACTTAAGAGTCATTCTTGGGAGGAACGTGCCTGTGGTGAGCAGAAGGTGTGTGTGGGTTTCAGTACCCAAAGTTTTCACATCACATTAGGGCATGGGGTGTGGCCCCACCATCACTGTTGTCCCAACTATCTGGGTGTGGGGTTCACTCCCCCAACGTTTGCAGGCAAAATAGGGCATGGGGTATAGGCTCCTATCACTGTGGTGACATACAGCAGGTTGAACATCTCACCCAGCAAACATTTCCACACTATCATGGTTTTCATGGGATTTGTGGACCTGAGAACATGATCAAAGTACTGGTGATGCAGTTGTTCCGGGGCATCCATACACTTGCATGTTGTCATCAACAGTGGTGTGTTTGTAAGATACAGTCTTCCATGTGCAGACAATGTGTGCTTTTGGGGCCAGACTATACCAGCACTGTTCAGACAGACAGTGTGAGATGTGACCATTGTCAATGCATACACACATTGCTGGTCCCAAGCAGACACATTTGTGCATTTTCGTCAGACAAGGTACTCTTGTTATGCAATTCAGTGCAGCACTGTGGCAGCTGGGTCTGTTGCAAGTCAGTTGGGATGTGCATAGTTTAGCAGTGTGAATCCCAGGTCCAGTGGAGTTTTTTGGTAATCTGCACTTCCACTGTTTACATTGCAACACTGTGGTATGACATGGGTGATTAGCACTTTGACAACCAACCTGCCAGACACTGCTGCAGGGAAGCATGATAGGTGTTAGTGTTGCAGTGTGTGATGCCTGGCACAGTAGACACAATGTGGGAAATTTTTGCAGTGAGACTTGTGCATGCTGAGTACAATACGACTGTTTAGCATAATTTGTGTAGGTGACTGTGGACAAAGTGGTATGGTGTGATGTTTGGGGGAACAAATGTAACATGCCTATGAGTGGGACAAGTGCTCCATCATGCTGATCTGTTGAAGAAGTGGGCCTGTTGTGGGTTATACTGCAGTGTCACCAATTCCACACACCACTCCCAGTTGAAATGGTTACCTACCAGTAAGTTTGAGGAGTCACATTCAATATCTGCCACATGGTTGTGGTTGTGGGGAGTGCTCCATTTTACGCATCTGTAGGACAAGGGGGCCTGGTGGGAGATGTAGTGCAGACTTCCAAACCACACACACACCTCCCTGTGAGGATGGCTACCTACCTGTTAGGTTAAGGTGAGCAATGCAATGGCTACCACATGGGGGGGGGGTTCAGGGCTCCATCTTGCGCATCTGTAGGACAAGGGGGCCTGGTGGGAGTTGTAATGCAGACTTCCAAAGCACACACACACCTCCCTCTGAGGATGGCTACCTACCTGTTAGGTTAAGGTGAGCAATGCAATGGCTGCCACATGGGGGGGGGGGTTCAGGGCTCCATCTTGCGCATCTGTAGGACAAGGGGGCCTGGTGGGAGTTGTAGTGCAGACTTCCAAACCACACACACACCTCGCTGTGAGGATGGCTACCTACCTGTTAGGTTAAGGTGAGCAATGCAATGGCTGCCACATGGGGGGGGGTCAGGGCTCCATCTTGCACATCTGTAGGACAAGGGGGCCTGGTGGGAGTTGTATTGCAGACTTCCAAACCCCACACACACCTCCCTCTGAGGATGGCTACCTACCTGTTGGGTTAAGGTGAGCAATGCAATGGCTGCCACATGGGGGGGTTCAGGGCTCCATCTTGCGCATCTGTAGGACAAGGGGGCCTGGTGGGAGTTGTAGTGCAGACTTCCAGAGCACACACACACACCTCCCTGTGAGGATGGCTACCTATCTGTTAGGTTAAGGTGAGCAATGCAATGGCTGCCACATGGGGGGGGGGCAGGGCTCCATCTTGCGCATCTGTAGGACAAGGGGGCCTGGTGGGAGTTGTAGTGCTGGCAGCATGTAAACATGTACCCATGGTGATGTTTGTAGCTACCTTTGAGGTGAACCTGAGGGACTGTTGGATTAATGTGTGAGAGATGTGTTGGTGATAGTGTGGTGCTCATGACTGCATTTGTACCTGGGAGATATAGCTTAGTAGTGGTGCAAGACAGTACATGTCAGTGTGATGTTAGGCATTATTTTGTACTTACCAGCCTCCACTCCCCCGGGTATCCCTGTGAGACTCTCTGGATGCAGTATGCCAAGCACCTTCTCCTCCCATTCGGTGAATGTCTTGAGTGGAACGGGAGGGCAACTGCCTGTCCTGTTAGCCAGCTCATGGTTCTTGGCTCTCTTTTTCTTGACCACTGCCTTCAGATCATGCCAGCGCCTCATAATTTCATTTCTATTGCGTGGCACGGTCCCTACTGCATTTACCTTATCTACTATCCTTCTCCACATTAGCGTTCTTGTGGCTACTGGTGTCTGTTGTACCAGGTTACCAAACAATTGGGGTTCTACCCTGATTATCTCATCTACCGGGACCCTCAACTCACTGTCAGTGAATTTGGGCATTTTCTGTGGTGACATGGTGTGTGATGTGCCAAGGTGTTTGAGGTGCAAGTGTTGAGGTGGTGGTGGTGGTGGTGGTGATGTGTATGGTGTGTGATGTGCAAAGGGGTTAGAGGTGCAGGTGTAGAAGTGGTGGTGGTGGTGGTGATGTGTGTGTGTGTTGTGCAGATTTGCCTCTCCTGTCAGCTGTGGTGTATGTCCCTTCAGTTCTGGAGTTTTGCAAAGGATTGTGGTCTGGTAGGGGTCTGGATTTATACTGGGCTATGTGGGCATGTCAGGATGGGGTATTGGTTGCAGGTGTGGTGTGTGTGTCGTCCTGGGATTTGTAGTTTTTGAGTTGACCATGGGGGTGTGTCTTTGGGCTGTGTTAGGTGTTTTTGGGTGCATGACTTGTTTGCTTGATGCACTTTGTGGGCACGTTGTGTGTATTTTTTCCGACCGCCATTTCTTTCACGGAGCGTACGCAGCTGTGGCTAAGCTACGGCGCTTCCGCAGGCTCTCTCATTCCTCACTATTGTCGACCGCGGCGGTCGTAAACAGCGCTCTGCACCGCAGTCATGTCAGGGATATCATCATTTCCATGGCGGTGTCTCTGCTGTGGTTGCAGTGGTTTGTGCTGTTTCCGCAGCGATTCCGAATGCCGCGGACGGGTTTCGGGCTTCTCCGCACGGGACAGGCGGTTTCTCGGGTCTCCTTTCCGCCGCGGTTGGATTTTTACCGCCGAGGATCCTAATCTAGCCGTCGGTTTTCCCGCGGTAGCGGCGGGCGGTGAGTTTCCGCTACCATGGAGGTCGGGTAGCTTTTCCGACCACCATCGTAATGACCCCCTAAGTCTTTTATTACTCTCAAGTACATTTGCTAAAATGTATACTCTCATTTACATCCGGTACAATATAGACAACAAATATATAAACTATTGCTTTTAAACACAATTTTCCAAATGCAATATCAATTAGCACAAATAATAACTCAAACACTAATTATAAGTAGTAATTGTTTCAATCCTGTCCACTTTCTGTTCACATCTTCCCAATAGGCCGAATAATGTATTTAAAACTTTTGCTTGGTAAAAATACAATATAAATGTTAATTCATGTTGACATCTTCCCAATAGGCCGAATAATGTATTCAAAACTTTGGCTTTGAAAATATCAAATATGAATTTTGTAAATCAAAAGGCAACCTAGATTTGATTTGCAAGTGGGCATCATTGCAATGTGTCCATCCTTTATTACACTTTACATACACTGTATAGTGTCCAGATTTTGTAGTAGGGCCATCATGGAAAATAATATCCACTGCTATAAAAGTTCTTCCTGAAATAGATATTTCGCAACAAAACTTTTTATTTTGGTCTCCAATTTTGTTTCATTTGCTCTACAACGTTGAAACATTAAAATGAGATATTTTCCAGATCTTTCTACATGTAATGTAGACAACATCTCTGATCTACAATGTGAACATTTCATGTCCTGATTGGCTGTTTTAATCAATTTGTTAAAAGGTACTGATTCACAGTCTGGTATTGTCAAATATATGAATCGTTCTGATCCTATTTCAGTGGTAGAAGTAAATGAACACTCTTCACATTTATGATCCCGTCTGTAACTTAGTCCAAATAAGTTTACAATCTGAATTCCCTTATGTTCTAACACTCCAAGCATAAGCAGTTGGAAATTCTAGTGCATCTTGTTGTACATTAAGAGTAAATGTTAATGAACCAGTACATATATCCAAAAGATGACGAACTCCAGAAGCAGTATGAATTTTAGTTCTGTCAGTTACCAACTGTTAAAATACATGATGTAATAAAGAACAAAATCTTTTTTCATGATTTCCCGTAATTTCACAATGAAGCTCTTCCAGATAAAACACAACATTCAGAATCACATTAGCATAGCAGTTGATACCTGAACTATTTTCCAACTGATATCCTACAATCTCATCAACAGTTTCCACTGTCTTTTTCTTTACGCCTTCAAGTTTCTGTTAATTTCTTTTCTTTTATTGAACCTCAATTCCATCTTTGGTATATTCCCGTTTTGGACAGACTATACGTTTCTCATATATGGGGTATTCACCTAAATCAGGAGCATAAAGTCTTCTTAAACGATTATATTCTCTTGTCATCAAAATCTATCAAATACAAACCAGACCATGTTCTTACTTGAGATAATGCAACATATGCCATTCCCTCTTTGAACACTGTACTTCCAATATTTACAAAAGCGCTGTCTATACTTAAACCTTGAGACTTATGAATAGTTACTGCACATGCTAAAGACAGAGGAAACTGTTTTCTGTGAACGTACAAGTCTTTTACAAGCAAAAACATACAACACAACGCCCAATCTGTGTTACCTCTTTAATCTGATCAAATTTTATCTTTAAAAATTCTATTCCATCTCTGTTCTGAAATTTTACAAACTCAACAACTTTTTCCATTGCTCCATTTACTAAACCTTGTTCTACATTCAAATTACGCCATAAAATTACCCAACAGTTTATACATACATGTAAAGTGTTTTCTAAGCCTGCTGTTTGAGATACAGACTTCTCCAAAGAATGCAATTTAGACTGTAGTTTGTCTGTAAGAAGAATAGCCACTCCTGGTGTTCAATTCTATCAATAGCTTTCATTTCAACTATTTCCTGTTTTTACAGTTTCAAAAGTTCTTGATTAAATGTAAAACACTCTTGAAGTGTAGGCATTAGGCAAACTATGGACTTGTTTTCTTCAAGCTTATTGTACATTATTTCAGATGCTGTGTTTCCAGTTGTAAACAAGTTCCTTAGTAGCAGACTTTCCAAAGCTTCATTACCATGTTTCGTCAAGACACCAATTCTTATATCTTGAAGACTATTTCCATAATGCTCATCACTTGCTTGTCACATATTCTTAATAAGTTCTTTATATTCAAAATTTGACCAAATGTTCACATTTCCAATACTTCCCAAAATTTCCTAGTATCCTCATGCACAAGTGTTTTAAAAACGGGTTGTCCTTTTACAGGAGTAAGTTGTAGTAGATCTCTGAATACAATTACATGTTTACCTCCAAACAGTACACCGTAATCTGTATTTAAAATCTGTTGCATCCTCAAGTGTACAAAGGCAAGCATTAAGTCTGAGACCATGCTCACCTCATCAATGATTAGAAGTTTCATTTTCTTCAGTACTCTTGAAACTTCATAAGAAGCTTCTCCAGATAGCTTCTGACATTCCAATTTATTATGTTATGTTAAGGGTATTTGTAGAGGACATGGCTACCCGAAAGCGACCCAGCGCTAGCAGAGATACAGGCCAGGTCACAACAGCTTAGTAGGTGGGGTTTTGAAAAAAACAAGTTTTCAAAAGTTTATGGAAGGGGAGGAGGTTGGGTTCTGAACGTCAATGGAGGGTGAGAGCGTTCCAGAGCTTGGCAGAAGTGTAATTGAAAGACCGGCCACCACTTCTCATCCTATTGATTTTGTGGACCGAAGCTAGGCAGAGACTGGATGATTGGAGGCATCTGTTTGGAAGGTAAGGGGAGATGATGGATCGGAGGATGGGGGGGCCTTTCTTCCAGAAGGATTTATGAGCAATACATAGGGACTTGAATTTTATTCTTTCCACAATCGGGAGCCAGTGCAAGGTTTTCACAGCAGGACTTGCAGAGTGGCTGTTGGGGATCTTAAGAAGCATGCGTGCTGCGCAGTTCTGAATGACTTGTAGTTTGTTTGTGGTAGCCCTTGGAGCTCCTAGATACAGAGCATTTCTGTAGTCGAGGCGGGAGAGTATCGAGGCCTTGACCATAAGTCTCCTTGCTGAGAAGGGGAGGAGCGGGAGGACTTTGCGGAGCATCCGTAGGATGCCATAACAGGATGCGGCCAGTTTCGTCGCCTGATGATCAAAGGTGAGTGACCGATCTAGCCACAAGCCGAGACTTTTGATCTGGTTTTTGGGCATGGGCGGGGAGCCGAGACAGCTTGGCCATGCTGATCCAATATCAAAGATGGGTGAATTACCCAGCAGCATAAGCTCCATTTTATCTCCTTTCAATTTAAGGAAGGAGGATTCCATCCATTTGGCAACTCTCTCCAGGCAGGGGCCTATGCAGGGCGAGGTGTTTTCTGGATGATTTAAGGCAACAACTGATTGGGTGTCATCGGCATAGGTGTCAATTTCTATCCCGAAAGGGAGGACAATCTGTGCCAGAGGGCTCGGCTCATATAGATATTAAACAGTGTCGGGCTCAGGGATGAGCCCTGAGGGACGCTGCAGCCAAGAGGGATCCGTTTTGAAATGTTATCTCCTTCAAAGACTTGGAAGGTCCTATCCTCAAGGAAGGACTGCAGCCAGGTGATAACACCACCTGATAGTCCGACATTCCTCAGTCTGTGGATCAGGATGTCATAATTAACAGTGTCGAAAGCGGCACTGAGGTCCAAAAGGATGATAGCTGTCGATCCACCTTTGTCGATAATCTTTTTGGCTTTTTCAACCACTGCAAGTAACGCGGTTTCAGTCCCATGTTGAGGGCGGAACCCGGTTTGCGAGGCGTGAAGTATGTTGTGAGATTCAAGGAAGGTGAAAATAATTGAATTAACATGCTTTTCTAGTATTTTGCTGATCCCAGGAAGGAGGGAGATAGGGCGGTAATTTCCAAGAATGTCGGGGTTAAGGCTGGGTTTCTCCAATAGCGCCTTCACCATGGCGTGTTTCCACAGTGGCGGTACTAGTCCGGTCGAGATGGAGGAGTTAATCAGCTTCAGTAACACCGGAAGGACTACTTCCCCGGCCTTGCTTAGGAATTGAGGGGATGCCGGGTCACTGGGAGAGCCAGATTTTACTGAGGCACAGATGTTCACTAAAGTATCCATACCCATCAAGGGAATTTCCTTGAGAGAATGCTCACTGGGCATGGAGTTCTCCATGAACAGCGGATTAACAGTGGAGGCGGGTGGGGGAAAGGAATTGTAGATATCCTTGATTTTATTAGAAAAGAACTCTGCAAGTTCATCGCACCATGCATGTGAGCCCTCAAGGGGGGCATCCCTGACCGGTAGTTTTAGAAGATGCTTAGCAATCTTAACATTTTCGTGTGGGGAGTTTGAAACTGAATTAATTCTTTCCTCATAGTAGGATGCTTGTGCATCGTTCACTTTGGATTGATACATTTTTATGGAGTACCTGTATTTCAGTTTACTTGTTGCGTCGTAGTTTCTTCTCCATTTCCTCTCAAGTCTCTTGCAAGTTTGTTTGTACTCATGCAGCTTGGGGGAGTATCACGGAGAGGGGTTATTCCTAGCTTTTTTATGAATGTGTTTCCTAGGTATGACTAGGTCCAGGGAGGAATCAATCCAATGGCTAAATTTGTCATTCACGACAGTGGGACAGGAATCTAAAGTAGGTATGGAATTTTTCAGAGCTGATTTCCATGGGTCCAACGGAAGGTTGGACCAAGAGCGTTTCCAGCTACAGGTCGTGCCGGTGATAAGGGGGGGTTTCGGCAAATCCCAGGAGAAGGGGACCAGAAAGTGGTCTGACCATGGCACTGGGACCGGGTCTCCTACTGAGAGTTCCCTACAATTAGAAAAGATGGGGTCTAGGAGGTGCCCTTTTTCATGGGGGGTCTAGTAACACTTTGCTTCATCTGAATAGCTAGGAGATTCTGGATTAGTTCAGTCACTACTGGGTCCGAGGGATCATCAAAATGCAAGTTGAGATCCCCTAGTACAGTGAATTTGGAGGGAGAGCTTGCCAGGTTGGTGACAATTTCTGGTAAGACTTTGAACAGTTGTCCATGGGGTCCAGGGGGGCGGTATATAAGAATACCCAAAAAGGTATGGGTGGGGGAAAGCGTGATGGAGAAGGAAATGTTTTCACAATCCGGTAGGATGTTAGGGACGATGTGACATTTAAAACACTCTTTTTAAATAAAGGCAATGCCTCCTCCCCTCCCTTGTTCCCGGTCTCTCCTCAGGACATATTATCCTGGTATCAGACACTGCACCAGGTCTGGTTATGACTCATTATTGAGCCACATTTCCGTAAGAAACAGCACATTGGGGCACTCCTCTTGGAGCAGAATAGAGATTTGAGTGTCATGTTTGGGTAAGGATCTGCAGTTTAAGAACAGCATTTTATAAACTGAGGTGGTTGCAGGGGCCAGGAGGGGTTTAGGATTAGGGAGTGGTGTGTAAGAACAATGTGGACAGCTCAAAAAGTCCATAACTGGACAAATGGAGTGTAGACAATTCTTGCTAGGAAAGAACCTTAATCTCAAGAGTTGCTCTGAGGAGTAAGTATGTTGATTTGTATTAGAACGGGCAGGGGGGTTGGCCCCTGGCCCCGGTCGGGCGCAGACTGGCACAGACGGGCTTGCCTTTGGCGCGCCCATTATCATGCTCAACTGGTAGCATAAGTAATCGATGTAAAGTAATCCCTTTAATGTTGTGTGCTGCTAATCCAGTTGGAGCTGTTACAACACAAGATAAATGTGATCCTGTAGTTTTGTGGAGATAACTGGTCAAAACTTTAATTAAGAAACGTTTTCCTGTTCCAGCTTGGCCACTGATGTACATTAAAATAGGTTTAAACGATGAACATTGGAATTCTTTTTTTTGTGCTGTAAACCATGTTCTATCTGTTGTGTCACTTGTTGATATATTTCCTTTTGTTTGATGTTTAGTTGTTCTTCTAACTTTTCTAACTGGATAATATCATGTTGTGCTTGTTGCATTGCCGTTTCTACTTCATTCATGGCAATTGATGCTTCATTTTCGAGAATTGGTTGTCCCATTGGATCTTGACTTAGTGGACCAGACCTTTGACTATCTTGAGAACTTTCTCTGGCTATTTCTGCTGCAATATTACTTTCTTGTTCAATCTCATCATTTAACATTTGTAGTAATGTAGGGAAAATTGTGCACTGAATGCTATCTTTACTTGCATTGAAAGAATCTTCATAGCAGTCAAAATCTCCAAGTAATTCCGTTTCACTACGCCAAGGCTTGAACAGTTGCAGAAGTGCTAAATAGAAAAATTCCCTCTTATCTGGATTTTCACAACTGAGTTTGCTGTGGTTAATAAGATTTCCTTTGGCATGTTTTACCAAACATCCGTCACATCCAATTACTGCATATTTTTCTTCATTTATATTTTCTATAACATTTCTTTTAAAACTGTAATGTTGAAGTATTTCATAGAGACATTGGGGGTCATTACGATGGCGGTCGGAAAAGCAAGCCGACCGCCATGGTAGTGGGAAATCACCGCCCTCCTCAACCGCGGGAAAACCGACGGCCAGATTAGGATCCACGGCGGTAGAAATCCTACCGCTGCGGAAAGGTTCCCCGAGAAACCGCCGTTCGCCTGCGGAGAAGGCCCAAACCCGTCCGCGGCGGTCGGTTTCGCAGCGGAAACAGCCCAAACGACCGCAACCACAGCGGAGACACCGCCATCGAAATTATGATATTCCCGACATCGCCGTGGTGCAGTGCGCTGTTTCCGACCGCCGCGGTCGACAACATTGATGAATGAGTGAGACGGCGGAAGCGCCGTAGCCGAGCCACCGCTGCGGACGCTCTGTGGAAAAAAATGGCGGTTGCGAGAAAAACACACAACATGGCCACAAAGTGCACCAACCAAACAAGGCATGCACCCAAAAATACCTAACACAGCCCAAAGACACACCCCCATGGGAAACTCCAAAACTACAAATCCCAGGACCACACGCACCACACCTGCTACCAATTCCCCATCCTGACACACCCACAGAGACCAGTATAAATCCAGCCCCCTAACAGACCACAATCCTTTGCACATCTCTACAACTGAAGGGACATTCACCACAGCTGACAGGAGAGGCAAATCTGCACAACACACACACATCACCACCACCACTTCCACACCTGCACCTCTAACACCTTTGCACAGCACACACCATACACATCACAACCACCACTACCACTTCCAAACCTGCACCTCAAACACCTTGGCACATCACACACCATGTCACCACAGGGAATGCCCAAATTCACAGAGTGAGTTGAGGGTCATGGTTGATGAGATAATCAGGGTAGAACCACAATTGTTTGGTAACCAGGTCCAACAGACACCACTAGCCACAAGAACGCAAATGTGGAGAAGGATAGTAGAGAAGGTAAATGCAGTAGGGACCGTGCCACGCAATAGAGAGGAAATCGTGAAGAGGTGGCACGATCTGAAGGCAGTGGTCAAGAAGAAGAGAGCCAAGAACCATGAACTGGCTCACAGGACAGGTAGTGGCCCTCCCGTTCCACTCAAAACATTCACTGAATGGGAGGAGAAGGTGCTTGGCATTCTACATCCAGAGAGTCTCTCAGGAATACCCGGGGGAGTGGAGGCTGGTAAGTACAAACAAATGCCTAACATCACACAAATGTACTGTCTTGCACTACTACAAATTAATACCTCCTAGGTTCAAATTTATTCATGTGCACACTCCCCCAACACATCTCTCACAGATTCAACAGACACTCCCCTGAAGCCCCCAAAGGCAGCTAGCAACATCACCATGGGTACATGTGTACATGCTGCCAGCACTACAACTCCCAGCAGGCCCCCTTGTCCTACAGCTGCGCAAGATGGAGCCCTCCACCCCAACCCATGTGCCACCCATAGCATTGGTCACCTTAACCTAACGGGTAGGTAGCCATCCCTACAGGGAGGTGGGTGGGTGTTTGGGAAGCCTGCACTACAACTCCCACCAGGCCCCCTTGTCCTACAGCTGCGCAAGATGGAGCCCTCCACCCCAACCCATGTGCCACCCATAGCATTGCTCACCTTAACCTAACAGGTAGGTAGCCATCCCTACAGGGAGGTTGGTGGGTGTTTGGGAAGCCTGCACTACAACTCCCACCAGGCCCCCTTGTCCTACAGCTGCGCAAGATGGAGCCCTCCACCCCAACCCATGTGCCACCCATAGCATTGCTCACCTTAACCTAACAGGTAGGTAGCCATCCCTACAGGGAGGTGGGTGGGTGGTTGGGAAGCCTGCACTACAACTCCCACCAGGGCCCCATGTCCTACAGCTGCGCAAGATGGAGCCCTCCACCCCAACCCATGTGCCACCCATAGCATTGCTCACCTTAACCTAACAGGTAGGTAGCCATCCCTACAGGGAGGTGGGTGGGTGGTTGGGAAGCCTGTACTACAACTCCCACCAGGGCCCCTTGTCCTACAGCTGCGCAAGATGGAGCACTCCCCACAGCCACAAGCATGTGGCAGATATTGAATGTCACTCATCAAACTTATGGGTAGGTAACCATTTCAACCGGGAGTGTTGTTTTTAATTGGTGACACAGCAGCACAACTCACAACAGGCCCCCTACTCCCACAGCTCAGCATGATGGAGCACTTGTCCCACTCATAGGCATGTGACATCTGTGCAGCCGCACATGACACCATGCCACTTAGTCCAGTCACCTACACAAATCATGCAAAACAGTTGTGTTGTAGTCACCATGCACAAGTCTCTGTTCAAAAATGACCCACATTGTGTACACTGTGCCAGGCATCACACACTGCAACACTAACAATGATCATGCTGCCCTGCAGCAGTGTCTGGCCGGTTGGTTGGCAAAGTGCAAATCACCCATGTCATACCACAGTGTTGCAATGTAAACAGTGGAAGTGCAGTGTACCCAAAAACTACACTGCAGCTGGGACTCACAATGCTAAACTAAGCACATCCAAAATGTCCTGCAACACACCCAGCTACCACAGTGCTGCACTGAATTGCAGAACAGCACCTTGTCTGACTAAAATTGTCAAAGGTGTCTTGTTCGGACCACCAATGTGTGTATGCATTGACAATGTTCACATCTCACACTGTCTGAACAGTGCTGGTATAGTCTGGCCCCAAAAGCACACATTGTCTGCACATGGCTGAGTACATCTCACACACACACCACTGTTGACCACAACATGTCAGTGTATGGATGCCCTGGAACAACTGCTTCACCATTACTGTGCTCATGTTCTCAGGTCCACAAATACCATGAAACCATGACAGTGTGGAAATGTATGCTGGGTGAGATGTTCACCCTGCTGAATGTCACCACTGTGCTAGGAGACTATACCCCTTGCCCTATTCTGCCTTCAAATGTTGGGGGAGTGAACCCCACAGCCAGATAGGTGGGACAACAGTGATGGGGGGGCTATACCCCATGCCCTATTGTGCCTTCAAATGTTGGGGGAGTGAACCCCACAGCCAGATAGGTGGGACAACAGTGATGGCGGGGCTATACCCCATGACCAAATGTAATCTGAAATCAATGGGTACAAAAAGCCACACACACCTTCTGCTCACCACACGCACATTCCATCCAAAAATTACTACCAAGTCACATAGCCATGCCATTGCTCACCTGCACCTCAAACGGTAGTTAGCCATCTTCACAGTGAGACGGTGTAGTGTGTTTGGCTATCCGTCCCACAAAACGCAACATGCATGCTGTTCCACCCCTATGGAGGATGGGACACTACACCCCCAATAAGAATCATGTGGCAGGCAATGTATGCTACCCACTCAACTCACAGGTAGGTAACCGCATCTCACAGGTCGGGGTGTGTGGGGGTGGGAAGCTTGCACAACAACTCACACGGGCCCACCTGACCACCAGCTCACAAGCCCCATTACTTCCTGGCACCAACATGCATGTGTCAGTTATTGCAATGTACACTTCAAAAGAACTGGCATGTAGACATATCATGCTGACTTGTCCCACACTGGACCAAGATGGAAGCCATCATCATACACACACAGAGAGGTCTCACAAATACAAGCAAAAAACAGCAAACACAACATATCAACAGCCACAACATGCAGCCAGATATGCATTTAAAAAACATGGTGGCATAGGACACCAGGCATCTCAATGCACAACTTCACACCCAGATAGCATTGGCAACTATAGTGTGCACACACCTAAGAAAATGAAACTGTGACAGCAACCAAAGTGTGAAAGTCTGAAACACATGTAGATGGAACTCAGAGCACAACCATGCACACCACTACATGCCATCTGACAGTAGCAGTGGTCCAAACCACCTAGGATCTAATTAAAGCAAACTTAAGCATGTCTGGAATTGCAAATACAGATATGTACACCACATTGAAAAGGTATGCATGAAACTACAATGTTCACTCAATGTGCAGAGTAAACCGCTGCAAGGGCTCAACAAGTGACACATACGCGTAAATGGATGACATATGATTGATCAATAACTGGATGCCAACATGAGCCTGTCAATGTAAAAAAATTAAATTGTGCATGTCATGTCTTGACAACTCCCAATATGGACAAGTAATGCATGTACCACAACAGCTTGTAATGCATCACTGGATGTCGGTCACTGCAAATTTGTACAGTGAACAACTGCTGGATGTATAAACAGTTGATGTAACACTGCTAACACAAACTTTGCTGGGTGCAACACAATGACCATTTCTCATCTGACCCACAGGTGACCAAGAACTCACTGCAGAGGATGACACCAACCTGCAGAGCCAGTCCCCCGGAACAGAGACAACTGGATGAAGACTCCCTGGATTCCTTGGATGAGGAGCTCCAAGCTGGCCCATCTGGTGTGGCAGCCCGCAACCAGTCCCAGGCACCCATTGTCCCCACAACCACATCAGCTGCAGCCCATGACCATCCTCAGACAGCTGCTGTCACGGCCTGTGTGTCAACCACTACCACCACCACCACCACCACAGCTGGCCGCAACACCCTCCCTGCCCCAGGGGTTGAGCAGCCCACTACATCGACTGCGGAGGCCAGGGAGAGGATGCAGCGGGCCAATGTGAGGACCGGACAGGACCGTGGCAGCAGTGCAGGTGGGAGGGACAGGGTCATGCAGAGGGGAACTGATCCTGGGACGGAAGCCCTGGCCCACATCGACAGAGTCCTTGGGGCCTACCAACAGTCCCAGGGACGAATGGGCCGGTTAGAGGAAGAATCTCGGGAGCACCTCCTGCTGCTGAGGTCCATGGACACACGCATGGGACAGATTGTGGACCTCTTGGGGTAGCTAGTGGCGGTTCTGAGGGACAGGCCAGTGCAACATTCTACCCCTCCGCCTCCCCCTGATGGGCAGCAGGATGACACTTCATCATCCTCTCCTGCGTCCACAGAGGGGGGTGAGTCCTCAGACACCACTGTCCCTGCAGCAGTGGCCCCTCCAGTCAAGCGCAAAAGGGGCCGTCCAAGGAATGGCCAGGGGGCCTCATGTGCCAAAGCACCTGCCAAACGCTAGTCCCGAGCCAGCTATGATGGCAGACCACTGCACCACTGCATTGACCTTTTGGACTATCCTTCACCACACTGCCATGTGAATGGCATCTATCTGTTGGACTGGGTCTCCACATCATTGTGGGGACTAGTCAAGTATCTCATTTACCATGACTGTCAACTCACTTCTTCAATTCCCCCTTCACATGTTCTCCACCCTCGCATGTCACAATTGTAAATAAATACACCTTACACACATGTTGTTGTGTCTGCTCCGTCTCTAATACAGGATGTGCAACCTTCAACGTGTAGGACATGGTCCAGGGGAATGGAATGTAGGTAGGCAGTGAGATGCTGAAGGGACCTAGGGAAAACCGCAGAACAAGAGTCACTTGTATGGGTGTGTCATCGCACACATCACACAACACTTGTCAACAAGGTACTCAGATCTCCAAACTTTACACAGAGCAACAGTCACCATAGAGACATTCTGTATCACACTAACCAATCACACATACATTGGCAGGCAGCAATGAGTCAACACAAAGCTGCAGTCAGCAAGCTCACATACACCCACACAGCAACTGCAACACCATCAGACCATTTTGTCCCTTCTACATCGTCACTCACCTTCAAGTGAAGTAGCGGGTGATGAGCTGTCAACGCATGTCGACCCCTTCCTCCTCTCCACTGCCCTCATCACTGGATCCGGGTTGATTTGCAGGCGGGGGCCTTGGCTGCTCATCATCGTCATCCAGGATCAGGGGTATTGCCTTGCGAATGGCCAGGTTGTGGAGCATGCAGCATGCCACCACTATCTGACACACCTTCCCTGGCGAGTACATAAGGGCACCTCCAGTACGGTCCAGGCACCGAAATCTTGATTTTAGGAGACCAAATGTCCGTTCTATCACACGCCGTGTCCTCCCATGGGCATCATTGTATCACACATCAGCTGGCGTGACGGGATTCCGCAATGGGCTCAGCAACCACGGGCGGTTCGGATATGCCGAGTCACCTGGGTGTGAGAAACACAGGTTAACCTTGCAGTCCCACAATGCCACATGACAGCATGTCACACACACCCCACTCTAATCCACTATGCATACTCACCCACAAGCCATGCACGCTCCGGAAGCAGATTGGCCATCAGCTGAGGAACGATGCTGCTGCGCAAGATGTGGGCATCATGGGCTGAGCCGGGAAACTTGGCACACACGTGTGAGATGATCATGTCCGCCAGGCACACCACTTGAACATTTACCGAGTGTGATTGCTTCCTATTGCGGTAAACCTGTTCACGTGCCTGTGGTGGCACAAGCCCAACATGTGTGCAATCAATTGCACCAATGACATGGGGGATATGTCCAAGGGCATAGAAATCTCCCTTCACAGCCACCAACTCAGGCCCCCTGGGGAAATGGATATATCTGTCTTTGTAGAGCATCATGGCCGACAGTACATCCCTCAGCACCATGCTGAACATCGGCTGTGACATCCCGCCTGCACTTGCGACCGTGTGCTGGAATGAGCCTGTTGCAAAGAAATGCAGGCATGCCATCACCTTAGATGTTGCGGTGAAAGCTGTTGGATATGTCCGACGTGTCCACAGGTGGGGCTCCAACATGGCACATAGGTTCTGCAGAGTGTCGGTCCAGCCTGAATTTGCGGATTATATCCTCATTCTCCATGTCTGCCAGGACTGTGAACGGACGATGGATATTGGGCCTCCTCCTCCTAGGACAGATCAAAGTGCACAGATGTCAATGCAAAAGACCATGGAATGTGCATTACATCAATTTTTTTCAACAGACACATTCCCAAGTTTACACCATGCACCATTAACCGACAGAGCACTTCACAAGTAGGTACACATCAGGCACACTACTCGTACACCTGTCCTTTTACCAGCAGCAATTATCTGTGCACCCCTCCGGCTCATTCGCATGCACAGTGTGATATACTAGCAGATATGTGTGCACACCTGTGAGTATGACCCCCAGCATATGTTACTAATTGCAATACTACCCTAACACACCATGTTGCTGGCCCTGATACACCTCCCAACACAGGTTGCACATGGCACACATCAACTACACACTGACCACCGGCTGAGCGTGGGGGACACGTGTGTGCATGTGCATTACACAATGTGACAGTTGCTGATGCCCCTTGTTCAGTAAATCAGACGACATTGTGCGTTACATTGCACACACAGACATTGACCATTATCTACATATGCTATGCAACACATTAACTGGACAGTCTACATTTCATTACACAGCACATGTGACATGTGCGAGTGTATGTGCCCATGCAATGTATTGGCGACCCATATATGGTATGTGTTGGTGACGTGGAGTGACATGTCCCTTTTGTGCATTTGCCCTCATGAGGACCCTTCAATTGTTGAGACACTGGGCACTGTACATGTTGGCCTATGCATAGAGCTGGAGGACACGTTAGGTGCAGCAAAGCTACTCCACAACTCCATTAACGCTCACTCCAGGCACTGTCTGGCACCCATATGGCGGTGCCTACCGCTTGACACCTGCGGACTGGCACTGCCCATAACCCAGGCACTATCGCGGTAGACACCACCAGATAGGTATGTGACAATGGCGGTCACTATGCACCGCTACCCAAATCACGGTCACTCCAGGCACTGTCTGGCAAACATATGGCGGTGCCTACCGCTTGACACCTGCGGACTGGCACCGCCCATACCCCAGGCCCGATCGCGGTAGACACCGCCAGATATGTATGTGACAATGGCGGTCACTATGCACCGCTACCCAAATCGCGGTCACTCCAGGCACTCTCTGGCAAACATATGGCGGTGCCTACCGCTTGACACCTGCAGACTGGCACCGCCCATACCCCAGGCCCGATCGCGGTAGACACCGCCAGATATGTATGTGACAATGGCGGTCACTATGCACCGCTACCCAAATCACGGTCACTCCAGGCACTGTCTCTCACACATTTGGCGGTGCCTACCGCCTGGCCCCTGCAGTGTGTCACCGCCATGGACCATGCCCTTGCAGCCAATGGGAAGCACCCTCGCGGTAGCCTGATGCAGATTTGAAAATCGCGGTAGGCGTGCACCGCCACCGTGGAGGCGGTCACTGGAAGCATTCAAAAGATGCACCACCGCGGTAGCGCGCGCCTGGCCCCTACGGTGTGTCACCGCCATGGACCATGCCCTTGCAGCCAATGGGATGCACCCTCGTGGTAGCCTGATGCCGATTTGAAAATCGCGGTAGGCGTGCACCGCCACCGCGGAGGCGGACATTGGATGTTTTTGAATGAGGCAGACCTGGTACACCAATTGCAGCACCCTGGGACCACTGACACAGCCCCAGGGGCCTATATATGTGTGGGAGGGTGCCCCACATTCCCACAGCTACCATGGACTGCTGACTGACAACACTCACCTGCTGCTGCTGCCTCAAGGGACTGCTGGCTGCCACCCTCCAACTGCTGCTGCTGCCTCCAGGGACTGCTAGCTGCCACCCTCCACCTGCTGCTGCTGCCTCCAGGGACTGCTGGCTGCCACCCTCCACCTGCTGCTGCTGCCTCAAGGGACTGCTGGCTGCCACCCTCCACCTGCTGCTACTGCCTCCAGGGACTGCTGGCTGCCACCCTCCACCTGCTGCTGCTGCCTCAAGGGACTGCTGGCTGCCACCCTCAACGTGCTGCTGCTGCCACATGTCCATTGTGATGTCGAGGACTCAGAAGATCCGTGCCAGTCCCTTCACCAGCGAGGAGCTTGAGGTCCTGGTAGACGGGGTGCTTGCACAGTACCCAAGGCTTTATGGTGGCCCTAATGTTGTGGTAAGTCTCCAAGACTGTGAGTGAGAGTGCAGGGTGGGCACACGTGAGGTGGAGGTGCTTCTGTATGTGTCAGTGGTTGTGGGGCTCTGACATGCACTGCCTAGCATGCTTACTACAGCGGGAAGGGCTTGGTGGGCTCTTTCACACGTTACCCTGCATGCCCATCCTGATTAGAGGGACATGTTTTGTAGTGTCAGCCATACAGTGCAGCTGCATTTTGGTGATGCAGGAGTCAGGCCAGTTATCGTTTGTGTGAATGGCTGTGTTGCTCCCAATTTACCCACTCAGTGTCAGTCCACCTGCCCTGCACAGTCCCCGCCGAATGCCACATGTCCACATCACTGCATGTACAGTGTGTTCCATGTGTGTTTGGTTCACGCCCCTTCATCTAAGTACCATCTCTGCCCTGTAGATTGCACAGGAGCAGCCGTGTGAGAAGGGTGTGTGTATGACAGTTGTTATCACTCTATGTGAGTTCCAGGACACAGTGAGGCTTTCACAGTGCTAGGACACTTAGGTCTGCGCAGTGTTGGACACAGTGAGTCCAACAACAAGACACATGTTTTGCTATCTTCTCTATGTGTAGTTGTAGGTAACTGCAGACAGTAGCTGCGGGCAGACTACACGTCGCTTGCTGTGTTGGTATCCTGCATGTGAATGGGATGTGGAGGTACTGTGTCCACCATCGAACATGCATGCATGTACGTCTAATTGACCAATGACATTGTACCATGTTCACAGCAATTGTTGGCTCTGTTACAGTTGTAGCTGGAGTTTTGGATGAGTCACTGTCGTGCTACTGCATTTTCTTTGTGTTGTCATTGTACACTGTGTCACTGGAACCTCACCCCTCTTGTCTCCCATGCCTGCAGCTGAAGGTCCACCAGCGTAAAGCCGTGTGGAGGGCCATTGCCTCCAGAGTGCGAGATCTGGGTGTGTCAAACCGAAGGCGCACCCACTGTCATAGTAGGTGGGACGATATCTGCCGGCTGAGCAAGAACGTGGCCGAGATGATGCTGGGGCTGCTCCCTCGGACTGGCAGGTTGGCTAGGCGCAGCATGACACCACTAATGGTCCGCATCCTGGCTGTCACACAACCTGAGCTGGACAGACAACTGAAGGAGCATCAGCAGCAAGCTAGGGGTGAGTATGTGTTGCAGGCTGCCTTTGGCTGGGAGTGGGTGCATGTGTCTACAGAGTGTGCAAATTGTCAGCTGTGTGACGTTTGTTGTGTTGTGCAATGTTTTGTGAGTGGCCTCTGTGCTGGGTGTATGTACCATGCATTTGCCCAACCTGTGCTTCATGAAGTCAGTTTTAGCACTGTGCATCTCTCTTACATTTGGAGTTGTGGCCTTCAGGTACCTTCTGCTGTGGGGTAGTGTGTGAATTCAGATGGATGGGAATGCCAGTGTGCCAACTGTGAGTGCGTTTCAATGAATGCGTGCAATTACAGACCTCAGATGTCCGCCAGTCAGACATCTGAGGCCAATGTGCAACAGTAGATGTGCCCATGAACTCGATATGGTGGATGGCATGTGTGCAGGGCCATTGTGGGCTGGTATGTTGTGGTCTGTGTGGTCCCCTACTGCTCCATCCATGTAGGTGATGTGCACCATGTTGTGGTGTTCATCCTTGCCAACATCGGGACAGTGTGTGTGCACAGGCCATTTTGTGGCTGTGTCTGATGTGAGCCAACAGCAGGATGGTGTGCTGTGAGTCACCTGGGGCACTTATGGCAGGATGTGTGTTGGACATGCACCGTTGGCTTGATATTTTGGGTAGCAAGATATATGTGTGCACAGGGTGGCATGCGATGTGCTGCACACCTCTTCTAGGATGCAGATGTATTGGCACGTGTTAGTTCTGTTGATGCCACTCATCTCACAGTACTTCTCTCTCCTATGCAGCATCTCCCGTATGTGCAGAGGGACAGGGGACGGACACCAGTGGTGAGGCATCCAGTGCAACAGCCGCACCGGAGCAGACTGACACAGATGTGACCAGCGCCAAGGAGGGGGACAAGAGTCTGCTAGAGGATTCACAGCCGGAGACACAAAGCTCTACGTCATCTGACGCCAGCGGTGACGCATCCATGTTGGGGGGTACAGGGAACGGGGACTCTGCCTCCTCTTCCGCCACACAGCGTCCAGTGCCCAGCCTCCCTTCAACCTCCACTGGTGCTGCCCGTGTCCGCACGAGTAGGAAGGGAAGAGTCACCTTCACCCCAGGCACTGCTGCCCCAGCCCATGTCAGCCCTGCTGCCCTCGGTGCTGAAGCAGTCGAGCTATTGCGCCTGCTGTGTGTGGGGCAGACAGCACTTCTCAATGCCTTCCAAGAGCACGACAAAAAGTTGGGGCAGGTTATAGCTTTCATGGAGGGCATACATTCCGATGTAGGTGGGCTACACCGGACTGTGAGGTCCTTGTCATCAACTGTGACAGCAGCCCTGCAACAGGCACATAGTCAGGGAGCGGCTCCCAGCACTTTGTCCGGCCCCGTGTCACTGTGCACCTCTGACGACAGTGACAATGCTCAACGGTCCCCAAAGTCCCGATACAGAACCCGCAGCACACAGGAGCAGCAGCATCCCAAGCGTACTAGGGTGCAGACACCATCCCCACATAAAAGTAAGGCCACCCCAGAGCGCAGAGAGAAAAACCCATCAGGCGACAGCAAGTGCCACAAAGCAAAGAAACAAGCATCAGGGTCACAGGCCTCCCCTTCCTCCCCCGCCAAAGACTCCCCTGTCCCAAAGACGTCTCGCAGAGGCAAAATGACAGTTTCCACACCCACTAAGAAGGTGTTGCCTGCAAACATTACACAGGATGAGGGCCCCATGGATAATCCATCCTTGACCTCCACTCCCAACCCCTGTGAAGACAGCACGGGAGGACACTGTAGGGGGCAAACCTGGTGGACAGAGGGAGGCAGGGCGGTGGCAAACACCAGGCAAGCGCACAGCGGGATCCAGCATGTCCCCAGAGGGAGGGTCACCATCCACACCAGAATCAGATTTGGTAGTGGGGTCACCTGTTGTGTCTGCCCCAGTTCACCTCAATCCCCAGGCAGGGAAGCCTTTCAGGATCCCCAAGAAGTGGAGAGGCACCCCTCCACAATCTCCGGCACACACTGTGTCTCACCAGGGCATGAGTCCACCTCCCCGTGCCACCACCCCACCTGGTCCAAGCAGCCCCCAGCTCCCACAAGCACAGTTGGCTCTTCCACAGTTGTTACTCCCACTGCCCAGGGCAGCCCTCCAACTGACCCCAACACACAGTCAGCTCCAAGTCCGACAGACAGCCCCATCTGAGTGGTGGTCACCCTCACACACCTGTCTGTCCACAGCGGTGCGTGTGATGCCCATTGTCAGCCCCATTACTCTGTGGCTGGGCATGGCATGGTAGAGTTGCATACATTCCCTGTGTAGCTTCTGATGTCACTACTCTGCACAATGTCTTGGCCTTTTTGTTCACTGCTGTTTGCCCCCTGCCTGTGCAGCTTCTGATGTCCCCACTCTGCACATTGTACTGGCCACTGGCCTTTTTGGTCACTGTTATTTGCCCCATGCCTGTGCAGCTTCTGATGTCCCTACTCTGCACATTGTACTGGCCACTGGCCTTGTTGTTCACTGCTATTTGCTCCCTGCCTGTGCAGCTTCTCATGGACTTCATATGCACATTGGACTGGCCACTGGCCTTGTTGTTCACTGCTATTTGCCCCCTGCCTGTGCAGCTTCTGATGTCCCTACTCTGCACATTGTACTGACCACTGGCCTTGTTGTTCACTGCTATTTGCTCCCTGGCTGTGCAGCTTCTCATGGACTTCATCTGCACATTGTACTGGCCACTGGCCTTGTTGTTCACTGCTATTTGCCCCCTGCCTGTGCAGCTTCTCATGGACTTCATCTGCACATTGTACTGGCCACTGGCCTTTTTGTTCACTGCTGTTTGCTCCCTGGCTGTGCAGCTTCTCATGGACTTCATCTGCACATTGTACTGGCCACTGGCCTTGTTGTTCACTGCTATTTGCCCCCTGCCTGTGCAGCTTCTGATGTCCCTACTCTGCACATTCGACTGGCCACTGGCTTTATTGCTCACTGCTGTTTGCTCCCTGCCTGTGCAGCTTCTCATGTAAATACTGTGCATATTGAAATGCCCACTGGCCTTGCTGTTGCCCAAATTTGTTGTCTCACTATGCAAATTGTGAATAAACACAGTTGGTCCTGCTATGAGTTGTGTCATTGTCCTTCCTGAATAAAGTTGTTTCTGTGTGTGCATGGTTTACTGTGTCACATGCTCAGTATGCCACTTCAACATTGCCAATAGGTTGTCTCACATTTCATTTTTTTTGCAGGGGTGGGAGGCACTTCATTTCTACCTGACTGTAATACTTATGGGTGCAGTGCAGGTGGTTGACAATGAATTCTTGTTGTCATCATCCTTCTTTGCTCATGTTATCTATGGTGGACACATGTCAGGTTTGTGGGCAATGGCAGCACAGGGTGGGAGTTTGGGCACAGGCTTACAGGCAGGCAGGCCAGGGTCATGGTGTCTGTGTGAGCTTCCTTTCTGTGTGCCAATCAGTGTAGGTGTATGGACATCTTGTGGTGATGAGTTATCTAGGTCCCATGGCTTACTTCCAATGTGTGCACTTGGGTGGTGGAGAAGTGTATGGTGTGAAGGGGGTGACTTTGTTGTGACTGTGGATGTGTGTGCACCTGCATTGTCAACTACTGCCATGTGTCACCCTGGAGTGGTGTGCCTGTATGTGTACTTGTTGAGCCCTGAGGTTGTGTTTTGTGCACATGGCAGTATTGTGTGGTGCTGTTGTGAGAGGAGGTATGTGTGACATATCCTACTTGTGCTTGGCTGTCATGTAGTGTCACTGGACCCTGTGTGTTGTGCAGCAGACATTCTCTTGTCCAGTATTTGGATGCCTATGTGTGGCTGGTCAGTGTTTGAGTTCAGGGCCTTCCTTACATCCCTGTGCCTATACATGGGTGTCCTTGCTGTCTCCAGGAGTTGTTGCATTGAGGTGACCGTGGTTTGTGTTGACTGACTGTGTCAGCCATGTGTGCTGTGATGGGCTGTGTGTGTTCTCACATGTGTCTTGTCTTGCATAAGCATCACACATGCTTGATGGTTGTGTCACTGCCCTTCCATTTGTGGGCACCTTACTTTGGCTTTCCTATATGTTGTCTTCCATTACTGCTGGCATGTGGTGTGTGTATGTGGCTGTGAGTCAGGGTGGTGTGTGTGTGTGTGACTTGTCAGGTAGTGTGAGCAGTGAAGTGTTTGGTCCTCATCTGTGTGTGTGTACATTTTGTGCCTGGCCTCAGTGTTCTTGGCTTGTGTGTGATGTTGTTGTGGTGTGTGTGTTGGCTGGGGCCTGGGCTTCTGTGCAATGTGTTCCTGTGCAAAGGGTCCTGCTGTGGCTGTAAATGCAGTTGTTGGGACGTGGGGCATGGTGTGGCGTTAGTTTTGTGGTTGTTGTGCAGGAGTGGCACTTGGGAGGCACATGTTGTGTCCCTTCAGGGAGGTAGCTAGTGTGTTGTGGGTAGAGTTGTGGCTCTGTGCTATGTGTACGGTGCCCTTGGCAGGCGTTGGCCCTGGGCTCTGCGTTGTGTGCATGGTTTCCTGCACACTGACCGCGGCGGTGACGTGACCGGGACATTTGTTCATGATGGCGGAACATGGGTGGGCAGTATGTGGCGAGGTGTGTTTGTCACAGGTGGGACGTGTGTGTGCAGTGATGGCTGTGTGCCTGTCCTCACAGGGGTGTGTGGTGTTCCCATGCGACGTTTTTTCACCCTGGAGCTGTGTATTGTGTTACTTGCACTGTTGTGTCTGTACGTACCTGCGGAGGCGTCCACGGCGGACGATGGCTTGCAGGTGGTGTATCATGTACAGCACCGGGATGGCGTGTAGGGCAGGATCCATCGCGGTGTGTACCGGGTGTCTCCATTTGTTCATGATGGCGGAACATGGGTGGGCAGTATGTGGCGAGGTGTGTTTGTCACAGGTGGGACGTGTGTGTGCAGTGATGGCTGTGTGCCTGTCCTCACAGGGGTGTGTGGTGTTCCCATGCGACGTTTTTCACCCTGGAGCTGTGTATTGTGTTACTTGCACTGTTGTGTCTGTACGTACCTGCGGAGGCGTCCACGGCGGACGATGGCTTGCAGGTGGTGTATCATGTACAGCACCGGGATGGCGTGTAGGGCAGGATCCATCGCGGTGTGTACCGGGTGTCTCTTTTCTGTCTCCGCTGTGGTGTCTCTGCCGTCTCTCGCTGTGCGGTTTCTCCGTCGCGGTGCGCTGCCATGTTTCCGGCATCGTGATATCTTCGGCGTACAGGACATTATTCCGCACGGCGGTGTGTGGTGATTGGCTCACTCCGCCGCGGTGGCAGGCGCACCGCGGCGGACGGGAATTGGGCAATGTGTGGCCATCCTAATATGGCGGGCGTGAAGACCGCTGGCACTAATTTAACGCTAGATACTGAGTAACTCAGTCGTGCTTTTCTCTCAGAGACCCCTACTCACATACTCCATAAGACGTCTGGAGTGGGTAGGGTTAAATATCCGCCAAAGCTAAATAGGACAAAAAACCCTATATATTAGCTGTTTGGTTTGTTCAACGTTGATGGATACAGTGTTCCAAAATATTGTGCACCTTATCTTTTGTTTCCTTGAAACTTGTTCTACATTTTTCAAAAATCAAACGTCCATACATGGGGATAATGGCACCGAGAACGGTGTAGCTGCGGCTGACCCAGTCGTAACCGCTTTTAATTTTACAGGTTTAAATGAAGCCGATGAGGGTGTTATAAACATCCCTCCAAACTTAAGGAGAGCCATCACTCTAAAACTTATAAAACACGGCCTACCACCAAGAGGTGGTAGAGCAGTTTTCGTGATAGAGGCACACGAATCCTTTCAGACAGAGGTATTCTATTCATGGATAGTATTCCCAGAATCAAATCCAATAACAAAACTATTTCACTTCTTTAAAGAAGATGAACCACCAGAGGAATATATTCCTTTCGCGGATATTGAAATTCCACTCACATACCAGAAGCATAATCTCTGGTTTAAAGGCGCCCTAAAACATCACAAAAACATTACCAGGCTCGGTCCACTAGGTAGACCAGGAGCAACATGGCTGATTCTAGCCGGCTACACACCTCATCCTGACATCGATGCAATGTCAGACGAGGAATTACTTACTCTACTACAAGAGTTAATAAAAATGTACAGACAATTAGTCCAATATGTCATGCGGACTTTCACAGTCCAACCACCAATGACCATTCCAAATCAAACCCCTCAACAGGGGAATACACTAAAAATTACTCCACAGACTTTACACGCAGTCATGGGTAAAATGCCCACAAAACGTGAACAAATTCCATTCTGGATAGCTCAAAAATTACTCAAATCGAAGCAGTATTTCCAAATACTAGCCCTTATGAGAAACACAGAATCCTAACAATATGTTTACCTATGGGGATCACACCACAACTGGAAGACTGCACCACTTGGGGCGCAGTCTTTGCTGCCATCTATACTAAAACACATGGTGTTCCATCAATTGCAGTAATACCAGATGTCCTGAAATAAATTCAAAACGAATACGGGGCAGAACCTGCTCTGAATGTAGGTATGAAATTACTGAAAAACTTCGACCAGGTCTCAACAATAATATTATCTAATATTAAGGGGGAGGCAGCATCAGTGGGGATCCGCCAACGCTTAAGGGAATTTGATGTAACAGAACATCAACATGAACTACCCAGAATAATAGAACAATCTTATGCAGAATTAGGCAGAGATAGTTTGGGTGGTTGAAACATGCACCTCCTCAATGAACAATCCTTTGTTTCCTGTATCCAAACCAGACAATACATATCGTCTAGTTTTGGATTACAGACACTTGAACACTTGTTCCAAAATATTTGCAGTGCAAAATGCACATAGTACAGCATTAATGAATAACATTGTGCGTAAAAAATATAAAACCACATTGGACATTTCAAATGGTTTCTTTTGTCAAAACATAGCACCTGAAAGCAGGTACTTAACAGCTTTCTCAATAATGGGGCCCCAGCGTCAATTTTGTAGACTCCCACTAGGGTTCAAAAACAGCCCGGGGTTATTCTCAGCAAGAGTAACAGAGTTACTACAAATTTATGATAATGAGGCATTGTCATATGTCGATGACATCTATCTGACAGACGATGACCTAGATAGGCACTTGAACAGGGTGAGTACCATTATATTGGGCTTTGCCTCTGAAGGCTATAAATTCAACTTTAAAAAATCCAGAATTGCCCATCTCAATGTCCTTTTCCTAGGATATGAGCTTTCAAGTGAAGGCAAGAGCCTGGCAGCTAACTTTTTAGAAAAGTGCGCGCAGCTCTAACCTCCAAAAACCCTGAAAAATGTACAATCCATCTTGGGTTTCCTAAATTTTGGAAGAACTTACATTCTAAATTACGCAGAAAGGGTTAAACCTCTCTACGAATTAATCAAACCTGATTTTTCAACAAAACATTGGACACAGGAACATACAGAAATCCTGCGTTCACTCCAAGCTAACATGTTAGCAACAAATCACTTACAAACACGCGTAAATACACGCAATTTAGTGATCCGAATAATTTCGGGACAATGCGGATTCACCTATTTAACATTTAATGAGGGTGAAAAAGTACCAATAGCATACAAATCACATTTGTATACACAAGCAGAAATGCGCTTCACTTCAACAGAAAAAATACTGACAGCAGTTCAAACCGCTGTAGCAAAAGAAAGAGCTCTAGCCCAAGGGAAATGCATTATTGTCGTAACTCCAGTACCAGCCTAAGAAGCGGTTACAAAAGCGAGCATTCCAAATGCAAAAGCTTTACATCCTAGATGGATACAATGGGTAATTCTCTTGCTGCAACAGATGTTGAATATGTTTTTGATCCTGATTAAAAAACACAAGCGTTCCTGCAATATGAACATGAATGTCCTCTGTCCACTGAAATTTTGCCTCTCGATCAGTACGAATTTATAATTTATACTGACGGATCAGCATAACCCGCTACAGGGAGTAAGCAAGCTTACAGTACAGGGTGCGCAATCGTTAAAGGTCGCATGCAAGATGGTAACTTCAGACCAATGGTCACTAAAACTCAATCTCTAGGAGATTGTACAGCTCAGCGAGCTGAACTACAAGCATTCAAACTGGCACTTGAAAATACAGATCGCGAATTCCCCACACTTATAGTGTGCAATTCTTTTTACTGTGTTCAGTCGTATAATGAATATATACAAAATTGGCTTGAAAACGGGTTCAAAGATGCAAAAGGTGGCACAATAAAGCATAAAACGCTTTGGGAACAAGTAGTTCAGTTAAGAAACGAACTACCAAAGGCTCACGTGATACACACGCTGAGTCATCAACGCGATGGCGTTCACGTTGCAGGGAATTCATTGGCTGATGAAGCCGCAAAGGGGGCAGTTCAGACGGCTTCCGTAGCTGCGATCGCTCGTTCAAAAACGAGAATAGACAGTGAGATATTGTTGGCTGTCAATGCTTCAAGCAAAGGCAGTGGTGCAGCGTTACCAAAGAAATTTCCACTCAAATACTCTTATGTAATTGATGCGAACAACGTTCCTTTTGCTCAAATCGCTGGAGTGGGGGATAGGGTAATTCCAAACATGGAACGTAGATTAGGACTGATTTTAGCAGCACATGAAGGGATAGCCTCTGCCCATGCAGGTGTTTCTGCAACAGTATCTTTACTAAAACAAAGATATTGGTGGCCTGGCATTAGGAAACAGACCAAGAACTATGTTTTGGAATGTGAAATATGCCAACGGATGAAAGTCTCCACAGTGAAACGTCCTGTGCAGACACCCCTGTTGATTTCAGACAAACCATTAGCTTGTGTTTACCTGGACCACTGCGGTCCCTTGCAAAGGGACGGTATCTATAAATATATAATGGTCGCAGTGGATTCATGCTCTAGGTTCCTATGGATATGGCCTCAGCACTCGGCTGACGTTCGAACTGTTATAAAAGATTTGCGAGTCTTTATCGGCACATACGCAATTGGCACACTACATTCTGACCAGGGCCCTGCATTTAGCTCCCGGTCTTACAAAGAAGCCATGGCCAGTTTGGGCGTAGCATTGCAGTACTCCTCTCCGTTTCATCCTGAGGGAAATTCTGTTGTGGAAAGGAAAAACCGGGACATAAAGCAGTCTATAACAGCTAGAGTATTAGGTTCGGGTGATGGGTGAGTCGAACATCTTTATGGGGTCCAACGCTCATTAAATAATTTGCCAAGAAGTTCTCTAGGGGGGGGGTCACTCCATATGAGGTCCAATTTGGGACAAGAATGTGGGTTCCTGATCTCGAATGTAAAGGCACAGTGGTGGCAAATAAACTCTTTGATATCAAAGATCGTTTGGCTGTTTTACAGGATCTAAATGAACTAAGATCGAAACAAAGCAATGTGTTCCTGAAGCCAACCACCACTGGGGAAACACCGGCAGTCCCAGCAAGGCCTGTCTGGATCCCAAAAGTTGGGGATCTAGTCAGAGAGAAGATTGTGGACAAGAAGGAATTTGGACCTTCTTACAGACAACCAGTAACTGTCCTAGCCGTACACGGAACAAGAACAGCACTTCTGCCGCCCCTTGCTGGAAAAAAGGAGAAAAGATTTGTGTCAATCGAACTCATCAAACCACAGTATGTGGCCAATACTAAATAGTAGGCCTCGTGGACTCCGACCTAGTAGCAGACGCACTCCTCTCGCTACTATCCAAGAGGTTCAGACTGAAAGACTCATAACCATCGAGAATTCAGCAGTAACAGATGAAGGACTAAGCAACAATGCTATGGAACTCATCCCTCTTGAAACCCAAGTAACAGTTCGTCCAGATACACCTGTCTACACCAACGTAACAAGTGATCAACTGGTTCCAGCGATTTCAACGAATCCTGATGCAATTTCAACAATTGACCGAACTGCTTCTGGTTATTTCATTAACTTTGATACGTTTTCTGAGAATCCGAGTGAGCCTAAAACTACGCCAACCCTAAAAACTTTCAAACAACAAGTACAAGACCTTTTTCATTTCCTGAAAGAGACTTATCTGGTTTCACCATGGATTGAACTATGGGTTATTACTGGAATATTTTTCTTCCTGCTTTGGCTAGCTTTGGTTATGACTCTTAGGGGCCGATTCCGATTCGGGCCGGAAAAAATACCGACCGAGTCGGTACTGGAATTTAGTCCGACCGACACGTACCGGCGCCGTTCGACCCGGATACTACGATGAAATGCATGGGAATCACGACCGACTCGCACGAAACACAAGGCGAACGACCGACCCGGACGGAAACAAGCTATCCGGCCGGGAAACCACGCGAATCGAACCGACCGACACGCATCAGGAAATAACCCGAACGAAACATACCCGTGAACTCCGACCCGTGCAGTACGATGCAATGGGTGCAAATTCAGACCGATTCGTACGGAGCCCAAGCCGTACGACCGACACGCATACAAAACCCAGCCGAACAAACACAATACTCCGCGACCGACGCGTACGCCGCATATGAAACTGAGCTGAAACACAGCGGGAATGACTCAGAGAGGCGCGCACGAGACAACTGCAACGTCCTACTCGGTCAGAAGAACGACTCCTACATGCACAATAATCACAAATGAAAAAATACAAAAGAAAAGGGCCAAACAAGCAATGACAAAGCCAATAAATACAGGGGGTGAAAAAAATGGAACAAGGACACACTCCCAACTCCACCTACATAAAGCCCACAAATCCCTACCATGATCCTTTGCAAATTCCACTGACCTGCCAGCACAGAACACCATCACACAGCAAACACAGACACACACACAGCTCATCCAACACAAAAGCCACACACCATTAGCACCTCAACAAATAGCACCCTCACACACACACAGCAAAACCTACACACACACACCCTCACTTGCACACACACACACACATCAATCACCACCACCACCACCCATCACCATGCCCCTAAAGAAGAATCCAAAGTTCCTAGATAGTGAATTGGAAGTCATGGTAGACGAGATCCTGAGGGTAGAGCCACAGTTGTTTGGCACATTGGTCCAACAGACCCCCATGTCGCAGAAAACCAAGATGTGGGCGAGGATCGTCGACAGGGTGAACGCACAATCACCATGTTTGCGCACAAAGGAAGACATCCAGAACAGGTGGTATGATGTGCGCAGGAGGGTCAGAGACCTACTCAAGAAGGATTACCTCCTGAGCCAGCACACCGGCAGTGGCCCTCCTGCAAAACCAGTATACCTCAGGCCCTGGGAGGAGAAGATATGGGCCATCCTACCACCAGTGAGCGTATATGGACTAACAGACATCCCAGAGCCTGGTGAGTACACAACTAATATACACAATATTGTGTGCCAATACACACACATCACTCTCAAGGGGACAGTCAAACCATCCACGCCTAGCAAATCAACAGCAACCAAAAGAAAATCATCCCAAGATGTGTATGTCAGTTAGATAAACACAATACATGCCATCTCATAGTGATATGTAACTGTGTCATGACATGTACAAACCTAACAACAAATAGAGCAAGGCAGTGGCACAAATATAACCAACAAACACTGACTGATATTTTGCCACCACTAGAACACCACCTCAAAGGGAAGCTCACTTAAAGGAAGGAATTCTGTGTATGCTGGTGAAGTTAGTGTAGCCAATAGCATGATGGGAGTTGTAGTCACAGATACTGCTCACCCGCAAATTGGCCCATCAACACCACTCTGAACCATGCTCACATCACAGGGAGTGGATAAGGACTGACAAGATGGCTGACACTGGCTACTGCTGTGGGGAGCACAAGGCCCTGCTGGGAACTGTGCACCAACAAACAGCACAACACCACTGCCTGACATCCTGAAAGCCAACTTGCACTCTCTGCAATGTAAGCACGTTGCATGGTGGGATATCTGGCTGGGTGGGAAGGAGGACTCCCAGCACTGACCATAGTTACAAGCAGCTCACCTCACACACCCCCTCAACACAAACTCCACATAACCCACCTGGGAGAATGCAATGCCTCACATACCAAATGAAGATCCCACAAAGAACCACCACCCTGGGTAATGCTGTGTGAAGCACAGGGACACACCTGGGACTTGTAGCCAAACAAACGCAAGGACAACACTGTCAGCCTTCCTGTCAGCACAGGCACACTACCCCACAGGGAAGCAGAGTCCAAAGGAAGGAAGTACGGGCATGCTGGGAAGGGGGTGTAGGCAATAGCATGATGGGAGTTGGAGTCACAGATACTGCTCACCCTCACAATTGGCCCATCAACACCACTCTGAACCATGCTCACATCACAGGGAGTGGATAAGGACTGACAAGATGGCTGACACTGGCTACTGCTGTGGGGAGCACAAGGCCCTGCTGGGAACTGTGCACCAACAAACAGCACAACACCACTGAATGACATCCTGAGAGTCAACCTGAACACACTGCAAGGGTGGCATGCTTCATGGTGGGATAACTGGGCCAGGTGGAGAAGGATGGCCGGATGTCCACCAAATACAACCAATGCTGGCCATGCACACACCTCAACATTCATATTGAAATGCCCCAGGTATGCATGACAATGTGCTACACCAATATCAACCTCTTACTGTGACAACTTAGGACAATGCAATGTACATGCCCGCATCCAGAGGTACAGTCACAACTGTCAGGTGTGTGAACCATTGATGCCTGTAGAAACATTACATACAATGTGTGTCTCTTCCAAATACAGGTGACGATGATGGGAACACAGCAGCAGGTGAGGAGGAGTCCCTGTCCCAGGCTCCGGGGGACACAGAGCTCACTGGTGTGGAACAGCCTCTGCCCTCCTCGGATGGCGAAGACCTACCTGGCCCCTCCGGTGTGAGTCATCATGCAGCACCAGCTGGACCAACATCTGCACCCACCCCTCCAACAACTGCCAACATACAGACCACCCCCGCCGACACGGACAGACCAAGGACCACCGCTGACAACAGCACAGGGCCCCAGGCCCACCGTGGAGCAACGGATGACAACACCACTAACAACCCCCAAGTGGGCCAAGTGGGCCTCGGGTCACCTGTGCGTGCCACCGCAGGTCCTGCACGTGTCGCCAGGGGTGGTGGTAGACATAGGTCGCTGCTTGCAGAGGGGTCTGGACTGCATGATGACCCACAACTGGCACGCATCGCTGATGTGTACCAGGATAGCACCGGAGAGGTCAGACAGGTAGTGGGGATCCTCAAGGACATACAACAGCAGCAGGCTGCCCATCATGCCCGCTTGGACTCCCACATGGCCCGTGTGGAGACACACATGGCCCGTGTGGAGACACACATGTCGGGCATGGAGTCCAAGTGGGACACATTGCAAGAACTCACAGCGGTGCATAGGGACATATTGACATGCCTCCGCCAGATTAGCACCAACATGGCCACACCTCCCTGTGTGCCCACAACATCTGGTGCTGCAACAACTGACACCGCCACAGGGAGGGAGGAGGACTCTGGCGGAGAGTCCCCTGCACCGCAGCAGCCTGCACGTGAGGGTCCCCCCCGAGGAAGGAAAACTGAGAGGTTGATGGCCACGTACATCCCCCAGGAAGCCAACACCTGTTCCGGAAATTCTCCTTTGTGTGCAAACGTTTCACCCTGTCAAATGCAACACTACTTTCCCACATGACATGGGGAGTTCAAGTTGGACTAATGTATCATATGACTGTGGACTTCACTCAGGACATTTCTGCTACCAAGACTTCCAACTCATCTGGGAACTTTGGATCACAATCCCAATGTACTGCACCCACCATCCTGTGCACTATACACACACACATTTCTGTAAATAAAATCACTAGTACACCATACTTGCCACTGTTGTTATTCAAATGTGGATACTGTTATTGTGATGATGTTCTGCTAAATTACACTGTGTATGCCAACTGCTACAGCAAGTACAACACCGTCGTGTGAGTCATGGTGACGTGACACATATGAGGGAGAAACACCACTAGGGCTACACAACACAGACACCAGGGCCATCGGACTCATCGCCCACAGTGATGTTGCCAGGAAATACAGTGGAATGCACAGACACCACACCTATTCAGAGTCTGTGTCAACTAGCCCACAGGTGCAGTAAGCAAATGTCAGTCAGATGTGTGACCACAGACAACGCACATCCCAAAGTGAAGCACAGGTTTATTACACAATTGCAACATGTTTCCACTACAAATGCAAGGTTTACCCACGTGGCAGTGGCCACACAGTCAACAAGTGCAGAAGATATGAAGTCCAGGGGTGTGTGGCACATCACTTGTAGGCCAACTACTGCTGCCACCCTGAAAGCTGAATCATGGTGTCGGGGATCCAAGTTGACCAAAGTACTCAGTAAGCACCCTGTGAAGGACAGACATGACACACAGTTAAAATCACTGTAGAACAGGACAGTACTGCAATACTCATGCCCAATACATGTCACAAGACAACTACACAAAACCAAGTTAGCATATCAAAACTGTTGGGGAGTTCAGACTACCTGGAAGGACACATTGCTGCACGCATCCAGTCAAGTAGCACATGGCCACACTCAAACAGCGTTGTATTTGGATTGGGCCTGCACTCCTATTTAAATTAATGAAAGGCTTAATCTCTTTCTTCTGATATAGTGAACATGAGTCATTATTTTGCGTGCTACTACGTGAAGGGGTGTAGCCCTGACCCATGTATATGATATGCAAATGAGAGGACCCGGAATACTCCGAACCTGCGCAGTGCACAGCAATAGTCCCTAAGGTTTCAACAGTTTAATCAAATTTCATGCAATTCAAGTTATTTTAATGAAAATATTACTCAAACTCGTATATTGGAATCATATATTTCTTGTTCATCATAAATTATAATAGCCTTTGTTGGAAACATGAAATAATAACAGTCATAAGCACTTAGTGTAAGAACAGAATGCTCTAAATCAAAAACTTGATGACTGCACAATTAAATTCCGCTAACAAAGCATATCAAAATGTGACCCAATGCATTTCGGGTTGAAAAACCCTTCTTCAGGGGTACATATAATACAGTCATAACCATATAATGATTCAATTGATGACTTGAAGCAACTTCCGAGTGGAACTACAAATGAAAATAAACAGCAATGAAAATTCACGGTCTGCCAAAGGCAGGGTATATACATTTTACTATGAATGCATATTTATTGCTAATGAAAGATTTGCACATGTTACAAGAAAGTGCCTCCGTGTCTAAAGGAAACAGAAGGATGATCAAAAGGTAAAAATGAAAATTAGTCAGCCATGGTGAGAACAGAATGACATGCTTGTGAATAAGAAACCAACTAACGTTAAGGACCTTACTACAAGTGTGCTAAAGTCGACTGCAAAAACAGAAAATTAATTAAAAAGAAGTGAGAAATTCGATCAGCTATACTGGCAGCATAGTGACGTACTTATAATCAAAAAACCAACCAAAGTTAAGTGCCTTACTTGAAATGTGATTATGTCAACTAAAGAGAGAGAAACACTACCGTGAAAAAGTGTTCCCTTACCGCTTCTTTCTAAGAAGAACAGGCTCTCATATCTGTATCGAGTGAAAAAGCAACAGTTGATATACGCGAAGGTTAAACAGCTAAACACCCCCGTGCTCTTAAGATGTAAACTCTCTTACCAGAGTGAAAATTGTAATCGCCAAGTTAACCTGAGAAAGTTTTCGGACCTACAACAAAGACCATCATCGTATGAATGTTAAATACTGTAACATGCTAGAACCAAACATTACAAAAAAGTACCGAAACTTTATAACAAGCTACACCAAACGCTCACCTCTTACCAACACATAGCGGTGGATTGAAAAATGCGTGTTCTCGCGACTGATTACGAACGTCCTAACGTTGTGACGACAATCTTTTTAACCATACCACGTGACTACAACAGAAACTTTATTGTTAACTGTTGTTCGTTGGCCTCTCTGTGTCTAACCGCTATCTGCCACTGTGTGGCGCTGTGTCTCAAAGCTAAGAACACTGAGAAACTCGTACTCTACGTGAAACATTGAAAATGATTAAAAATGCCAAATAAACGTCAAAAACGAAAGGAACCCAGCACCAAAATGCTAAAAATGTGTGAGATGCCAATAAGTGAAGAGAAGACAAGAAAGTCATAGATGTATAGAGTCCAAACTAATGCTACCCGTGTAAAGAACCATAACCAAAAACTGAAGATGCATGTGCAAATCCTGTACAATGTTCATGAAAGTGCAGGTACCACACTACTAGTATGAACGTGATGAAAGTGGGTAGATCACATTTTATCCCATCGTATGAATAATGCATGAACAATGTACACAGAATTACAATAAAGACAAAACATGAGGCTTCTACATCTGGCTGAGAACTGTATGATTATAGAAAACATAATAGTTCGTAATGGTCATTAAGACCACCTGGTATAATGGTACCTAGATATTTGATCCAAAATGTTTCCTGCGTGCCAATGCAACATTATAATCTATTCCTGAGATGGAATCAATTTTTTCTAATACCGTAAACCTGATCTGAGGGATGGTATGTGGTGTGTTAACCCAATGTGCAGCTAAACATGAGTTACAATTTTTGTTGCGAATCATGCTTTTGTGCTCTATAATACGTGTTTTAATTTTGCGCGACGTTCTTCCCACGTAAATCAGTCCGCATGGACATTGGATTGCATAGATGACGCCCTCTGTATTGCAATCTGATGAGTGTCTTAATTGAATTTTTTGCCCTGTGTGAGGATGTGAAAAAGTGTTTCCTGGAATTATGTTGCCACATTGTCCACAATTCCAACATTTTCTCATCCCTCTGTGGGTTTGTGTCGATGTCATCGATCTGGGTTTTAACATTTCCCTTAAGTTCTTTGAACGGTTGTGTGCAAAAAGGGTTTATCCAAAAAGAGTGATGTGAAGTCAACCTCTTGCTCAATGATCTCCCAGCGTTTTATGATGATGTTTTTGATCTTGGTAGATTGTACTGAGTGTTTTATTACAAAAACTTCACGTTGCTTCAGTGACTTCTTGGATTTCTGTAACAAGTCTTCTCGTCTCTTCTTGGCCACTATTTCCTTGGCAGCATGCAAAACTTGCGGGGGGTACCCCCTGCTTTTGTATCTATTCGATTGTTCCTCGATGAAAGGTTCACTCATTTCTTCCTGGGATGTAATTCTTTTTATTCTGATGAATTGTGACACAGGCAAGTGTTTTTGAGTGAAATTGGATGAGCGCTCATGTAATGTAAAGTGTTGTTTACATCCGTAGGTTTTTATATACAGAAGTTTCAAATCCCGTTGTGGTCTTATGGATTTCAATGTCCAAAAATGAATAGTTTCTGGATTGATGTCAAACGTAAACTGTATCCGTGGATTACATTGGTTTAACTCATTGATGTTTTCTTCCAATGCAGCTCGTGTGCCTCTCCAAATAACCAAAATGTCATCTATGTAACGCGTATACATAATGAGATTTTCTTGCCATCGGGAATTATGTAATATATGCGTATCTTCAAAGTGAGCCATAAATGTATTCGCATACGATGGAGCTCCGGAAAAACCCATGGACGTGCCTGTGCGTTGCAAGAAGAATTTATCTTTCCAGGAAAAATAGCTGTGATACAGTGAAAAATGCAGTAACTCCAAAAGAAATACTCCTAGGTCCTCCTGTATAGCTGTTTGTAGAAATCTCCATTCTACTGCTTCTAACCCCTCGTTGTGGGGAATTGAAGTGTACAAAGCCACTACATCAATGGTACATAATAAGACCTCCTCTGTAAGATGATGGTTTATCATTGCTAATTTTTGTAGACAGTCAGTTGTATCTTTGACATATGTGCCCCATGATTGTACCAATGGTTGTAAATGGTAATCCAGATATTGTCCAATCGGTTCGTGGATTGAACAACATCCAGCCACAATTGGTCGAAAAGGAGGATTCGCGGCATCTTTATGAATCTTGGGAAGCATATATATATGCGGTATTTTGGGCGTGGTTTTCTTTAAAAACTTTCTAGTGTTCGTATTGATTAAACCCATATTCTCTGCATGTGACAAAATCGACTCAAGCAATTTCATAAATTATGTGGTCGGATCTGTGTCCAATTGAATGTAGGTTTCAGTATTGTTGACATGTGCGTACACACTTTTTTCATAAAAGTCTGTGTCCATGGCGACAAGCGCCCCCCCTTTTTCATGTTTTGTCTTTATTGTAATTCTGTGTACATTGTTCATGCATTATTCATACGATGGGATAAAATGTGATCTACCCACTTTCATCACGTTCATACTAGTAGTGTGGTACCTGCACTTTCATGAACATTGTACAGGATTTGCACATGCATCTTCAGTTTTTGGTTATGGTTCTTTACACGGGTAGCATTAGTTTGGACTCTATACATCTATGACTTTCTTGTCTTCTCTTCACTTATTGGCATCTCACACATTTTTAGCGTTTTGGTGCTGGGTTCCTTTCGTTTTTTGACGTTTATTTGGCATTTTTAATCATTTTCAATGTTTCACGTAGAGTACGAGTTTCTCAGTGTTCTTAACTTTGAGACACAGCGCCACACAGTGGCAGATAGAGGTTAGACACAGAGAGGCCAACGAACAACAGTTAACAATAAAGTTTCTGTTGTAGTCACGTGGTATGGTTAAAAAGATTGTCGTCACAACGTTAGGACGTTCGTAATCAGTCGCGAGAACACGCATTTTTCAATCCACCGCTACGTGTTGGTAAGAGGTGAGCGTTTGGTGTAGCTTGTTTTAAAGTTTCGGTACTTTTTTGTAATGTTTGGTTCTAGCATGTTACAGTATTTAACATTCATACGATGATGGTCTTTGTTGTAGGTCCGAAAACTTTCTCAGGTTAACTTGGCGATTACAATTTTCACTCTGGTAAGAGAGTTTACATCTTAAGAGCACGGGGGTGTTTAGCTGTTTAACCTTCGCGTATATCAACTGTTGCTTTTTCACTCGATACAGATATGAGAGCCTGTTCTTCTTAGAAAGACGCGGTAAGGGAACACTTTTTCACGGTAGTGTTTCTCTCTCTTTAGTTGACATAATCACATTTCAAGTAAGGCACTTAACTTTGGTTGGTTTTTTGATTATAAGTACGTCACTATGCTGCCAGTATAGCTGATCGAATTTCTCACTTCTTTTTAATTAATTTTCTGTTTTTGCAGTCGACTTTAGCACACTTGTAGTAAGGTCCTTAACGTTAGTTGGTTTCTTATTCACAAGCATGTCATTCAGTTCACACCATGGCTGACTAATTTTCATTTTTACCTTTTGATCATCCTTCTGTTTCCTTTAGACATGGGGGCACTTTCTTGTAACATGTGCAAATCTTTCATTAGCAATAAATATGCATTCATAGTAAAATGTATATACCCTGCCTTTGGCAGACCGTGAATTTTCATTGCTGTTTATTTTCATTTGTAGTTCCACTCGGAAGTTGCTTCAAGTCATCAATTGAATCATTATATGGTTATGACTGTATTATATGTACCCCTGAAGAAGGGTTTTTTCAACCCGAAATGCATTGGGTCACATTTTGATATGCTTTGTTAGCGGAATTTAATTGTGCAGTCATCAAGTTTTTGATTTAGAGCATTCTGTTCTTACACTAAGTGCTTATGACTGTTATTATTTCATGTTTCCAACAAAGGCTATTATAATTTATGATGAACAAGAAATATATGATTCCAATATACGAGTTTGAGTAATATTTTCATTAAAATAACTTGAATTGCATGAAATTTGATTAAACTGTTGAAACCTTAGGGACTATTGCTGTGCACTGCGCAGGTTCGGAGTATTCCGGGTCCTCTCATTTGCATATCATATACAGGGGTCAGGGCTACACCCCTTCACGTAGTAGCACGCAAAATAACGACTCATGTTCACTATATCAGAAGAAAGAGATTAAGCCTTTCATTAATTTAAATAGGAGTGCAGGCCCAATCCAAATACAACGCAGTCCGACTCTCAAGCCCAATCATGGACCAGCACCCTTTACCTAATATGTCCTTTAAAGATATTGCTGACTTAACGATGAATCAAGCCGAAACAAAAGTTTACACAGCAGAAGACGCTGAGTCTATTTACTCACTTATAAAGGAAGCACGCACTTTTAGCACGACCGCAGGAACTACAACACAGTTATTACGACAACTAGAATATACAATGCGTAAGGAAATTAATCAACGTCTTCACGCTACAACCTTAATTGAATACCATAAGGTGAAACGGATACCGAGAGGGTTGAGAATTGCCTTAAAACCAATGCTTTTTAAATTCAACAAAACTTTTATGGCACGTTGGTATGCCATACTGAACAAATGTTCATTAGATCTTATCTTGCTGATAATCGAAGAATTATCCTGTATTCTGAATGAACTCACCCAGGATATTTCCAAACAGAAGGATGAAATTACAGAACGGATGGAACAGGAAGATTGGACCAAGGTATTAAATGACATCAATGGCAGATTGGATGCACACGCGAAAGAGGTTCATGATCGTAAAATACGTAAATTCAGAAGAGACACTATAGATTACAAATTGGACGAAGTTTATTCATGGGCTGAGGCTTACGCCCAGAAGAGATTCTTTAGAAAACCGGATAATGCATCATCTGAAGAAAGCGTAGTGAATGATCAGGAACTAACTCTGCAAAGAGCACCAGCTCCAACAACAATTGCACAATTGCAGCAACTTACGGAAAGTCCAGCATCTTCATCCACTGATAAACCGTCTTTTTTGGCACAAGGCCAATCTTCAAATTTGCCGCCAGACAAATTGCATCTTCAAAAAGAAAAAGAAAACGAACCCGCCGGGGACAAATCAAAAAAAGTCACGGAATCGGGCAGGCCACAGAGAAATCTCAAGAAATGAAGAGCCTAGTGATGAACATATCCAAAAGAAGTTTCAGCGCAGAAGAAATCCAAGTACTTAATAAAGGCATATCATACGTTCCCACATATTCGTCGAATGCATTGGAAACAGAGGTGGCCTTATTTAAGTTCATGCGTAAATTGAGACTCAGATGGTTTTTCTTTACTACCACACCACAACAAGAGCAAACAAAATTACCGGAAGTTTTTCGGCCAAAAAGCAACTTCATGGCTCCTTTTTCGCACAAAAGTCTCGATAATTTTGAAATGTTGGTTAAAAAAGATTTGGAAACTATAAAATACAGGGTACCCAAGTATACCAACCTATTAAAGAAAGAGATAAGTATTCTCAACTCTTTGAGACAGGATAAACAAATAACTTTTCAACCAGCAGACAAAGGGGGCGCTTGTCGCCATGGACACAGACTTTTATGAAAAAAGTGTGTACGCACATGTCAACAATACTGAAACCTACATTCAATTGGACACAGATCCGACCACAGAATTTATGAAATTGCTTGAGTCGATTTTGTCACATGCAGAGAATATGGGTTTAATCAATACGAACACTAGAAAGTTTTTAATGAAAACCACGCCCAAAATACCGCATATATATATGCTTCCCAAGATTCATAAAGATGCCACGAATCCTCCTTTTCGACCAATTGTGGCTGGATGTGGTTCAATCCACGAACCGATTGGACAATATCTGGATTACCATTTACAACCATTGGTACAATCATGGGGCACATATGTCAAAGATACAACTGACTGTCTACAAAAATTAGCAATGATAAACCATCATCTTACAGAGGAGGTCTTATTATGTACCATTGATGTAGTGGCTTTGTACACTTCAATTCCCCACAATGAGGGGAAGCAGTAGAATGGAGATTTCTACAAACAGCTATACAGGAGGACCTAGGAGTATTTCTTTTGGAGTTACTGCATTTTTCGCTGTATCACAGCTATTTTTCCTGGAAAGATAAATTCTTCTTGCAACGCACAGGCACGTCCATGGGTTTTTCCGGAGCTCCATCGTATGCGAATACATTTATGGCTCACTTTGAAGATACGCATATATTACATAATTCCCGATGGCAAGAAAATCTCATTATGTATACGCGTTACATAGATGACATTTTGGTTATTTGGAGAGGCACACGAGCTGCATTGGAAGATAACATCAATGAGTTAAACCAATGTAATCCACGGATACAGTTTACGTTTGACATCAATCTAGAAACTATTCATTTTTTGGACATTGAAATCCATAAGACCACAACGGGATTTGAAACTTCTGTATATAAAAAACCTACGGATGTAAACAACACTTTACATTACATGAGCGCTCATCCAATTTCACTCAAGAAACACTTGCCTGTGTCACAATTCATCAGAATAAAAAGAATTACATCCCAGGAAGAAATGAGTGAACTTTTCATCGAGGAACAATCGAATAGATACAAAAGCAGGGGGTACCCCCCGCAAGTTTTGCATGCTGCCAAAGAAATAGTGGCCAAGAAGAGACGAGAAGACTTGTTACAGAAATCCAAGAAGTCACTGAAGCAACGTGAAGTTTTTGTAATAAAACACTCAGTACAATCTACCAAGATCAAAAACATCATCATAAAACGCTGGGAGATCATTGAGCAAGAGGTTGACTTCACATCACTCTTTTTGGATAAACCCCTTTTTGCACACAACCATTCAAAGAACTTAAGGGAAATGTTAAAACCCAGATCGATGACATCGACACAAACCCACAGAGGGATGAGAAAATGTTGGAATTGTGGACAATGTGGCAACATAATTCCAGGAAACACTTTTTCACATCCTCACACAGGGCAAAAAATTCAATTAAGACACTCATCAGATTGCAATACAGAGGGCGTCATCTATGCAATCCAATGTCCATGCGGACTGATTTACGTGGGAAGAACGTCGCGCAAAATTAAAACACGTATTATAGAGCACAAAAGCATGATTCGCAACAAAAATTGTAACTCATGTTTAGCTGCACATTGGGTTAACACACCACATACCATCCCTCAGATCAGGTTTACGGTATTAGAAAAAATTGATTCCATCTCAGGAATAGATTATAATGTTGCATTGGCATGCAGGGAAACATTTTGATCAAATATCTAGGTACCATTATACCAGGTGGTCTTAATGACCATTACGAACTATTATGTTTTCTATAATCATACAGTTCTCAGCCAGATGTAGAAGCCTCATGTTTTGTCTTTATTGTAATTCTGTGTACATTGTTCATGCATTATTCATACGATGGGATAAAATGTGATCTACCCACTTTCATCACGTTCATACTAGTAGTGTGGTACCTGCACTTTCATGAACATTGTACAGGATTTGCACATGCATCTTCAGTTTTTGGTTATGGTTCTTTACACGGGTAGCATTAGTTTGGACTCTATACATCTATGACTTTCTTGTCTTCTCTTCACTTATTGGCATCTCACACATTTTTAGCGTTTTGGTGCTCGGTTCCTTTCGTTTTTTGACGTTTATTTGGCATTTTTAATCATTTTCAATGTTTCACGTAGAGTACGAGTTTCTCAGTGTTCTTAACTTTGAGACACAGCGCCACACAGTGGCAGATAGCGGTTAGACACAGAGAGGCCAACGAACAACAGTTAACAATAAAGTTTCTGTTGTAGTCACGTGGTATGGTTAAAAAGATTGTCGTCACAACGTTAGGACGTTCGTAATCAGTCGCGAGAACATGCATTTTTCAATCCACCGCTACGTGTTGGTAAGAGGTGAGCGTTTGGTGTAGCTTGTTATAAAGTTTCGGTACTTTTTTGTAATGTTTGGTTCTAGCATGTTACAGTATTTAACATTCATACGATGATGGTCTTTGTTGTAGGTCCGAAAACTTTCTTAGGTTAACTTGGCGATTACAATTTTCACTCTGGTAAGAGAGTTTACATCTTAAGAGCACGGGGGTGTTTAGCTGTTTAACCTTCGCGTATATCAACTGTTGCTTTTTCACTTGATACAGATATGAGAGCCTGTTCTTCTTAGAAAGACGCGGTAAGGGAACACTTTTTCACGGTAGTGTTTCTCTCTCTTTAGTTGACATAATCACATTTCAAGTAAGGCACTTAACTTTGGTTGGTTTTTTGATTATAAGTACGTCACTATGCTGCCAGTATAGCTGATCGAATTTCTCACTTCTTTTTAATTAATTTTCTGTTTTTGCAGTCGACTTTAGCACACTTGTAGTAAGGTCCTTAACGTTAGTTGGTTTCTAATTCACAAGCATGTCATTCAGTTCACACCATGGCTGACTAATTTTCATTTTTACCTTTTGATCATCTTTCTGTTTCCTTTAGACACGGGGGCACTTTCTTGTAACATGTGCAAAACTTTCATTAGCAATAACTATGCATTCATAGTAAAATGTATATACCCTGCCTTTGGCAGACCGTGAATTTTCATTGCTGTTTATTTTCATTTGTAGTTCCACTCGGAAGTTGCTTCAAGTCATCAATTGAATCATTATATGGTTATGACTGTATTATATGTACCCCTGAAGAAGGGTTTTTTCAACCCGAAATGCATTGGGTCACATTTTGATATGCTTTGTTAGCGGAATTTAATTGTGCAGTCATCAAGTTTTTGATTTAGAGCATTCTGTTCTTACACTAAGTGCTTATGACTGTTATTATTATATGTTTCCAACAAAGGCTATTATAATTTATGATGAACAAGAAATATATGATTCCAATATACGAGTTTGAGTAATATTTTCATTAAAATAACTTGAATTGCATGAAATTTGATTAAACTGTTGAAACCTTAGGGACTATTGCTGTGCACTGCGCAGGTTCGGAGTATTCCGGGTCCTCTCATTTACACTCAAACAGCACCAGAGCACCACCCACACATATCATGCAAACTCACATCATTCACATTACATCTCCCTGGATACTCACATTCAGCTGAAGAAGTTGGTGATGAGCTGTGTGCGGACATCACCATCACCATCATCATCATCATCATCACTGGCATCGTGGTCCAGGCCAGGATCCTCCACAGGTGGCAGACGTTGGTCATCGTCATCCAGGATGAGAGGCAACTCCTTCCGCACTGCCAGGTTGTGTAGCATGCAGCAGACGATGACAATCTTGCACACCTTTGCTGGGGCATATGGGAGGGCCCCTCCTGTCTTGTCCAGGCAGCGGAAGCGGCTCTTCAGGAGACCAAAGGTCCGCTCTATCACTCTCCTGGTCTGACCATGTGCCTCATTGTAGCGCATCTGGGCTGGTGTCACAGGGTTCCTGAGGGGTGTCAGCAGCCACGGCATGTTGGGGTATCCGGAGTCACCTACGGACAGACAAGTGCACATTAGCTGATTTGGAAAAGTGGGTGGAATACTACAGATCAGAACACACACAATGGTACAAAGTCAGTACACACCGACAAGCCAGGCACGCTGGTTCTGCATCTGTGCCATCATCCTCGGGATGCGACTACTCCTCATCACGTAGGCATCGTGTGCTGAACCAGGGAAATGGGCACACACATGTGTGATGCTCATATCTGCTAAACATACCACCAGAGCATTGATCGAATGGTAATGTTTACGGTTCCGGTATGCCTGCTCATGTGCCTGTGGTGGTATCAAAGCCACATGTGTCCCATCAATGGAGCCAATGACATGTGGCATCCTCCCCAGGGCATAGAAGTCACTCTTGATGTCAGTGAGTTGTTGACGTGTTGGGAAATAGATGTACTGGTTCAGGCATCTCAACATTGCCTCCAAAACATCCCGTAGCACACGGCTGAACATAGTCTGTGACATCCCACCGGCAGTCGCAACAGTGTGTTGAAAGGTACCGGTGGCAAAGAAGTGTAGGGCTGCCATTACCTTCACCTTGGGGGTCAGCGCCGTAGGGTACATCCGGCCAGGTTGCAAATGTGGTGCCAAGCGCACTGCCAAATCCTCAATCAGCTGCCTGGTGAAGCGGTACCGTCGGATGCTGTCACGTTCCACCATCGTTGCCAGGTCAGGGAATAGTCTATGGACAGCTGGAGCCCTGCAGTGCATACGTTGAAGGAAGAAAGATTGTCAGTCACCCCACATATGTGCCATTGACCATACTCAATTTCACATGATACATCATTACGTGACACAAGTACTTGATGTGTGTGCCGTTCTGTCGGACATAACTCGCACCTACATGGCCATCATCTAACTTCTCAGTACAACATGTGTGCACAACAGGTACCAGGTTGTGCTATGGGAAACCATTAGGCTGTGTCACAGTACCCATTTACTGCTGTCACGTTCACACACACACCACAGTGACATGTCTGGACAGATGCGCCACAGGCATCACAGATCATTGACAGGTAGATTCCCAGTGACCCTGTCTTGCCACATGGACACTGGCATGACATGGCGTATCATGTACATGTCAGAAAAACAAACATGACTCCCACAGGTAGTGGCCCCTGTCGCATCCGCAGGACAGACATGGACGCCAGTGACGCACAACATCAAAGTCCATGCACAAACAACGTTGATGTGGAGACTGTCTCCCATTGTGCACATGGAATCAGTGACATCTGAAACACAACATGCACACAGACTGTGGAGGGACATCACTATTGTGGCAATGGGTCATCCTGTGACGTACATGCCTTCCCACATGGGACTCTGGGGGTATGTGACATGTCATACACATACACAACCTGGAAATGTGACCATGCCACATGCTCCAAAATGAACTGTTGCACATCACAGTGGGCATGTGCACAACACACCAAGGACCCTGTCCCCATGAACACATGCACAGCCTGGGTGTGGCTGCCCACAAGTGCCACCACAGAAACCACATGTTAACCCCCATACACAGAAAAGGAAATGCAGCCTTACATGCCTCAGGAAACAGTGTGGACTGGGTGTGGTGTTGTAGGTGTGCCCCTGGGTCCCTGGCAGGTATATGTGGCTGGCATACATTCACCAGTGACAAGCATGGTGACATATGCGACTGACCTGTACAGGTACGCGTTGTACAGCAATGGACCGATCGGTGTGCCCGGCCGGCCCATTGCATCTGTTGTGAGCGGGTACGCGTTGTACAGCAATGGACCGATAGGTGTGCCCGGCCGGCCCATTGCATCTGTTGTGAGCGGGTACGCATTGTACAGCAATGGACCGATCGGTGTGCCCGGCCGGCCCATTGCATATGATGTGTGCGGGTACGCGTTGTATCCCGAAATACGCGTCGTACAGCAATGGACCGAACGGTGCGCACACATTGGCTGGGGCCTGGCATGGCAACGGACGCGTTTTCGAAGCTCCAACGAGTCTGATGCAGTGAATTCAGTTGGCCAGCCACAACAATGTTGCAAAATCATGGGTGTCATGAAGTTGAAGATTTGAAGGATGCTGTGGGCGTGTATTAGTGCTGCTATTCCATGGATTGGTCAGATTCAGAAGTTGCAAACGACTTGGCCCTATCACTTTGGACACATGGGACAGTATCTGCCTCTGCAGCACACATATAATGCTGGCTGTTCCCCTGAGAGCTCACTTGCCTGCACTACATGCTCCAGGACGACATCTGCCACCAACACTGCTGCTGTTTATGCATCCTCTGGCTACTGCAATGGCACGTACTGTGGAGAGAGCCCCAGCCTTCAGCCTTGAGGAGAACCAGGCCCTGCTGGACAGCCTCCTTCCACAGTACAGCAAGCTGTATGGGAAACCAGGGGAGCAGGTGAGTGTGCTGTCCACTGCCTTACTAATTGTGCATGTTGTCTGACTAGCAGGACTTACAGTGTGCACACCACTGGCTAGCATGCTCACTGAGTAGTTGTCACACCCCAAAGTGTGTAGTTACATGCACTGAACTGGTACAGTGCAGTAACAGTGCATTCCAACTAGGTTTACTTCCCATGCAATGATACCATGTAGTGACTGCTGGCAAACTGTTCATAGCCATTGTTGCACTGCCTGTGTACATCATATGCCCCTGTGATTGAGACATGTATATCCAACTGTGTGATGCACGTATATGTTGCATGTGTAGTAATGGCCTTTTCACTTTGTCATCCTCACAGGTTGATGCCCACCAGAAGCAGGAAATCTGGCTGACCATCGCCCGGGAAGTAAGATCCGTGGGGGTCTACAGGCGCAGGATCCGCAACTGCCAGAAGAGGTGGCAGGACCTTCAGGGCTGGACCCGGAGGATCGCAAGGGTCCAGCTGAAGCTGTCGCCTCCTCGCAGGAGGGGCGGACACCGGACCCTGACCCCCACATGCTCAGGATCCTGGCGGTGGTCTTCCCTGACCTGGATGGGCAGCTGAAGGCCAGACAGCAGCAAGGAGGGGGTGAGTCCATGACTGCACTGTGCACTTTGTCTGACATGCTATGTGCCCTCCTCTGGCCTGGTTAAACTTCCACAGTACATCAGTCATGTGGTCCAGGACCCATGTCCCTCATTTGTGACATACCCACTTCTCCTCTGATACGCATATGTGTGGCCCTTATAGTCAGGAAATTGTGTCATTTGGGGACTGTGTCATTGCATTTAGCTTTGCTCAAGGTGGGGGACAGCATTTGTTCCCGTGACTATGTTGTGCGATTCATGGGTGGGTCAATTGCTTACACAATACCTAAGTTCTGACATGTAATCTGGGTGTAACTTTGATATGTGGTCTGCTTGCTGCTCTGACTCACCACATGTCCCTGGGGAATTTGGCACACACCCATGCTGCTGGTGGGAACAATGTTTGGGCCTCAGGAGTATGTGTATCCAGTGTGTCACACATGCTTAGCCACCTGCCTACTGTCCAGGACTCATCCCTCTTACAGGTGGAGCTGGACAGTCATGCCTACTCCAGGGCATACAATACACTCTGTACTCCCACTCCCGTGTATCATCTGGCATGTTATGATCAGTGAAATGTACCCTCAGGTGTCTGCCTCTGTCTCATTGTGCTGTGTCTTTGTTGTTAGGACTACTGGTATGTTTATCGGTTAGGGCTCAGCATGCCATCGGAGATGTGACCATGATAGACGATACTTCTGTGACTTATAGGTGTCTGATCACTTGACTGTGCACACAGGTGTTTGCGACTGTGACTTTCAGGCAGCTGTATTTTCATTCACAGCACACTGTGAGGTGCTCATGTTCAGAGAGTTGTGTTTCATGTCCCCCATATGTCCAGTTGGTATGACGTGGACAAATAGTAGTACAGATGATGTGGTTTTTGTGGGATGGACATGTGCACTTGTCAGTCACATAACTTGCATTCCCCATGCCCTCGGATTGTGACACAGTGCAGACTGTTGTTGGCTGGCTGCCATGGCCATGTGACTTCAGACAGTAATGTATGACTTTGCACGCATTCCTGTGTCATGGCATTAAACTTCCTGAGACTGATCCTTCAAGGGTGTGACATGTGCAACATGCACCCCATTGTGGCATTGACTATCCGGACATGGGTGCATCATGGTGTCTGGTGCTGGTATGCATCACATGCATTTCTATTTAGACTCTGGCCATCCCTTTATCCGGACACCTGCACTGACTCAGTGGCAAGAGATGTGATGTGTGCATGTTCACATACTTCACTGTGTTCCCTGCAATGTCCAACAACTGTGTAGGTGGTGCATGTGTCCACACTGGGGTCTTACCATCAGACAGGCACCAGACAGATGGGTGCAAGGGCAGGAGGGATGTGAGTCCCATGGTTGACCATCAGACTGACAATTGGCTTCCCGAATCTGTGTGAGGACTTTAGGCAATGTTCAACTAAGGATGCCAGGGCTTGCTCTGTAATGTGCTGTACTTACTGTGGTGTGTGCGGTCAGTGCAGGTGACTGATGTTTGTCTGTTTCCCTAATTGTTTGCAGATACATCCACGGCCACAGGAGGGGACAGCTCCACGGACCAGGAGGAGCAGCGGAGCCAGACTGGGTCAGCATCGGACGTGTGGTCAGAGGGACCGAGTGGCACGGAGGGCGAGGGGAGCCACACTGAGGAGTCCTCAGCACCATCCACCTCAGCTGAGGACCACAGCAGCTCGGAGGATGACTCCCTTGTGGAGGCGGGTCTCAGCAGCCACCAAAGGCCAGCTAGTCTGTCTGGCCCCGCCACCACCACCACCGCCCTCCCATTGGCTCCCATTCCTGAGGTCCGTGGAGGCTCCCGTGCTCGGGAGCGTGTCTCCTTCGTGCCAGGCACCGCACCCCTGCCCCTGTGTCCCCTGCTGCCCTGAGTGAGGAGTCTGTGTACCTCCTTCGGCAGCTCCATGTAGGGCAGACAGCAATGCTGAGTGTCCTCCATGCACACACCACTCTGTTGACACAGCTGGTGTCGTTCATGGAGGGCATCTCGACGGGTATGTCTGCCCTACAGAGGAGCAATAGGTCCATGGACTCCTCCCTGACGGCAGCAGTGTCCCTCCTCCAACAGTCCCTCACCCCTCCCACCTCTGCCCCATCCACACTTCCTGCCCCCCTACCTGTCCAAAGCACATGCACACCTGCACAGTCACCCAAACACACAGACACGAGCAGCACAGACACACCCAAGAGAAAGGCAAGACGTGCACACAAGCATCCTCAGGGGACTGATACCACAGACACAGGGGATGGGGAACACATTCACTCCGCAGTCCTCTAAATCCTCTCCCTCCAAGACCCCTTCCCTTGCCTCGCCTGCTACCCCACCTACACAGCAGATCTTCCTGTGTGACCTCGGCCTCTTCCCCTCCAATCCTGCTGATCCAGCATACCGGGGGAAGAGGAAGTCCGCCCACACAGAGGGAGTGCCCCTCGCCCCCGGACACCCTCCCCCAGGCGCAGGCAGACACAGGACCCCATTAGGAAGTCCCCCGGACCAGGAAGAGCAAGACCCCACCACCACCACCACGCAGCTCCACCGCCCAGTCTCTCTCCTCCATCCCCCAGGCCACCACTGCACAGGTTCCCCCGCCACACCCTGCCCCAGGTTCCCCCACACACCGATACCACATCCCCAGACTGCTTAGGCCCTCCCCCTGCCACTTGCTCTTCCACCCCAACCCAGACGCTCTGCCTGTTAGTGGCACTGTTGTGGAGACCGGGTCCCCCCTCTGTCCTGCCCACCTCATCTGCCCACCCTTCCACTCCCTTGGAGTCATGCACTGCAGTGGAGTCCACAACCACCATGTCTGACTCGGGCACTGCAGTGGGTACCCAGTCCACTACATCAGTCCAGCCCACTGCAGTGGTTGCAGCACCCACACCAACTGACTTGTGTACCACAGTGGTGCCGGCCCCCCCTGAGTCAGACACCTCCACTGCAGTTGCCGGTGACACTCCTGCACCCACCACCCCTTCACTGCCTCACTCTGCCATCCCCTGATCCTGTCCCTGCGGTGCCTGGCCTGCCCCTTGTATGCCCCTCCAAGGGGGCTGTCCCCTGTCCGTACCAGTGCAGGCAAGCAATGGGTGACCAGTTGTCACTTATCACCCTGTTGGGACTGTGATTTTGGACTGGCCATTGGCCTTAGTTTCTTTTGGACTTCCGTGTTTACCCTGACATTTGCTGAATAAAGCCTCTTTTTGTTTACTTGTGGGTTTTCTTTTGATGTACATGATGTGGATGAGTAGCATCCTGCATTTGCAGTTGTAATAGTGTTCATATCAGGAAAATGAAGTGTTGCAGTGATGGACTCCATGTGGTCCATGGGATATGTGTCCTGTTGTAGTCTGGATCTATGGCATCCTTTGCTACAGTCTGAGGGTGTAATGTTCAGCATTTGACACAAGGATGTCCATTTTGCATTTGTAAATGAACATCTTTGTCTTACACTGATGCACATCTGGTGGGCTTACCACTGTTCAATGTTCCGATTTCCCTGACTGTGTGTCCAGCTCCACTGGACATGCAGTTTTGCACATCAATGTCGAAGGACTCATCTGTGTATACAGGGCAACTTGCTTGACACGTGTTTTGTGTGTATGCAGATGACTGACGTGACACTCCCGTACCCAGGCTGATGTGAGCAGAGCCTTCTGTGTGTTGTGGTTGTTGACTCACTGACGGAGTGTTCTGCTGACATGTTTGGGTCGTGCACAGACAAGGTTTGGCACAGCGGACCTTCCACAGGAGTGGAGTGCCCTCATGGCAGTGTGTAATCCGGTGACATTGCGTGGGCCTGTGTTGTGTGTTGTGTAAGCATGTCTGTGCATGTTCCCTTCCCTTTTCCTACACAGGCTGTGTCCCTAGGGATGTTCCTGTTTGTGATGCTTGCTGAGTTGTTCTGTGTTCATCCAGCATCTTGGACCTGGTTTCTCCGTGATGTGGGTGCATGGCAAACTAATGTTCATGAGGTTGTCATACCAGGTTGTCTTTGTTGTCAGGGCTGGGAATGTGGGCAAACGCAGATGGGACACATTCAGGATTCCCCTTGGCACTTGTTGGTTACACAAGTCATGTGATTTACAGTTTGTGGTAGCTTTCAGTGATTGTGACATGTTGTGTGTGTGACTGCTGCCACTCCTCAGGGTCAGAGCTGCAATGTTGGAAGTTGTGTACGTGTGTTCTTCGTGTGTCACCTTGGCTTCTTCGTTGGTTTGTGACTATGGCCAGGATCCCATTGATTGTGGTGGATTTCACATCATGCCCATGTACGGCATACTGTGCTGTGTGTCAGACATTGACGAGTCTTGTTGACTGGCCATGTGTGATGGGTTTCTGCACCTTAGTTCCCACCACCACCCCTGGTATTGTCATGGGTGCATGTCCAATGTCACCAGTCCATGTGAGCTTCACTGCTGCACATTGGTGGAGATCAGGGTGTGTGGTGTTGAGTGTGTGCAAAAGTGAGTTGTTGCACGGCTAGACCCCTACCTCCATATTGGCCTTGGCTGGCAGGCCGTGCTGATTGATTGGAGCTTGTGTAGGTGTGATGGTAGTTAGTTGCTCAGGACACATGGCTGTGGTTCACAGTGTGAACGACATCTCACTTTGTCATCACAGTGGGATTATCATGCAGGCTAGTTAGTGTCAGCACAATGTGGGGTCCCTGGGGGTAGTGCTGTGGTGGGGGTCTGTCTCTTGCTGTGTTAGTTGCTGTTCCTACAAGCTTGTGTGACATGTCTAATTTGGGCTCCCTCTCATCTAACAATGCCTGATTGCTCACATAGGGGTATCCGATCCATGAGTAACTTTTGTATGGCACTGTATACACATCTGTGTGGTTGGAATTCAGGCCTCCTCATGTGTTGTGTGGTTGCCTGGGGACACTGGCACACCCCCATCACCTGTTGTGTTTGATATGCAGTGTGAGTCTGCCTGTTTGTGTTTGTGCCTTTGCACCACTGCATTGGCATATCTTGAGTGTGCCATTGGCTGTATGTTGTTTGGTGGCTTTCCCCTGCTGTCCCTGGGACTCCTAGGTCATCAGTCAGCACAATAATCATGGTTTGTATGTCCCATTGCTGCCATGGTATGGTATTTGTTCACCTGACATCTACAGTCTCCACAGGATATCTACATTTGTGTGTCCATTGGTGCAGATATGTGGGTCAGCATTATGATGGTCACTTCTGTCATTGTGTTATTTGTGAATGTTGACAATGTGGGCCCCCATGGGTGATGTTTGTATGCACATGGCCTAAATGATGTTTCAGTGACACTGCACTGTTTGCCTCGACCAATCTATGTTGCTATGGGACACAAGCACTACTATGCCACTGATGTGTTTGTTGTTGTGTGACCAGGATTCATCCATGCAGTTTGGCTTTGGCAGCTTTTACCATGACTACACTTCCCTTTTGGTCACTGTGGTGATGGGGCTTTAGGCCCCATTGCCACACTGTTCAAAATGTGCATCAGCTATGGACTCCACACTTCCCTTTTGGTCACTGTGGTGATGGGGCTTTAGGCCCCATTGCCACACTGTTCAAAATGTGCATCAGCTATGGATAGCACACTTCCCTTTTGCTCACTGTGGTGATGGGGCTTTAGGCCCCATTGCCACACTGTTCAAAATGTGCATCAGCTATGGACCCCACACTTCCCTTTTGGTCACTGTGGTGATGGGGCTTTAGGCCACATTGCCACACTGTTCAAAATGTGCATCAGCTATGGATAGCACACTTACCTTTTGGTCACTGTGGTGATGGGGTGTTCGAGCCCATTGCCACAGTGGCCATGGTCGGCTTGCATTGTGGAGGCCACACACATTTCTGTGTGACACATGTGCTAGGGGGTCACATTGTATGTTCAATGTCATGTTCAGTGTTGTAGGCATTTGACACAGACTACACACACTTGTCATGGTGTTGGGGGGATGTAATCTTCTGTCATTCCTTATGTGGGAGTATGCTAGTTGTGTCATGCATTACCCGTCCTATGAGTAGGAGTGGTGTTAGTGGTAGGCATCCATCCCCCCATGAGTGGGGATGGTAGTAGTGACAGGCATCCAGGCCCCCTGAGTAGGGGTGGTGGTAGTGGTAGGCATCCATCCCCCATGAGTGGGGATGGTAGTAGTGACAGGCATCCAGCCCCTAAGGGTGGGGTTGGTAGTAGTGACAGGCATCCAGCCCCCCCTGAGTAGGGGTGGTGGTGGTGGCAGGCATCTAGCCCCCCCTGAGTGGGGGTGGTGGTAGTGGTAGGCATCCATCCCCCTAAGGGTGGGGATGGTAGGAGTGGCAGGCATCCAGGCCGCCCTGAGTAGGGGTGGTGGTGGTGGTAGTGGTAGGCATCCAGGCCCCCCTGAGTAGGGGTTGTGGTAGTGGTAGGCATCCATCCCCCCATGAGTGGGGATGGTAGTAGTGACAGCCATCCAGGCCCCCCTGAGTAGGGGTGGTGGTAGTGGTAGGCATCCAGCCCCCCCTGAGTAGTGATGGTGGTAGTGGTAGGCATCCATACCCCTAAGGGTGGGGATGGTAGTGGTGGCAGGCATCCAGGCACCCATGAGTAGGGGTGGTGGTAGTGGTAGGCATCCAGCCACCCTGAGTAGTGGTGGTGGTAGTGGTAGGCATCCATCCCCCCATGAGTGGGGATGGTAGTAGTGACAGGCATCCATCCCCCTAAGAGTGGGGTTGGTAGTAGTGACAGGCATCCAGCCCCCCCTGAGTAGGGGTGGTGGTGGTGGCAGGCATCTAGCCCCCCCTGAGTGGGGGTGGTGGTAGTGGTAGGCATCCATCCCCCCATGAGTGGGGATGGTAGTAGTGACAGGCATCCAGCCCCCTAAGAGTGGGGTTGGTAGTAGTGACAGGCATCCAGCCCCCCCTGAGTAGGGGTGGTGGTGGTGGCAGGCATCTAGCCCCCCCTGACTGGGGATGGTAGTAGTGGCAGGCATCCAGGCCCCCCTGAGTAGGGGTGGTGGTAGTGGTAGGCATCCAGGCCCCCCTGAGTAGGTGTGGTGGTAGTGGTAGGCATCCATCCCCCCATGAGTGGGGATGGTAGTAGTGACAGGCATCCAGGCACCCATTAGTAGTGGTGGTGGTAGTGGTAGGCATCCATCCCCCCATGAGTGGGGATGGTAGTAGTGACAGGCATCCAGCCCCCTCTGAGTAGGGGTGGTGGTGGTGGTGGTGGTGGTGGCAGGCATCTAGCCCCCCCTGAGTGGGGGTGGTGGTAGTGGTAGGCATCCATCCCCCCATGAGTGGGGATGGTAGTAGTGGCAGGCATCCAGGCCCCCCTGAGTAGGGGTGGGGGTAGTGGTAGGCATCCAGGCCCCCCTTAGTAGGGGTGGTGGTAGTGGTAGGCATCCATCCCCCCATGAGTGGGGATGGTAGTAGTGACAGGCATCCAGGCACCCATTAGTAGTGGTGGTGGTAGTGGTAGGCATCCATCACCCCATGAGTGGGGATGGTAGTAGTGACAGGCATCCAGCTCCCTAAGGGTGAGGTTGGTAGTAGTGACAGGCAGCCAGCCCCCTAAGGGTGAGGTTGGTAGTAGCGACAGGCATCCAGCCCCCCCGAGTAGGGGTGGTGGTGGTGGCAGGCATCCATCCCCCAATGGGTGTGTATGGCATTGGTGTTGGCCATCCCACCCCTATGGTTCTGCTGTTGCTAGTGTACATTATTTGTGCATCCCTATGTGTGTGTGTGACATATTTCGGGTACGTGTAGTTTGTTTGTATTGTTGGTGTTTGACTTACCGTCTGCGCCGTACGCGTCCGTGCCGGTCCCGGTAATAGATGTAGAGTATAGGTAGGACCTGCGCAATGGGATTCATGCTTGGATCGTCTCGTTCGGGTTTCTCGTGTCTTCGAGTCGTACTCGTAGCAGGCTTGTTCGTCTCGTAGCCGTGGATCGTCTTGTGGCGCGAAACGGAGCTTATGTACGGCTCGCCCGGATGCTCAAACGTGCCGGACGTAGCGACGGGTTCGGGCGCGTACGGATTGCGCATCGTACTAGTCCGGCCGGAAGGTGCTGTGTATTTGCTTCCGTGCGGCTCGATTCGGCGTTCACGGATCCGGCTCGGGCGGGGAACAGGAGCTGGATAGGGTGAGTACGGCTCGCTCGGAAACTGGGTTGTTATACGCATCGTACTTGTTCGTCCGGACGAGTGTACGAATCGGTCGGGAAACACGTATTCGGCTTGTATTTTTTCCGGACGAATACTGTTAGGTGCCCTACCGGCCGAGATCGGAATCGACCCCTTAGCGTGCTTATAAATGGCAGATACATCCGTATGGACACTGAAAGTAAAAATGTGAACTTACTTTTAAAACCACACAAATCATCCCATCGTGAAGCAAGAGACTTGTCAGCAGTGAACATCACAGCCGTTCCTATACAGGATGGTATAGTGTGGGACAAAACAGATTTCGATATATTTGACCTGACTGAACTTTTGAACATTGCACATTTATTTAAAATTTCATTAAGTGATTTTATTACCTCCAGTACCTATTCTGATGATTGGGACTTTGAGACTGTAAATAACATGATGTCTGATCTAGAAAGGTCTGCTGCATTTTCTAACAATGAATACTTAGAGGGTTCATCAGACTACGAACAGCTTTATTGTTACAACCACTATGGTCATCATTTCTTGCATAAATCTGCAACACCTAGAAATGTGTTTATGTTTAACCAATGGGAACATTGTCCTACACCACCAAGGGGTAATTCAAAAACGTTTGCTAAAAAGTTTCCATATTTTTCAGGGTATAATACATCTGATCCAGAAACATTTTACTATAAGAATGTAAACAAAACAGGACAGAAAATTATGTTAACTAATACAAAACAGATTTTTTCTGCAGCCTTTATTACCCAACTGTCTAGACATGGATTTGACTTTTGGAAAGACACAATTGACACAAAATATGTCTGGGGTTCTAAAGATTGGCAAGTGCAGGGGATAGAAGCTTTGTTTAGAGCATGTATCATCCCACAGCAAATAATGTTTTTGAATGACACTGTGCAACAAACGTCTTGCCTTGGTTTAGCCAAGATCAAAGACATGAACACACCTTCTGTACCAACAACTGCAAGTAATAGCACTACACAGGGAGCGGTCACAGTAGACACAATACTACAAAACAACAGAACAGATCCTGATTGGAAAAAATGGTTACTCTGGCCCACAGACACAAACATCTGTCAAGAAAGATTTGTGAATAGAAGACAGGGCTTTACTATCCATAGGCCAGACCCACGTTATTTTCAACTACAACATCCGGGGGAATTAACAACATACAGTGTAGGAAAATTGTGCCTCGACTGGTTACAAAAATCTACACTCGAGTATGTGAAACAACACTTATCTTTACTTAAAGAAGAGGCAGACCTTAGGTTATTCTTGCTAGGACCAAGAAAACCACGTCAAAAACGTTTCATATATGCCGGCATTTATGCTGCTTATAATGAAGTATGGAAGGTTTCACAGGCAGAGGCCGCAGAAAGAATACGTGAGCTTGATCGTATTTACTTAGAGAAATCTCTCATTGTGGTCGACAATGGGTTAACAACCTTGTCATCCAGAATTTATTCATTGGACAACATTGTCTCCTCTGCTATTGACATACTGGAACAAGATTTAGCCATGTTACAACAAGGCCAATCTCAGTTACGTTCTATTATGTTATTAGGCTGGACGCTGCAATCCTTGCGTGCAGGCTATGTGCCTTGGCGTTTTATCAACACGTCGTCTCTGTTTTCAGAATACAATCTAACAGATAAACAGATAAAACTGGCACAAAGGGGAGAAAAGTATACAGTGCTGAGCATTGAAAAACTGGAAAAAGTACCATTTACGGTAGCAGAAAAACCAGCTACAGAATGGCTTATCCATGGCAAAATAACTCTGCCTGTCACTACTTTTCATTTTCAGTATTGCCTCAAACAAATGCAAGCAGGCAAATATGAAAGTTTGGGTAAAGAATACATTAAGACATCCTGGGATTTACCTTACGAATGCAGATGTTGGAGTGGGGATCGTGAAGTGTTTCTAAGCGGTACACACTGTGAAAATGCACTAAGCGGTTCACTCATATGTCAGGACATTTCTTTACACGGGGCTTGTAACGGTTCTGTGGCAAATTTCTCCTGCCTCCAGCAGGGTACACGAGCTACTGTGATTAATCCAACGTTTGGCCAACATGTTGAATGATCAGAGTCGCTGTGGCATGTTGCTAGGCATCCCCTATCTGGTAACGGTCGGCTCCAGGGTTACTTGTTGTATGCAAGTATTGTTCCCCCCAATAGACACAGTCAGGGAGTCACCTCTATGGCCTTCATTGAATGTTTCTTTTATACGTTTTGATACTTTAAGCAGAATGAAAGCCATGCTTTGGCAACAAACCGTGCCTTTGACCTCGGCCAAAGAAATCTATGATTTACAAATTGCAAGGACTTCGGCTGAGATACAGGCTCTAATTCATACAAACTGCCCTATACATTTCGTAGAAATGATGGGACGTATCTTAAACATGTCTGATATGAGCGGGATTGTACATGTATTTAAGACCATCTGTTCAGGACTGTTAACACCTTTTCAGGCAGTCCTCGGAATCATTCCAAACTTCGCACATTCAGTGTTTGGTGGTGTGCCATTAATTCTAGCACTGGTTGCGGGAATCCTGTTTTTATTCATACTACTACGCTATGGCAAGCCTATCAACCGGCGTCACTCCCAGCAATTTGGAGAAAGCTCTCATAGAACGGATGTGCCGTGAGCGCATAGTGCAACTTTTGGGCATACCTCGTCTACGGGAAATTAATACAACATGGTTTCTGTCATTTAGACCAATCTGGCAAGATTGCATCTTACCTGTTCTACGCTGCCTGCTTTGTGGTGAAGAATGCTGCTAGACACCTGTCTAACACTCACATCAGTCGTGCCAACGGACATCGATACTCTGCTGGACCCGATAACGGCCCATGCTCTGTGTTGTCCCCAGAGGCTACCAATCCTGATGACGGCATTCCTGGAGATCTCACAGACGCTTCCTGCTGCTGCTGAGGTACGAGATGGATCAACAGGCACACAGCTAACAACGGACGCGAACATTGCTGCGGCATCCTATGCTGAAGGCGATGCTTCACATCTCTGTGCAGTTAACCTTCTAAATGAGGTATTCCAACTGTCACCGACATCGGTAGACGATCTTTTGTCTACAGAAATAGATGATTTCATGTTTACACCAGACCCATACACTGACTTTGATTCGGCTCACAGTGTACCAGGGAAGCAATGAAATTTGGCCTCCATATTTTCAAAACAGAACAAAACTTGGAACTCTTCCTAAAATTGATTTTTTTTTTTCTCTATTTTTTGAAAATACATGGCAATTCAATCTGCTTACAGTAGAACTATTCATATAGAACGGACTTCTTTGAATACTTCCAGGGACACATTGTCAACTTACTTACCACAATTTCATTTAGTACCATGATATGCAATGGCTTTGATTTTTGAAAAACTTGTCAACCATTTCATCATATGTATATATTTCTGTTTATTCATTCATGTTGCATTTATTTCCAATACATGCTTAGAATGAAAAAAATGCTTTAAAATGTACATTACCTATTGCATTACATGTTTTAGCAACAGTTCTTTTTAAAACTTCTTTTTATATGCTTTTAGAAATGTTTTTAGCAACATGTGGTACTCAGTTTAATGTTTAGCATTTCATGTTTAGCATTTAGTACTATCGTTCATTCGAAAGTGGAGTGGGTGTTGTATTCTGCTTTAGGTGTCCATATATAGGGCCTGATTCACAGAACTAACTTACGTCAAAAACGTAAAGTTAGGACTCCTAACTTTACTACTCCTAAACTGAGAAAAATCCTAACTTTAAGACTTTCGGTATTCACAGAAGGCATTTAGGAGTCCTAAAGTTAGGACTACTAACTTCTGTGAATACCGAAATGAGTAAGTTCATTCTGTGAATACCAAAATGAGTAAGTGTATTCTGTGAATACCAAAAAGTACTAACTTTACGTTTTTGACGTAAGTTAGTTCTGTGAATCAGGCCCACTGGTTTTCCTGAAACATGTCCTTATATAGGCACAATTTGCATTGCCCTTATATAGGCATAAGATCCCAGTCCTTATTTAGGCATTAGCCATGCTATCCAAATACAGGCATGGTCACTTACATCCGTCCACCCTAACGTCACAACGAGTTCTTAGAAACCAGACCCTTAAGCTCTTGGGAGTTCCCTATCACAGGATTATTGATTTCTCCAAGAACTCATTTATTATGCATGAACCGCTATACCTTAAGGGTTCATTCCTGACGTCTTCCTCTGCCCGACTTTACATCAATGCTAACATTCCAAGGCACCTACCGGGTATAACTATACCTTCCCTTGCCCAAGCAAGTAGGAGGAGACCTCGACTTTAGAGGAGCCTGTGTCCCGGCATGACGCACTGACAAGAGACGCTATCATCCCTGCTCGCAGAGAATCCAGCTCCCAGTGTTCTGACTCCCTTCGCAGGGTGTTAGAGTTCGAGACCCGGAAGGAGATTCCCACCTCTCTCATTCTCAAGGTATGAAGCTGACTAGAACCTAGAGGGACTCTTGGCATACTAGACTTGGCATACTAGACTATAGCATACCATACTATAGAATACTTCACCTACTTCTTACCTTACACTACACTTAGGTTAGGTATACTGGGATAGAATTAGTTAGAGAAGCATCTTATGAGTACTCGCATTTTTAGCTTATGTTATTTATGTATATGAATATATGTGTCATAGCTAAAAGATAATGCTTGCGCAGTATTATTTCTTTCTACTGCTTACGCTGTACATAATATATCTCGCATACTGTCTTGTGATCATAACAGCGCATATCTCTTACACGAGAAACAAGACTGTTCAATAAATCCTTTTATTGAAACGCCCGTCTATTCTTTCTGTGTAACTCTGAAGAAACTAAGCATACACGATTAGCTGAGTGAAACTGTTATCTATTGTTTCCACGATTCTGAGAGTGTTCTGATTCGAAAGGGAAACAAAGTTGTCATGTTTATGCAGTTGCCAGAAACTACTCCTTCTTGTTTACAAGGAGTTTCTAGTGGCCTCTGAGTTAGCTGGCACAAAGTAATTAAGTTTATTACACTCGATAGGGACATACTGACCTCAGTCCTATGTCGAATCTATAGGGTATATTATTCCAATGCGCAGAGCCTATTAGGGAAATAGGAACTACACTACAATAGGTTTTCCATATGTAGACTCCTTTTGGGATAGTACATATGCAACATATTAGTTTTAACAATATCTGTACTTTCTGGTTCATTCAATGCTAAGTATTCGATTTCTTGTAGAGATTTCGATACTCTATTTCGTGTGGCGGCAAGACCTAGACTTACCCAAATGATTCCTCTTGACTTTGAATATAAACTTGCAGAGCTCTACCAATCCGAACATTCATAGGATCCAATCTCTCGGTGGGAAAGCATTTTCAAGCTAAAGCTGTAGAATTTCTTGCTAAGACTCTTTTCCTGTGAAATTTCTTCCCACATTTCTTTCAACTCTGTCTTTTCAGATTTGGTTATATATGACGTAACATAGCGAGCAACAGCAATTGAATTATCTGCAGCATCTTGAATATCCATGTTTGCCTTCCACATTGTCAAAATCACTGGATTGTAGTCATTAATATACTTTGAATCTTCGTTTTTTTTTAAGTTGTATGTATTCTTCGGAGATTCCCGAGTTATAGTATGCCTTACTGCTGACATAAAACTATTGACTCTTCCTTTTGAAATTATTGGACGTGGGAATCCAAAACGACATTGTGTATATAATTTTCCCTTTGACTTGTATTTTCGTTGACAATATTTTCCACATTGATGACTTTGAAACCGTAAAACTTGTCTCAAGCTGTTTTCTGCTCCTTCTTTTGGAATGGCACAGGTAACATACTCTTCGATGAAAGACAAAACACTTTCATCAGTATCAGTTCCAAATTTTGATGCATTCTTGATCTACAATAGCATGTGTGGTAAGTAGACATAATATCGAAATTTTAATATCGACATACATTACTATCGAGTTTAGTATATCGATGTAAAAGATATCGATTTTAAGTGTTGTAAAAAATATCGAAGTTTGTAATGTCCACTGTAAAAATATCGGTATGTTAAAATATCGTTATTGTACTTTATTTTAATATATTTAATGTTTGTTTTGTGTATAATAATAGTTAGTTATTGTTATAAAAAAAAATTGTATAATATTTTTTACTAGCAGGATATTGGGTTAATAGGGAAAAGGGTGGGGAGTGTTTTAAAATAATTGATAAAAAATTCAAAATTGTAATTTTAAAATAGAAAATATTGTTTTAGGAGCGGGATGTTGGGTTTATAGGGGATAAGGGTGGGGAGTGTTTTAAAATAATTGATTTAAATTTTTAATAAATTCAAAATTTAAATTTATAATTTAGAAAAATTGTTTTGAATTCAGAAATTATTTTTTTAGGAGTGGGATGTTGGGTTAATAGGGGATAAGCGTGGGGAGTGTTTTAAAATAATTGATTTTAAAATTTGATAAATTCGAAATTTTAAATTTTAAATTAGATTTTTTTTTTTAGGAGCGGGATGTTGTGTTTATAGGGGATAAGGGTGGGGAGTGTTTTAAAATAAATGAATTTATTTAAAAAAAATAATAGAAAAATTAAGATTTAAATTTGAAATATTTGATTTATGAGTGGGTAGTTGGGTTTATAGGGGATAAGGGTGGGGAGTGTTTTAAAATAATTGAATTAAATATTTAATAAATTAGAAATTTAAAATTATAATTTAGAAAATTTTATTTTTGAATTTAGAAATTAGTGTTTTATGATTTGGAAGTTGGGTTTATAGGGCATAAGGTTGTTGAGTGTTTTACAAATATTGTTTAAATATTTATAAAATTAAATATTTGTATTTTTTTTATAAATAATTAATAAATATTATGGGGCCGATTCCGATCTCGGTCGGAGGCGCACCCAATACCATTCGGTCGGGAAAAAGCCATGCGAAAGCCTGTTTCCCGACCGATCCGTACAGCACACCGAACGAGTAAGTACGATGCGCACAACAGCAAAGAATCCGGCCGAGCCGTACTCACCCAAACCAGGTCCTGTTCCCCGACCGAGGCGAATCCGGAAATGCCGAATCGAGTCGCACGGAAGGAAAAATGCAGCTCCGTCCGGCCGAACGAGTACGTTGCGCTTTCCGTACGCGCCGAACCCGTCGCTACGCACGGCACGTCAAAGCATCCGGGAGAGGCGCACATAAGCTCCGATTCGCGCCACAACACGATCCACGGCTCCGAGACGAACACGCCAGCGACGAGGACGAGGCGAAGCGACGAGGACGACGCGAAGCAACGAGAAGGACGAACGACACGAACCAACCATGAATCCCTTCGTCCCGATCATACCAATATTCTACATTTACTACCGGAACAGGCACGGACGCGTACGGCGCAGAAGGTAAGCCAGACACCAACCACAAAACACATACAACACGTACACGACACATCACACACACACACAGGGATGCAGAATATACTTACACCAGCAACAGCAGCACCATAGGGGCGGGATGCCCATCACCAATGCCACATATGCACACAGGGGCCTGAATGCGCACCACCACCCCTACCCAGGGGGTAGGATGCCTACCACTACTACCACCCTTAGCCAGGGGGCTGGATGCCTACCACTACTACCACCCTCACCCAGGGGGCTGGATGCCTACCACTACTACCACCTTCACCCAGGGGGGCTGGATGCCTACCACCACTACCACCCTCACCCAGGGGGCTGGATGCCTACCACCACTACCACCCTCACCCAGGGGGGCTGGATGCCTACCACTACTACCACCCTCACCCAGGGGGCTGGATGCCTACCACCACTACCACCCTCACCCAGGGGGGCTGGATGCCTACCACTACTACCACCCTCACCCAGGGGGGCTGGATGCCTACCACCACCCTTAGCCAGGGGGCTGGATGCCTACCACTACTACCACCCTCACCCAGGGGGGCTGGATGCCTACCACTACTACCACCCTCACCCAGGGGGCTGGATGCCTACCACTACTACCACCCTCACCCAGGGGGGCTGGATGCCTACCACTACTACCACCCTCACCCAGGGGGGCTGGATGCCTACCACCACTACCACCCTCACCCAGGGGGGCTGGATGCCTACCACTACTACCACCCTCACCCAGGGGGGCTGGATGCCTACCACCACCCTTAGCCAGGGGGCTGGATGCCTACCACTACTACCACCCCTACCCAGGGGGGCTGGATGCCTACCACTACTACCACCCTTAGCCAGGGGGGCTGGATGCCTACCACTACTACCACCCTTACCCAGGGGGCTGGATGCCTACCACTACTACCACCCTCACCCAGGGAGGGCTGGATGCCTACCACTACTACCACCCTCACCCAGGGGGGCTGGATGCCTACCACTACTACCACCCTCACCCAGGGGGGCGGGATGCCTACCACCACTACCACCCTCACCCAGGGGGGCTGGATGCCTACCACTACTACCACCCTCACCCAGGGGGCTGGATGCCTACCACCACCCTTAGCCAGGGGGCTGGATGCCTACCACCACCCTTAGCCAGGGGGCTGGATGCCTACCACTACTACCACCCTTACCCAGGGGGGCTGGATGCCTACCACTACTACCACCCTCACCCAGGGGGGCTGGATGCCTACCACTACTACCACCCTCACCCATGGGGGCTGGATGCTCTACCACCACCCTTAGCCAGGGGGCTGGATGCCTACCACTACTACCACCCTTAGCCAGGGGGCGCTGGATTCCTACCACTACTACCACCCTTACCCAGGGGGGCTGGATGCCTACCACTACTACCACCCTCACCCAGGGGGGCTGGATGCCTACCACCACCCTTAACCAGGGGGCTGGATGCCTACCACTACTACCACCCTCACCCAGGGGTCTGGATGCCTACCACCACCCTTAGCCAGGGGGCTGGATGCCTACCACTACTACAACCCTTAGCCAGGGGGCTGGATGCCTACCACTACTACCACCCTCACCCAGGGGGCTGGATGCCTACCACCACCCTTAGCCAGGGGGCTGGATGCCTACCACTACTACCACCCTCACCCTGGGGGCTGGATGCCTACCACTACTACCACCCTCACCCAGGGGGCTGGATGCCTACCACTACTACCACCCTCACCCAGGGGGCTGGATGCCTACCACCACCCTTAGCCAGGGGGCTGGATGCCTACCACTACTACCACCCTCACCCAGGGGGCTGGATGCCTACCACTACTACCACCCTCACCCAGGGGGGCTGGATGCCTACCACTACTACCACCCTCACCCAGGGGGGGGCTGGATGCCTACCACTATTACCACCCTTAGCCAGGGGGGGCTGGATGCCTACCACTACTACCACCCCCACTCATAGGATGGACAATGCATGACACAACCAGCACACCACAACCTAGGGAATGCAAGAAGAAGACATCCCCCAACACCATGACAAGCGTGTGTAGACTGTGTCAAATGCCTACAACACCGAACATGACTTTGAACATACAATGTGACCCCTAGCACATGTGCCACACATATATGTGTGTGGCACCCACAATGCAAGCAGGCCATGACCATTGTGGCAATGGGGTCCAAACCCCCATCATCACAGTGACCAGAATGTAAGTGTGGGGTCCATAGCTGAAGCACACTTTGAACATTGTGGCAATGGGGTCCAAACCCCCATCATCACAGTGACCAAAAGGTAAGTGTAGGGTCCATAGCTGAAGCACACTTTGAGCATTGTGGCAATGGGGTCCAAACCCCCATCATCACAGTGACCAAAATGTAAGTGTGGGGTCCATAGCTGAAGCACACTTTGAACATTGTGGAATGGGGTCCAAACCCCCATCATCACAGTGACCAAAATGTAAGTGTGGGGTCCATAGCTGAAGCACACTTTGAACATTGTGGCAATGGGGTCCAAACCCCCATCATCACAGTGACCAAAAGGTAAGTGTGGGGTCCATAGCTGAAGCACATTTTGAACATTGTGGCAATGGGGTCCAAACCCCATCATCACAGTGACCAAAAGGTAAGTGTGGGGTCCATAGCTGAAGCACACTTTGAGCATTGTGGCAATGGGGTCCAAACCCCCATCATCACAGTGACCAAAATGTAAGTGTGGGGTCCATAGCTGAAGCACACTTTGAACATTGTGGCAATGGGGTCCAAACCCCCATCATCACAGTGACCAAAATGTAAGTGTGGGGTCCATAGCTGAAGCACACTTTGAACATTGTGGCAATGGGGTCCAAACCCCCATCATCACAGTGACCAAAAGGTAAGTGTGGGGTCCATAGCTGAAGCACATTTTGAACATTGTGGCAATGGGGTCCAAACCCCCATCATCACAGTGACCAAAAGGTAAGTGTGGGGTCCATAGCTGAAGCACACTTTGAGCATTGTGGCAATGGGGTCCAAACCCCCATCATCACAGTGACCAAAATGTAAGTGTGGGGTCCATAGCTGAAGCACACTTTGAACATTGTGGCAATGGGGTCCAAACCCCCATCATCACAGTGACCAAAATGTAAGTGTGGGGTCCATAGCTGAAGCACACTTTGAACATTGTGGCAATGGGGTCCAAACCCCATCATCACAGTGACCAAAAGGTAAGTGTGGGGTCCATAGCTGAAGCACATTTTGAACATTGTGGCAATGGGGTCCAAAGCCCCATCATCACAGTGACCAAAAGGTAAGTGTTGACAAAGAAAGAGGTGCAACTGCCAAACTGCATGGATGATTCCTGGTCACAGAACAACAAACACATCAGTGGCAAAGTAGTGTATGTGTCCCATTGCAACATAAATTGGGGGAGCCAAATACTGCAGTGCAAATAAGACATACCTTTGGCCATGTGCAGACAAACAACACCCATGGGGGCTGACACCGTCAACAATCATCAATGACACAATGACAGAAGTGACCATCAGAATGCAGACCCACATATTTGCACCAATGGGCACACACATGCAGATACCCTGTGGAGACTGCAGATGTGAGGTGAACAGATACCATACCATGGCAGCAATGGGACACACAAACCATGATCATTGTGCTGACCGATGACCTAGGAGTCCCAGGGACAGCAGGGGAAACCCACCAAACTACATACAGCCAATGGCACACCCAAGATATGCCAATGCAGTGGTGCAGATGCACAAACACAAACAGGCAGACCCACACTGCACATCATACACAACAGGTGAGGGGGGTGCCAGTGTCCCCAGGCAACCACACAACACATGAGGAGACCTGAATACTAATCATACAGATGTGCATACAGTGCCACACAAAGGTAACTCATGGATCCAAATCCCCTATGTGGGCAAGCAGGCATTGCCAGATGAGAGGGAGCACAAAGCACACATGTCACACAGGCACGTAGGGACAGCAACTGACACAGCAAGACACAGACACACCACAGCACCACCCCCAGGGCCCCCACAATGTGGTGACCCTGGGCTGCATTACAATCCCACTGTGATGACAAAGCTAAATGTGGTTCACACTGTGAACCACAGTCATGTGTCCTGAGCAACTAACTACCATCACACCTACACAAGCACAAATCAAACAGCATGGCCAGTAAGCCAAGGCCAACATGGAGGCAGGGGCCTAGCCGGGCAACAACTCTCATCTGCACACACTCAACACCACACCCCTCGACCTCCAACAATGTGCAGCAGTGAAGCACACATGCACTGGTGACATTGCACATGCACCCATGACTATTCCAGGGTGGTGGGTGGGAACCAAGGTGCAGAAACACATCACACTTGGACACTCAACAAGACTCCTGAATGTCTGACACACTGCACACTACGCTGTACATGGACATGACGGCAATACCACACCAACCAATTGGATCCCAGCCACAGTCACACACCAATGAAGAAGCCAAGGTCACCCACAAAGAACACACATAGACAACAACCAATATTGCAGCCCGGACCCTGAGGAGTGCCAGCAGTCACACACACAACGTGTCACAATCACTGAAAGATAACACAAACTGGAAATCACATGACAGGGGCAAACAACAAGTGCCAAGGGGAAACCTGACTGTGACTGTGACTGCACACAAACTCAGCCCTGACAGCAAACACACCTATGGGTGACACCCTGATGACCAGTAATGTGCCATGCACCACATCACAGAGAACCCAGGGCGAAGACTTTGGGGGAACATAGGTCAACTCAGCTAGCATCACAAACAGGTACAACACTAGGGATCACAGCATGCACAGCTAAACGGAAGTGAACACACAGACATGCACATACAACACACACCTTGGGCGCAGGCAATGTCACAGGAGTACACACTGCCATGAGGGGACTCCACTCCTGTGTGAGGAAAGCTGTGCCATATGTTGCCTCAGTAGGGCCCCATCATGTCAGCTGAGCACTTGGTCACCCAATCAACAATTAGCACCAAATGAGGGCTCCCGTAACATCAGCCTGGTCATGGAAGTGCCAACGGAATCATC